>CM042011.1:15184782-15784782 GCA_023525715.1 Cichorium intybus | reverse complement strand
TTATAATTATAATAATACCTGGTACATTGGAGACATCAGCGGTCTGGACAGTTGGAGGGGCGGCGGGAGGTGCAGCGGGTTGTGAAGGGCTTGGTGGTTGCATTTGATTTGAGGAGGTTCTTTGTAAGCCCGAGTTGTTTACAGGCATGAATCCCCTGACTGGTGGTGCTACACCCTGTGAGATTTTGGGTCCGGTGGTTGGGACCATTGGAGACGGGACTGGGCCGAGTGAAACGGGTCCTGGTGGTCCCGGTTGGTAACCAGGGTTGGGATTCACCTGAGACTGTTACGAGTTGGAATTTATATAATTTTCTAGATATTAATTAAAAATAGAAAGGAAAGTATATAAACATACGGGATATAACTGAGAGCCCAAGGTGGGAGGTTGCTGGTATTGGTCAGCATTTCTCATGATAGGGGGAGTTGTAGGGACAAAGACTTTTGGGGCAGGTTGAGTTGTAACTGGAGGTGGATTGAAGCCCGTCTGAAAAATACAGATCAAAATATTAACCACTAATTCAACTTTTATTTTTTTTTAAATTTATTGATTACATACAGGTGGAATGTGAGCTGCAGGAGATGGAACAAAGAGAGAAGGTTGTTGTGGTTGTTGATATTGTGTATTGTATAAAGGAGCAGGCGGTTGTTGATAGCTCTCACGTTGATAAGAGCTCTCATCCTACATATAAAATAAATTAAATCGGGACCTTATATGTTGTTTTTATTGTATAATATAATAAAAAATTACCTGATAATAGTTTCGAGTAGGTTCAACAACAGAGTTTGTTTGCTGGTTTGCACCATATACAGCTCCCATTTGCGGTTGAGAGTGAACAAAATCAGCAGTCCCATTTACCTCTTTTTCTGCAAAACCAAAAACCAAAAACCAAAAAAATAAGCAGCAACAATTAACCAAATGTTACCTACTCACATATAAAGTTGTAGAAACTTATCACAATGCTGACCTGGCTGAGACGAAAGGGCGATTCGGTCTCGTAAAATCACAAGTTCGGGAGACAAATCTTCTGTCCCCATTAGCTTCAAATACTCCATTGCAGTTGTCAAAAGTCCTTGACTTGCTAAAATCTCAGCATACTTCTCAACAAGTTTGCATAAAGAAGCACTGAATCTCTTTTGTCCAGTTGCCAAAGCAAGTACCACAGTCTTCTCCATCAAATCCTAACACAACAACAACAACAAACAATAAACAAAAATCACTCCACTTTTTTCAAATATTCAAAATGAAAAAAAAAAATCAGAAACAAATGTTCACCTGAAGAAGTTCAACATAGGATTCTCCTTTGTGCTCAGTAGTAACATTCTTTGACCAAATCTCCACTGTCTTATCAATATTCCCAGCACATATATAACACAAAGTTGCAGCTAATGTATTACCCGAACCCACAAGTCTAGATGCAAGAGTATCACAAAGTAAAGTCCACTCCTCCCTTTGCGCAAACTATAAAAAATAAAAATAATAACAAAGTTTCAGAATTCATAAGCTTTTATTTTTACCATATTATACAAAACTTACAGTGCATAGAAGCGCAAGTGTTTCCTTCCACGATTTCAAAGGCCTCGTATTTACCAAACTAACAAGATCATTATTCACCATTGCAGCAACAACCTGCGTTTTTTAAAAAAAAAAAAAAAAAAAAAACTTTTTTACATTCAATTAAAATGGAAAATGAGAAAACGGAAAAGTTACCTTGAGGTAAGGAGAACGGTTCTTTTTAAGGTACTGATCACGTGTGGTCTCCCACAGGGAAGCGCCACCAACTTGAGCAATAACTAAAGCATCGGCCATTTTATCAGCAGCTATACACTGTGCAACAGCTCCTTTATAATCCCCAACAACCAACGCGCGTTGTACAGCATCATTAAAAGACGCGTCAGTGGTCCCGTCACCTTCTTTTAATGCATCTTCAAAGCTCACCAGTTCTTCGTTTCTTCCAGGAGTTGAGACAGGTGTGTCGCATTTAGGGCTTGGAAGATTGTTAAAGAAATCTTCACCATAATCAGTGGGTGTGTTTAATGCTTGGTTTTCAGCTGTAAATCTGTCTTTAGTTCCTTCACGTTCTTCAAAGTTTAAAGTGCTTAATTCATGTGAGACATCTTGTACAGGTTCGGTTACTTCTACGGGTAAAGTGAATCCGAGATGGTGTAGAAGCTTTGTCCTTGCTGTCCCGTCATCTTCAAACATCACTTTCAAGAATCCCCATGTTTCTCTGTCATCCTCGGATCTGATCAAACAAGAAAAACATATTCAAGATTCAAGAATCCCGTTTTTTTATCGTCATAAAACATATCAAAAATGGAACGTACTCGGATTCTTGAGATTTTTGGTCGCATAGAACGCGTAAAGTGGATCTATCGCCACTACGCATTGCAGCTTCGAATTCAGATGAGGTGCTTACTAAATTGTGCTCGGTAACCAAGTCATGGACATTAACCTACAGAATTAAAAGATGGTGAGATTTTTAAACTTGTTGGAGTAAAAAAAAAAAAAAGAAGTAATAAAATACCTCTGAAGGTCCAGAAGAGCCAGTTGTGTGAAAAGAAATGAGTTTGCCACCAAAACCAAAAGAAACTCCAGCTTTGCGTTGGTACCATTTCGGGGCTTTTAAAAGTGCTGTATATAAAAAATGGTCAAGAGTCGTACATTAAGAAAAATATATAAAAAAATACCAGAGTTAGATTACCTTGGCCATAGTAATTCTCACCGGCACCATATCGAGCACAAGCCTCAATATTATAAATGCCAACTTTGCCATCGAATGAAGATGCTGAAATGATTCCTGGTATCTTTGGGTACCAGTGGACATCAAAATTCCAATTGGTTCCAGCTGGAAGTTCAGAGACAATCTGCATCAAGTAAAAAAAAAGCATAAGATTTTCATGAAGTGAAATTATTGAAGTTTTGAAAAACTAACAGAAAGATTTACAAACCTCGCCAGAACCAGTGTCCCAACAAATGGTGCGATTATCTTTAGCACAGGTAAGCAAATAGGAGCTGTCACTAGGGCACCATGACATTGCAACAACACCTGGTACACCATTTTGTTTGGTAGCAAAAAAAAAAATTATGTTTATATCTTTAAAAATGATATCAAAATCATAAAGACCTATACATACAAAATGAGAAACAGCATACCTTTATTGTGACCTACCAACTCTCTCAATGGTGACATTGTGTTCCGCATATCCCATATCTACAAATGTAAGTACAAGAATAGCATTTTTTATATTTATTTGTGGAAATATAAACAAATTACAAAAGTATTAATTATTACCCTCAAAGAAGGTGAACTATCGTCATCTGAAGCAACAATCAACTGAGTGGCAAAATCAGGATGCCACTGTAAAACAGAGCATCGTCTTCTAACTGAATCTGAAAAACTGTATTATGGAAGTTCGTATGTTATATATTTGATATTTTGTTAGAAATTTCATCACGCTAACTTTGCATAAAGTTCATATATTTACCTTATAATTGGTTTTTGCTTCCTAAGGTCCCAAACCACTGAAACAAGACAACATATAACATTAGTCTCTCTTAGCATAGAAAATTTCAACAGAAAATTGTGGTTTTTATCCATACCTGTAGTCCCATTAAAGGAACAGGATGCCAAGATAGGTTGAACTTTTCTGTTCCATGATAAAAAAGATATTTCACCCTGTTTGGCTGATGCACTTCCCTGTATATAGAGATCTATTAGATGTCTAAAAATTTAGCGGTCTAGTTGATGTAGAAGATAGATTGGTGATGTCAGAAATCAGAATGTTCTTACCTTGAGAGGAGGAAAATGTGTAGGTTCTGATGGTTTAGAAATATCCCATATACAGATTTCCCCTTCTTCAGCACCAGAAGCAAGATGGTTTGGTGAAAGACAACTAAACTCAAGACCACGAACCTGATGAAAAAAGAGGAGATATTGAATATTGATACAGAGTACAGTACATCCATGATGGTTAATGGTTTATCATTACATGCCGAGAGAATATCAAGTGGAACATCATAGAAGCAGAAAATGGAACTTACAGGCCCTTTGTGTCTCGTTAGTTGTTGAACAAGAGCAACTTCATTCTCTTGGGGACTGCAATTGTTAAAGATAAATAAGGTTTTTATAATGAAAATTGTTTTTCATACGGCTTCATCTAAAGGGACAGGCAACGGCCAAATAGTGCAGTTACACTTATTGGGAAAATGAGGGAGTATGATCCTACAGGAAACGTTAAAAAATATTTCTATTGAGCTCTACGAGCAACCATATCTTTCCACATTGCCTCTTGCAAGGCAAAATTTTGATTCAATCATGGATATCCTATAACGATCCAATCAAATCTCTCAGATTCAAAGACAAAATGAGAAGAAGAAAAAAAACCGTTAATTCAGGATTCGATCAATTGATTAACAGGGCCCAATTTCAATTAACTAGGACGATTTCTACAATCGACAGTAGTTTACCTGATAAGTATTCGTGGATTCCAGATACCGATATTGCCGTCCACAAGGCCACCGGCAACGAGACCGAGTGAGAATTCTTCCGACCCCGATGTCGGGGATTTCCCCCAAGATAACCGATTGAAGGGTTCGGAAATGGGTGTTGCGCCAACTAAGGGAAGCTTGCGATCGTCAGATTGGAAGTCAAGTTGAAAGATTTCCAGATTCGCGGAAGAGCTGAACGACATGTCCACAGCTCCCGCCATAGTTCCGGCGGCAATGAACGGTGCCTCGGGGGCAAAGGCCACCGATGCCGATCTATTCACTTCTTTTATGCAGGCGGATGTATCCATTTTGATTCGATTATCAATCGAATAATTAAAATTGAGAGATCTGAAAGGAGGAAGTGTGTAGGGTTAGGGTTATAATCGAAAGGGGGAATCCGGTGACGAGAGAGAAACAAATCTCGCTCCGGTGAAACGTGTTCGCTTTCTCTCTCCTTCTGTTACTTCAGTTCTTCGTCGTGCTGGGCGTTCATGAGAGCTTTTTGGGGGAGGGCAGGATTTGGAAAACGATACAAGAAGTGCTGGCTTTACCCCAAAACTAATTTTCTCCTTACGTTTGTTGTCGCTAAATTGCATATTTTATTTGGCAGTTTAATATTTTAATTTAATAAATTTAGGATGTTTGGTACTCTTTACGATTCGATCCTTAAGTAAGATAATCTGATTTTTTAGATTATACAAGATTTTTATGTCTAATCACTTAAATATGTAATTTTAACTGTATTTTGATATAAGTTTGTTTCTTTTAATATTTAAATATAGTTTAATAATTTATTTTATTTTGGTATTTCATAAGCTAATCCTAATATTTCTTTTTGTTGAGTTTTTGTAGAGTAAACGCTAGCAATACTTTATAAAAAACCATACGTATATAAGCAACCCAGACACTTTTGTGAAGGTTTCATTTAGGCAACCATTACCATAAAACTAAAAATGTTATGTAACTTTTCACTTGTATTCTTAGACTACTTATTTGAGATGGAGAATGAGACCATTATTTGATTTATATAAGTAATACACAAAGTAGTTTAAGAATGCAAATTCTTTCTATGTAGTGTGGGTGGGGTAAGGGTGGGGTAGATAGGTATGTAGGGGTGAGTGGGTGGTGCAGGGTGTGGGTGGGGTGGAGCGGAGCGGGTGTGGGGTGGTGTGATTAGGGTGGGGTGGGTGGGAGGGTGGGGAGTGACGTGGGGTGGGATGGGGGTGGGTGGTGTAAGGTGGGTGGGGTGAGGGTATGGTGAGTGGGTAAGGTGGATGCGGGAGTGGATGGGATGGTATGGGGTGCGGTGTGTGCGGTAGGTGTGAGTGGCTCTTAATTTTTAAGAAGCTTTTGATAAAACAAAATGCTTTATTTACATGTTACCAAACACACTGAATCTGAAAAATTAAAAAACTGACTCTTAAATTATCAAGACAAAACCTCATAAATGGTCCCTGTGGTTTCAGAAGATATCGAGTATGGTCCCTAACTTTCAAAAACCTCACGCCTAGTCCCTGTGGTTTGAAAACTTTTGTTAAATGGTCCCTCTGTTAACTTTTGTCCGTTAAGTACATAACTGAGGAGGGCAAAATGGTCTTTTCCATAATAGGGACCATTTATGAACATTATTTTTTAGGGTTTTTATTTTTTTTATTTTTAATCCATTTATTTAAAGATTTTGTTTATAGAAAAACCCAACCCATATTAGAACACGAAAAATCTCAATTTGACTTCCAATCACATTCTTCTACTCAAATGCCTTTCAAAGCAACTCTTCGGTCAGTTCTCTAATTTGATTTCCAATCACATTCTTATACTCATATCCCATATTAGAACACTATTTGGTATATTTGAGGCTGCAAGTTCTGGTCAAATGAACATTGACCCATATGCATGGAATACTGATGGCTCTCAAAGAACACCATATCCTGCTCCGGAAAAAATCGATAAAAAGACATGATTTACCAACAAATTAAAGTGCACAATAATTTAAGCCCATAATTTCTGATAATTATTATGCTCAAAATCTCTTATGGTTTGAATAAGACCATTAACAAAAAACCAATTTAAGCCCATAAACACGCAATTAATTTCTTTCTGATGAAATTCTTGCTAGACGTCAACAACGTGAAGATATCTAGAGTTAAATCATGTATAAAATCCAGCGTGCAGATGATGAAGAGGCACTCTAAATCAAGGCTTACCTCGTGTTGCTTGGTGGAGGAAAGGTGTAACGACCCGGCCCTCCAAAGCCTGAGTTTTTACAAGATAATATCACCAGGGATCGTCCCATGATCCAAGCCGAGCGTTACCTAAACCTGCAAAACCACATAATATGAAAGGGTAAGCTATAAAGCTTAGTGAGTAATCGAATCACAGTATGGCCTAAATAGCCACACTCGTTTCACAGACTTATTTTACTACACTTGATTGTCATACGATCTTTTCCTTTCTCGTACGTCATACTGTAAAACTACCGTATTACCCGACGGAACTCACTTCTCTCGTATACTCTTACTACACTCTCTTCTACTACCTGGTAACTTATATCGTTACCGTACTGTCTAACGTTACTCACTTACTATATCTTTCTGTACTTTTACTGTCTGGTAATTTATACATTACCATACTGTCTATCTTCTGGTAACTTATGTGTTACCATACTGTCTGTCTTTATTTACTTCCTGGTAACTTATAGCATTACCGTTACTCACTTACGGTATCGTATACCGTTCTGTATTTTATTTTGCCGTCTATTTTTATTATACGGCTACTCATTCGTTGCTACTATGTTATAAGTGTTTACCGGTTCCGCACCGGGTTATCTGTTGATACTATTTTTCTTAACCAAATTCATTATTTGGTACTGTCTATACGATTTTCTATGCTTGTTTTATGGGATATCCATATCCCCTTTATTTTATTAAACCGATACTGGTGCAACATATGGAGCTGGCACACAGTATCTACACATTATCTTTTACTATGTCGTATGTCATTCTTTGGCATGGACACTACACTACTGATTAATTACACTGCTTAGTATCATCCTGTGATACACTACTTCTCATGGGCCAGACTCGTCAACGGGTCTGTAGTATACCTACTTTTCTCACAACTACTAACACATATATCATAACTAGACTACTCTGCATTTCTTTCAATAATTTCTTTCTACTATAGCTCAACACGTAAAAACTACTGGGGAGATACGCTAGCGATTACTCACCTGAGTTTGGTGCTTTCCCGGAGTCCTGACACGGTTCTCGTTCCGGACTTCTAATAGCTCCCGAGCACCTCGATGCTAGCTACCGCTGGCTCCTTACTTCTTATTATCATCTCTCAACGTATACTCCTTACCAGAACACTCTCTTATATCATATACGTGTTTCGTGTGTGTTCTGCCTCAAAAATGAGGCTTGTGCCTCGTATTTATAGCCTCTGGAACTCCGTCGCGTCGCGACAGGCCTTCCCGTCGTGTCGCGATGACTCACCTCGAATGATTGCCTAATTGCGTAATTTACGGCGCGATTTACGGACGTGCTGACAGCCGTTGCGTCGCGACCATCATGGTCGTCGCGTCGCGAGGCGCCGACACTAAAAGTGTCATCTTTTTCCACTTTTTGCTCCGTTTTGACTCCTAGGCTTTGATCGTTATATTTTTCTTATCTCATAATGACCTTAACATCGTTATTTGACCACACTAAAGGCCAAAACGCTCTTACTTTTGATCTACAGTCCCTCCCGGGACACGGTTGTCACAATAGGTATTGGCGGAGGTAATTAGTGAGGAGGAGGAGGAGGAAGACCTCGGTGGAAGGACGACATGGAAGGCGACCCAATAGGAGAAATCTGTGATGAGTTATGTAAACCGTTCCAATTTCTTCGGCGTATGAACAATCGGAATTTGCGGTTTAGTGAAGCGATTGTACCACCTTCTGAACAATCGAAATCTCCAGCAATGAAACAGACGCACAACCTAGGTTGCCGCCATTAACGTCCAACTGGAATGTACCGCCATTCACGAAGAAAAACCCTAACAGTCCGCCGAAGACGTTGGGAGAAGGAATGATTCCGGTAGTAAGATTAAGCTTCATAACGATGAATGTGAAACAAAATCCCCAAATAAATCTCAGAACGAAGTGTAAGCTGGTTCTGCCATGGCAGAACCTTCTTGCTCTCGAATATCCTCTCAATCGACTCCATCTCTGCCTCCTCCGTGCTTCTCTTCTCTCCGTTGCCGTTCTGCAGATCATCGTGAAATGCTTGAAGAAGTTCGTTTCCATCGCCATTAGCGATTATAGAGTTCTGATTCAGAAATTGATGAATCTGAGGGTGAAATTGGAGTCGTGTTCTAATATGGGTTGGGTTTTTCTATAAACAAAATATTTAAATAAATGGATTAAAAATAAAAAAATAAAAACCCTAAAAAATAATGTTCATAAATGGTCCCTGTTATGGAAAAGACCATTTTGCCCTCCACAGTTATGTACTTAACGGACAAAAGTTAACAGAGGGACCATTTAACAAAAGTTTTCAAACCACAGGGACTAGGCGTGAGGTTTTTGAAAGTTAGGGACCATACTCGATATCTTCTGAAACCACAGGGACCATTTATGAAGTTTTGTCAATTATCAATTAATAGGCTACCAAATAGGGCTTTAGTCTCAAATCCTTGTGCAATATCAACAATCTTGGCTTCTCAAACTCTATTCTACGAAGAGATTTGATCTAAATACACCAAGCTCAAACACTTACTCGATATGATAATCTTGAGTGGAGTCACAAAAAATCAAGATATAATTAATTGAAGTAAGTATATGGAGAAAGGATAGAAGATTTAATATTCTGACTTTGTGAATTTTGCAGCAGTGACTTGAGCAATACCAATTGGATGTATTATATCATACTAGAATGGGAAGCAAAAATAAATAAATAAAATTTAAAAGAAAAAATTGATCGATCAACCTATTTCATGTGGTTGACCACATTATGTAATTTTTTGAGATGACAGTATACTTTAAAACTATTAATTAGTCTATTTCTGCATAACTTTTTGTTTTTCTTTTGTTTATTAAAATAGTTTGTCACCTTTCAAGACTATGGTATTAATTCAAATAAATACTCGAAAAGATTAACCATTGTTTTATAGAACTTATATATTTTTAAAGATCATCATTTTTATAAAGTAAAGTAAGGTGTCTTAATATTATCTTTTATAAAAAAAAAATATTTTTCCAAAATGCATGACAAAGTATAGAATACAACTTCATCATTTTTTTGTTGTTATAATAATAAAAATATTTTCATTGCAATCTTATAAACAGTTGCATATTATTATAATTTAACTACATACAAGTATTCCTCTTAGGTTTAATATCATTGTGACAATTATTAAAAATAATCTAGTGTCCCCTCATAATATTTGTTTTACTTGATAGCTCTGCAACATTCATCACATTGTTTTGACATGTTTTACAAGATGATGCGTAATCTTAAAGATATTTTAATTGATATGGGAATAAATTTCTTCGTCATTATTCCTTTTGATCATCGACCCAATGAAGTTTGTGGGTAAATGCATTCATAATGCAATCCTCGATGTATACTTGAAGCTCTAATTTGACATTTCGTTGCCATTTAATTAGTAGTAAATATCTTTTTTTACTATGTAAAAAGATTTATAAAAATAAAAAAAATTTGCTTTAATTGTTATTCTTATATAGTTTAAATGTGAGCAGGTTTCTAGAAGCTTTTGAAGGGGTGGGGGGTTTTGGGAGTTTTAAGCGGGGTGGGTATTTTTGACCATTCGGTTTCCGCCACCTGCATCCCTTCTTCTGCGACACGAACTCAGTGACTACCCAGACCTCGACTCTACTGTTGCACAGCTTTCAATCTCTTTCTCTTTCTTCTACTTCTTCTTCTTACCTCCAAAAAACTTCCAGCCACTGCGTACCGTGAAGGAAACCCACAGAGATGGTTTAGAGACAAAGACGCTTTCTTTACTGCGCCCTTACGTGCTCCGCTCCGGCCGTATCAGCCCCAGGGTCTGAACCTATCGATCATTGAGATGCACTGGTGTCGCACTGAGTCTTGCCGCCGTTTTGTTTGATGCTTAGGGACGCTTTGACGGTGGGGGTTTCAAGGTTGAAAGGGTATTTACTGAAATTCATTGGAACGACTTCAGTGGCACTCGTGAGCTCACTAGGGTTTTGCTACTGCATCATCGATCAATCACTTGGTATGTTACTGCTAAGTTATGTCTAAATTCGATTCTAATTTCAACGAATTCCTCCTAATTCCGATACTTACCAACACTAAAACTCCAGCGATTGGAAGAACTGGCCGTCGATCTATGGCCTGTAGCACCTGGCCCAGCCTCAACCTCAAGGTAAAGTGATCAATCATTAGAGTCTGGAAAAACTACAGAAGCAATATTGTTTCTATTAGATGAAAATACAGTGATTCCACTCATAAAGGATATGAAAATTTCAACGAGAAAACAGTAAAATAGAGAGGAAAAAAGTAGTTACAGGCTGTGTGAAGGGGGAGAGCTTCTGGACCGTATTTTATCCAGGTAATGACCAAACACCAAGTTTTCATCAACCATATGTTTTCTTATGCTGTAACATAGTCATCACCATTTTCATGTCACAGAGGTGGAAGATATACAGAAAACGATGCTAAATCAATTGTTGTGCAGATCTTGAGTGTAGCTTCCTTTTGTCATCTTCAAGGTGTTGTGCACCGTGATTTAAAGCCAGAGGTCTATATCATTTTTTATTTTTTTAAATTAATTGATATTTGAATCCATTTCTTCTGATTAATGAATCGCCCTAAATTTTTACACAGAATTTTCTATTTAGCATAAAAGAGGAAGATTCTCCATTAAAGTTTATAGATTTCGGTTTATCTGATTATGCAAGACCAGGCAAGTTTCTAATTTTACACACATACAAATTACAAACATGGTGTTTATTTCGATTATTATTAAAAAAAGATAAATTCTTGTGAATCTACAGTTCTACGACTGAATGATATTGTTGGTAGCGCGTATTATGTTGCATCTGAAGTACTCCATAGATCATACAATGTGGAAGCTGGTTTTTGGAGTATTGGTGTTATAACATATATATTATTATGTGGAAGCCGGCCCTTTTTTGCTAGAACAGAATCCGGAATCTTCCGTTCTGTTTTAAGGGCAGATCTTAATCTTAACGACTCACCTTGGCCTTCTGTAACACCAGAAGCCAAAGATTTTGTGAAAATACTTCTCAATAAAGATCACAGGAAAAGAATGACCGCCTCTCAAGCCTTAAGTAAGATATTCGTTATGTTACTTTTTGCTAACTTATAAATATTTTTTTAGTTTTTAAATCATAAATGACTGTTAGAATTTGAAGCATTTATAGTTTCCTTTTCAAATTTCCGCCATACATGTTTTGATATTTGTTCTCATTCAATTCGAATTCAAGTACTCCATGAAACCATAAGATTATGCAATAACAACATATTATAAAATCGATTGATGCAAAGGTGCGCTTGAAGTGGGGTGTGCTGTCCCTATTGGCTGGGCCTTCAATTGTATTTTTTTTATTCGAAATTATAAACTCTAATTTTCGTCTATCGGATCAAACAATCCTGGTATCAAACGAATGCTTCAAAAAACTCTTGGAAGACCGCCTTGTGTCTCAAATCCCAACACCATTTCTCCTTGGTCAGTAGAGAAACTTGAGCATCACTTTTTTACATGGCTTAAGGTATGGTATGAAAGCATCACTATCTAAAGACGGTTAAATGCAAGAATATGTTTTATGTCTCACTTATGTGTTATGATACAAAGTGGCTGCATTTGGATTTATAGATTCTACTATTTTTTAGTCATATTAGACACTACAACAAGAAAATCAGAAAATTCATAGAATTTCATCCGTTTTATCTCAATTTTAATTGCTATTGTCTTCGAGCTTTCTAACATATTTTTATTTATATCTCAGAAGATGTTTAGCAATTTTCCAAGGAGATTCACGTCATGATATGCGAAAATCCATGTAACTTGAACCAGGTTATGGCATGTCACTTTTATTTCTTTATCTTATAGCCATTGTACTTCGAAAGATGCATGAATGTTATTCATCAGGTAATGGATGCTTTTTTGTTTCTTGATTTACTTTTGTGAACTGTTAAAAAATCTCTTATCACTCTAAATGAAAATGTTACTTCTAAGATTTGATCTGCATATAAAAAACTCTGTATGTTTAAATAAATCCATCAGAATTTATTTATGAGAAACTTGGTTTGGTTGATTGTGATTTTGAGTTCTTTTATTGCTTCAAAGCTCGAATTTTTTTCAACGATCTCTCTATCAGTTTCATGTTTGGTTGGTTGTCTACATTTATGCTAAATATGAGATTCAAGCATTAAGAACTCATTGACAATATTAGTTATGCTATGGTTGTGACAATATTTTATTTATTATTTACCTACACTTAATGTATCTCATCAAGCACTTATTTTTGCAGAGCAATCAAATCTTCAAATCAAGAGACAGAGGTGCGTTAAGAGCAGAATGATCAAAGTTGTCTAATGTAAGAGTTTGAAAAACAAACCCCTGACAGCCAAGAGTTGCTTTCAAAAGTAAGAATAAAGTTACCTTTTTACCCTTTGTTGCTAAAGTAGATATAATTTGTTTGTTTCTTTCTTCGATACGCAGGTAATGAATGTGATTGAAAAACCTCATAAAAGCGATTCGTGTTCGATCATCACACCTCTCATCGTCTTTTACAGGTTGGAATTCATGATTCATAATTCATAATTCATAATTCGATATGTCTAAAATCAAATTCTCCAAATTCAAATTGTTTTCGTAGATACGGAGATATGTGTATCATGATGTTATTATTATTATTACCCTATTGTTTAAAGCTCAACAGGTTTTCTAAAAGTATGAGTGGGGTGGGGGGGATAAGGGGGTGGCTTTTTTTCCCAATCTTTTTATCGCCATCTGTTGCAACCTGTTTCATCTTCAACAAATTGAATCGCCACCTCCTACTTTGTTCTTCAACAAATTGAAAAGGAAATGCCCAGAAGGTAGATGACGTCCTTTTTTACCTTCTTCCTTTGGTAATTGCTTAAAAGTATCATTGAGTTTGCGAACCTGAATTGATCTCTTTTATACAGGGTAAGTCTATTGATTCACAGTCGTTTAAACCCCAAACGGTTGTGCCTTCTTCATCGATGCAACCTCCACTTTTTGCTTCCCACCCATGTAAAAGATATCAAAACCCACTTCCTACTATTCTGTCTTGCTCTATTTCTGTTTCTAATTTGAAAATTGTTTGTTGAAGGATGTCTATTTTCAGGGTTCAACGAATGATGATGACTAAGAGGCTAGATTCAAAATTATATTTTTAAAGGTAATATGTTGCTTCAACTTTTTCAATTACAATGTCTGTTTGTTTCGTTTTCATATTCAAACGTGCGTAGCACGGGTGGAAACTAGTTATCATCAAAACAAAGCAAGTCACATAAACAATTATACATCAATAAAGACCACCAATACGGTGAAAGGAATGATGTTTCCACCAAAAGACTTGATCCAGCTTAACAGAAAAGAGGCATCGGGTTATATACCCATAGGGTGGAGGTCGTGAGTTCTACTCCGGCTAACATCCTTGTGGGGAATTTTCCCAGGCGAGGTGGTCAGGGGGGACGAAACGGAGGCGATTGTGGTCTGCCCGGTTACCGGATCCACTCTAACGTTTCGGAGTACTCCAAATTATTATCCACCGGTTCTAAAAAAATAAAAAGAATAATTCTTATACACAGTGATAGTGATAGGTGTGGGGAAAAAAGTTAATCATATATTAAATTTTATCTTATAACCACGTGATTTATATATCCTAGACTAAAAGTTTGTAAGTTTGAAAAAACAATATGTCCTTTATGTTTGTTTCCCTTTAGTGGTTTGTAAATTCAAATTCGGATATATGTGCATGAAAGCCATGCTATTACTTTATGATGTAACCATGATAAAACTTGATTTAAGTGACATAAATATCGTCATATCTTTTGCAAAATTCAATAATTCAATGATCTTATAAAACATTTATAAAAGTTTGGTGGGATCTATAGGCATTTTTTCTATATTATTTTTTGTTTAATCATTAATAAAAAAATATGTGTTATTAAGTGTGTGTGTATATATATATATATATAAATATATATATATATATATATATATATATATATATATATATATATATATATATATATATATATATATATATATATATATATATATATATATATATATATATATATATATATATATATAGGTAGGTTCAAACGAGGACACTTAAAATGTTGAGAACGCGATGACAGATCTCAGTCATTTAAATTATAAGATCAAGGGTTTATATAACTGTGCCGTTTACGTAAATTTTAAAATTTTAAGGTATCATTTTGCAATCAGGGCCGTTCCAAGCTGATTTGAGGCCCGGGGCCAAGTAAAAAATGAGGCCCCTCTATTATTCGTTTTCATATAAATGTTTTCTAGGTAACATTATAAAATGTAATATAAAGAGTTAAAGGTGTTGGATTAGGTGTCTAAGCCATGACTAATAATTAATATTTACCTAATTAATAGTAGCATAGTCCATTTGGGTTGCCCTCATAGTTGGAGGATTGGCAGAAAGTCCGGTAGAGAGAAAGGTTGATTTATTATGTGATTAATAAATCAATATAAATTAAATAAATAGTTTATTAATATATTTAAGTGTTAATATATTAATTAGAAACTATAATAATTAATTAGAAATTTTTCTGGAATTAATTTGGCAGTTAAATTGATTAATTAAAGGTGCAGGGACTAAAACTATAATTATTCGATAGTTGAGTAAGTGGCAGTGTTAGTGACCATGTGGTGGCCGAAAATATATATATAGATATAAATATTTTCGATATATATATATATATATATATATATATATATATATATATATATTATAGATAAATGGTGTTTGAATGATTAAAATAATAGTTTATCTTAATTCGAATTCAAAAAGGCTTATCTGTAACGATTATCTGATCACCACATGGAGGCTATAAATAGGGAGGCTCTCCCTAACCCTAAAGCCACGATTTGTACCCTCTTTCTCTCTAGAATTTTCGGCCAAATACCTCCTGCTGGGTGTGACTGCATTTTAGGCAAGAGATCTCTGTTGCTTTGCTTCCAAGATTCACTAAAGGTTAGTTTTTCTTGATCTTTCTTTTTAGTTTATTATTTCTGGCTTACTAGGAATTGTTATATGTTTAATTAGAAGAAAAACTTAGATCTATATAGGTTGCATGTGAACTTAGGAATCTTAGTTCATAATTGCAGAAAACCTTTCAGTGGTATCAGAGCATTTTGGTTGTTTTTCTTGTTAAATTGCTATAACTGTGTTCCTAGTAATTAGGGTTTATTGTTCCTAAACCCTAATTAGTGCAAATCGACATCTAGGGTTAGGGTTTTGAAAACCCTAGCCCCTCCCCTTGATTTTGGCAATTTTTGTGGATTAACTTAGAAGGTATTCTATTTTTGGTAACTTTAAATTGTTTAAAAGATAAACCTTAAAACCTTTAATCCTAAAAATCGAAATTTAAGGGATTAAGATATGTTTTAATTAATTTGATTAATTTGATAAAACCTATCTACATTTGAATTAATTTAATTAATTGGTAATTAAAAGATAATTCAAGGATTTAATTTAATTTAGAATTTAATTGTTTTAAATTGGCGAAATTAAATGGATAAAATCCTAAAATATTTTAAAAGGTTTAAAATATCAAATTTAATTAATTTAATTAATTGGTTAATTAAAAGATAATTAAAATCGATTTTATGGTTTAATTTAATAGTTTAAATAGACAATAAGTTAAAAGATAAACCAGAAACATATTTTAAAAAGGTTTAAAAATTACATCTTATATATATTATAATTAGGGAGTTATTATTATATGTATAAGATTAAAATGGTTAGTCAAATCATTAGTAGGCCTCATTCACGAAGCTGGTCTATAAAGTGAGTATAAGGAGACTGCCTATAAAATGGCGGTCTAATGGGTGAACACTCTCACCCACCGCTCGCCTGATCAATGGAGGGTCGTTAGCCGAACGGGTTTGATAGGACCGCCTAATCTCATTAAAAGTATAATGTTATTATTCAAAGTACTAGAACCTTTTAAATAAAACCCAAATCTAGCTACTTTAGGAAAAATGTGAATTGGTGCTAACCCATGAAATTGCACATTGCACTTTATGAAACATTGGTGGAGCGTGTGTGGTTTACCGGCACGCCAATTGGGGTTCATAAAGAGTTGCAATGGGTTTCTCGAGTGTTGTCATTATTGACGGAGCGTGTGTGGTTTACCGGCACGTCAATTTGAGATGGCAACTGACCCCGAGAGTACCAAGCTTATTTGCATGGTTATTCACTCCCGGTTTGTGATCCTCGGTATCCCAGTCACAAACAGTGGGGCACATCCGAGATTAAAACATGCTATTGAACAGTTCAATAAATCTCAATGAATCTAGGAATTCCATTTTAATAAGATTATCTTTCCGCGGTGGAATTGGCTGAATCGTCATTCGCCTACCTTATAAAATTTACAATATTGATTACGGCATCCCTCTTCGAGATTGTAAATTGTTATTGTAGGATCCTAGCCTTATAATTGTTATTGGGTCATTATAAGGATTATTATATACGTCTAATTAAAACTATCTTCTTTTATAGATGTCTTTTGCCGAACAATCCGCTCCCCACTCTAACTCAAATGTTACCTCAATCTTGTCATTATGCTCCAAAGTCACGTTGGACGGTACCAACTATAATGATTGGATCCGTAACATCAAGATGGCTCTGAGGTTTGAACATAAAGAGTATGTTCTAGAAACCGAGCTGGTTGAAATTGACCATGATAATGCTACTCCCGAAGAAATCACTCAATACGCAAAACATACTGATGATGCAACCAAAGTGGCTTTCATCATGATAGCTACAATGAACCCAGAGTTGCAAAGAATATATGAAGACTACTGGCCCTATGAAATGCACAAAGAGCTGGCGGAAAAGTTCCGCAAGCAGGAGCGCATTGAGAGGCGCGAGGTAGTCAAAGCTTTCACCAATGCAAAGCCTAGAGATGGAGAGTCCATTTGCAACCACGTGCAGAGAATGCAAGGGTACGTGGAAAGGCTCCGGAAGCTTGAGATGCCAGTTCACGAGGATTTGGCTGTAGACATAGTGCTGAATTCTCTGCCTAGTTCATATGACCAGTTCACACTGGCGTATCATCTGAACAACTCCCAGGCCACTCTGGCCGAACTGCATCGCATGCTCCGCACCGCCGAGGAAGAAATGAAGGGTAAGAGTATACCCGCTGCTAATCAAGCCATCCTGGCAATTGCTGGTGGAAAAGGGAAGAAGAGAAAGGGCCCTCCTAAACAGAATTGGAGGGAAAAGGTGCATGTTGGATCGTCCAGCAGCGGCTCCAAACCCAAGACTTCTGGCATTCCTCATAATGCCAATCCCAAGGAGGCAGAATGCTTCTATTGCAAGGAACGGGGCCATTGGAAGAGAAGCTGCCCTACATACCAGCAAGACTTGAAGGATGGCAAAGTCAAGCCGACTTCAGCAGGTATTTACACTATCTTTAAAAACTCACCATCTTCCAGTTCTTGGGTCCTTGATACAGGATGTGGTTTTCACATTTGTTCTGATTTGCAGGGCCTAAGGGAAAGCAGGGAGGTGGAGCACGGTAGACTCAACCTGATCATGGGGAATAGGAGATCGTCGCCTGTGACCAAGATCGGGACTTATAGTTTAGTGCTCAGTAGTGGTGTTTGTTTAGAACTTATTAATTGTTGCTATTCGCCAGAAATGGCAAGGAATATTATTTCATTTCATGCATTGTTTAGACAAGGATTACAGTTTTCGTTTGATAATAGTAATGGTTCCATTTCTGTTTTTCAAAATGGTATTTCTGTATTTACTGCTTTACCTTGTGATGGTGTGTATGAAACTGTGCAATGTGTAGACAATTTAGGTCATAGTGTAAACTTTATTGATTCTTCTAGTGGTGTAGAAAAGGCGTGCTTGTGGCACTGTCGTCTTGGGCACATTAACAAGAAACGCATCGCCCAACTCCAAAAGGATGGAGTGTTGGAATCATTCGACCTCAAATCGGATGATGTATGCGAGTCTTGTATTTTGGGCAAGATGACTAAATCACCATTCAAAGGGTCCTTTGAAAGAGGTGAAGGTCTTTTGGACATCATACACACAGATGTGTGTGGTCCCTTCAGATCTACCACAAAAGACGGCACGCGGTTCTACGTGACCTTCACTGACGATTTTAGTAGATACGGGTATATCTACTTAATCAAACACAAGTCAGACACCTTTGAAAAGTTCAAAGAGTTCAAAAATGAAGTTGAGAATCAATTGGGCAGGAAGATAAAGATGCTCAGGTCCGACAGAGGCGAAGAGTATCTTAGTATCGAGTTCCTAGACTATCTAAAGGAATGTGGAATAGTTTCACAGTTATCGCCTCCTCGAACACCACAGTTGAACGGTGTTGCCGAGAGACGTAACCGAACCTTGTTAGACATGGTTCGTTCCATGATGAGTCGAGCTTCATTTCCCATTCACTTCTGGGGGTATGCCTTAGAGACTGCCGCCCACATCCTTAATCTTGTCCCTACTAAGAAGGTTGCTAAGACACCTCATGAGATGTGGACAGGGAAAGTTCCCTCGTTAGCACATATCAAAGTCTGGGGTTGTGAGGCTTTCGTTAGACGGGAGACTCACGATAAACTCGCAGAGAGAAGCGAGAAATGTTTTTTCATTGGATATCCCAAACAGTCATTTGGATACCTGTTCTACAGGCCAAGCGAGGACGTGGTCTTTGTAGCGAGACGGGGATTCTTTCGAGAGAGAGAACTCATATTCAAAGAGGACAGTGGGAGTACCATTGACCTTGAAGAAATTCAAGAGTTACCCGACAATGCAACCTTAGGAGAAACTAGCAACCAACAAGAGGAAGAAGTTCCTGTTGGTCCGACTGATATATCCTTACCTCTTAGGCGTTCCAGTAGAGTTAGCATGCCACCCGAGTTTTATGGATTCCATATAACTACGGATGGAGATACGTTTGTCAGTGATAGGACACTGATAAATTTGGATGAACCTGCTAACTACCGGGAAGCGGTGGCGGGCCCTGAGTCTGCCAAGTGGAAAGAGGCAATGGACAGCGAGATCAAGTCCATGTATGACAATCAAGTTTGGAACTTGGTTGACAATGTACCGGGTCGAAAGACAGTCGGGTGCAAATGGATCTTCAAGAAGAAGACCGATATGGACGGAAAGGTACACACTTTCAAAGCAAGATTGGTTGCGAAGGGCTTTACTCAAACCCCAGGGATTGACTATGATGAGACCTTCTCACCAGTGGCTAAGATAAAGTCAATTAGGATTATGCTGGCCATAGCTGCATTTCATGATTATGAAATTTGGCAGATGGACGTCAAAACCGCTTTCCTTAATGGGAAGTTGACTGAGGATGTTTACATGAATCAGCCAGAGGGTTTTGTTGATGCAAAGTATCCTGACAAAGTGTGTAAGCTTGAGAAATCCATCTATGGATTAAAACAAGCTTCTCGCAGCTGGAATCTTTGTTTCCACGAGAAAGTCAAAGAATTTGGTTTCTCTAGGAGCGAGGATGAGTCTTGCGTATATGTCAAAGCTAGTGGGAGTATAGTCACCTTCCTGGTGCTGTATGTAGATGACATACTGCTCATGGGAAACGACGTCCCGACTTTGCAAGATGTCAAGTCTTGGCTCGGGAAGTGTTTTGCCATGAAAGACCTAGGAGAGGCAGCCTATATTCTCGGGATAAGAATATTAAGAGATAGGAAGAAAAGACTAATTGGACTTAGTCAGAGTACATACTTGGACAAGGTACTGAAAAGATTTAGTATGGAAAATTCCAAGAAGGGAGAGCTACCAATGCAAAGTAATGCTAAGTTGAGTAAGACTCAGAGTCCAAGTACAGACGAGGAAATTGCGGACATGAGTCGGGTACCTTATGCTTCGGCTGTGGGGTCGATCATGTATGCCATGACGTGTACTCGTCTCGACGTGGCCTTTGCCTTGAGCATGGTCAGTCGATACCAGGGGAACCCTGGTAGGGCACATTGGACAGCGGTCAAAAACATACTCAAGTATCTGCGCAAGACGAAGAACTTTGTCTTAGTCCTTGGTGGCAGTGATACCTTGAGAGTTGACGGGTATACTGATGCCAGCTTTCAGACAGATAAAGACAATGGTCGGTCTCAGTCAGGCTGGGTATTCCTGTTGAATGGGGGAGCAGTGACTTGGAAAAGTTCCAAGCAAGAGATGGTGGCTGATTCAACGTGCGAATCAGAGTACATCGCAGCGAGTGAAGCGGCAAAAGAAGCGGCTTGGCTGAAGAACTTCATCGGTGACCTTGGAGTGGTCCCGAGTATTCAGGAGCCTGTGGAACTTTTCTGCGATAATGAAGGAGCGGTTGCTTTGACGAAGGAACCGAGAGATCATGGAAAGTCCAGACACATCGACAGAAAGTACCACTACATAAGACATAAGGTAGAAGAATGTCACCTCGTAGTGAAGAGGGTATCATCAGAAGATAATCCTGCAGATCCATTGACAAAGGCTCTGAGTAGGGTTAAGCACTATCAGCATGCACGACGCATAGGATTAACAGATGATATTAGTTTTTGTAATTAGATAGGATTTTGAAACTTGTAGCAATATAAATGTAATTAACTTTGGTGAATTAATAATATAGTTTTGTTGATGAGTATTTGATACTACCATTTGTTGATTGTTTATTATTGTGTTTCAATTTTGCATGTTTACTTCCTGAGTAATTTAATTATTATTCGAATATCCACAGTCACTCATACTTCTTGGGAAGTAAGTATGAATGAAGACTGTCGTGAATTGTTTTGTAGATTGTCTAATGAGTTAGACATAGCAATAAGATTGCTACAATATTCATGAGTACTTAGAAAATAGGGATTTGAGTATTGGATAAACCCACGCTCAACTGATTGCTTCATGGATTTCATCATAAGAAATGTTGAGACGATAACATCTTTTGATCTTTAAGTAGAGACATATAAGTTATGTTTTACCAAGCGGTTGTTCATTGACAATGCGAAAACGCATCAGTAACACGGTGTTATAAAACGTGTTGTTGTGAATGATTTGACTAGTAAAAGACATAAGTATATGAGTCAAAACTTATTCGTCCCTTGACCCTGTCGGGAAAACAGATATATGTAGGCCTCTCGATGATTTTGAAGTTGACTAAAAGGGTTGGCCAACCAGGACTAAATTGACATGGTCAATTGGTAGTCTTAAAGTCATATGCAAATCAGAAATCGGGAAACAGAGAATCAGACAAGGATTGATCTTAATCCATGTCCTGAGTCTGAAAAATATCTTGTTGGACGGAGGATCATCTGATCACTTATCATTGGACAGAACTGACTAGGTCAGAGTTCGGCATTGGTTTCTAGGAAGCTACAGTTGCTAATTAGTTAGAGGGTAAATTGGTAATTTTAGTCATAGACTTATCTAAGTGGGAGACTGTTGGATTAGGTGTCTAAGCCATGACTAATAATTAATATTTACCTAATTAATAGTAGCATAGTCCATTTGGGTTGCCCTCATAGTTGGAGGATTGGCAGAAAGTCCGGTAGAGAGAAAGGTTGATTTATTATGTGATTAATAAATGAATAGAAATTAAATAAATAGTTTATTAATATATTTAAGTGTTAATATATTAATTAGAAACTATAATAATTAATTAGAAATTTTTCTGGAATTAATTGGAATTAATTTGGCAGTTAAATTGATTAATTAAAGGTGCAGGGACTAAAACTATAATTATTCGATAGTTGAGTAAGTGGCAGTGTTAGTGACCATGTGGTGGCCGAAAATATATATATAGATATATATATTTTCGAAATATATATATATATATATATATATATATATATATATATATATATATATTATAGATAAATGGTGTTTGAATGATTAAAATAATAGTTTATCTTAATTCGAATTCAAAAAGGCTTATCTGTAACGATTATCTGATCACCACATGGAGGCTATAAATAGGGAGGCTCTCCCTAACCCTAAAGCCACGATTTGTACCCTCTTGAAGCTATTGAACATCAAAACAATGAATTTGAAGCTATTGAACATCAAAACAATGAGTAACAGTCTTACTAGAAAGGATAAATTCCATTCATATCATCAAAATTGAAGCTATTGAACATCAAAACAATGAATTTTCTAAAAGAATTCACATGAACATAGAACTGATGAACATCAAAATAAGAAAGGGCTAAGACATTAAATTACAGATTACCAGATATGACTGATTCTATCTTCCCGTTCCTGATTCTCGAAAGGCTAAAACCAAGAGCACGGAAATTTTCTGAATTGAATCTTGCTCAGTTGATTGATTATTGAAGATCTGACAATTCACAGTTGAAAAACTATGATTGCCGATCAATACATATCAGTTTTGAGACATGTTACGTGCACCTGTGGGCTGTGGGGTGAATATCGATGACTGATGAGATCGAGATGTGGCATATTCAAAAAATCAGAGGCAATGAGATTAGGTGAATCGTGATTCACGAATGCTATCAGTAGCAGCGATGATTTTGATTGTATTCGCAACGTTTCACCAAGAAAGAAGCGAGTATATTCAATCGTGATTGCCAGCTTTGCGCCTTGGCCGTTTTTCCTGATCGTGGATTGTAAATCGTAATTGCCTACATTCCAATAATCCCATCTTGACCTCTGGTAGCTCGTGACACTTGCGGCCCATAATCTTTTTAGTTATTTGGGCTTAATTTTTTGGATTGAACTAGATTACTTGAATAATGGACCTACCTTAATATAATACATCTATAAAATTTGGGGCCCTAGCTAATTGGAGGCCCAGGGCGGTTGCCCAGCCCGCCCGCCCTCAGGACCGGCCCTGTATGCAATTAAAATAATCAGGTAAGGATATTATAGATATTTTGTTAATATTTCAAATTAATTGTCCCTTAATTTTCGTTTTTTAATTTTGGAATTATGTTTCTCTCTCTTATATGTGTACGTATTCAAGACCTAGCGGCTCTTCCACCCTAAATTCCCCATCGCATCTCGACAATGAAGGCAGTGGATGATGTATGGAACGACATCAACGGCCTCCCATCTCCGACCCCCAGCCGCTTCCAAATCTTCTTCCGGTTCTCCGACCGCCTGGAACCGCCACTCAGTTCATTCCTTCCCCACCGTCTACCTCCACCATGTTAACTTTACTCATCAGTACGAACTCCATCCTTGAAGATCCCATTAAGAGACCTAAACCAAATCCACTACCGAAAAACTTTAAGCCGGTCACCACTTCTCTACTTGAATATATAGAAAAATTTCGGCGATTGATGAAGAATCGAGAATTTGCTGCTCGATCCAGAGCCAAAAAACAGGTCTCCTACAGTGTTCTTGACTTCTCTCTCTCTACAGTGTTCTTGAGTTCTGGTTGAATTTTAGCCAAAAAGCCGGTCACCACTTCTCTCTCTCTACTACAGTGTTCTTGACTTCTCTCTCTCTACAGTGTTCTTGAGTTCTGGTTGAATTTTAGCATTTTTGTTTTTTCTGGGTGAATTTTAGCTTAGCATGGCTAGTGATACACCGGGAAAGACTCCTGATACCAATCCATTTCTTGCAAATGACATTGGTGCTAGAGTGGTGCAACAAAAACATGATAACAAGTTTCTGATTTTTTCAGCTCAATCGGCTCAAAATTCCAATTTTTATTTCAAGTCTTATAATGAAATTAAAGAAAACAAACAATCCAAACAAAGGAACCATTATCATACTTCTGAAAAAACCACACTTCTAAATGAATCGGTTGTTAAAGAAGATCAAGCTAGAAGAGATAGTCTAATGCAGAAAAGAACTAGTCTTGATGATGTGATTTCTTCCAAGCTCGGATCTGCTTCTCAGAAGTTACAAACCAATGTGATCATCGGATCATTACACATCCCAGATCTGATATCCACTGGATTAATTCAACCATCTGAAAATATGAATCATGGTGATTTGGAGATCGAGACAATGAATGGTGAAAACCGAAATAAGGACATGATCTTGGAGGATGATTTGATGAAGAATGTCATGGTGAAGGAAGTGGGTCACGTCTTGGAGGATGATATGGTGGATGAAGTTGGACACGTATATGATGAAGGAGAGATCACCGGTAAAAAAACTTGTACATTCAATCAAGCCAATTCCAGCTTTACGTCCACGGGCCTGATGACATGTACCTCCGATCATACCCCATGCAATGTTCCGTCCATGATGGAGGAAGTTGATCAAGTCGACACTGAAAGGAGCAAGGTGGTCGAAAAACATTTGAAAAAACAGTCCACTCGGCTATACGATCAAGCAAATGTAACCGGTAAACCGCAATCCATGGAAGAAGAAGTAACCGGTACAGGGCCAAGCACTTTTCCGATCAAGAACATTACCGTTACTCCTACTACAGCTCATGCTGGTGACAAACCCGACAATCATAAAGCTGAAGACTCGGTTCAAATGCAAGACAAATGGGGTAAGAAATTTACTAACTCTACCTTTACCTTTGCAAGTTCTAATTATGTTAAAGATGGTGTTCACTTTAAAGCATCCAATGTGGATAATGATCACATTCCCACTCATCTTGTTGACCCTCTTTCCCCCACTTCCACTTTTCAGCCGATTATTCCATCTAATAAGAATAACTATCCTTCTCTTTTGGGTCCACTCCCTCATCCAATGTCTTCCAATCCTATGTCCAAAGCTACGGGTAAATGTACAAACGTTAAAACTATTCGTGGACCTTCTTTTCCACCAATCTATCAAATGCATCCCAATTCCTCTTATCCAATTGTTGAAGACCAAAACTATGTAAAAGGCCAAATGAAAACCCATATTGATGACATAGGTGAAAAAATTAAGCCCAATTACTCTATTGATGCTAAATCCCTTGACCAAAATGTTAATTCACAAAACTTAAATCATGAAAATAAAAACAAAGAAAAGAATGCATGGGCTCGCAAGTTACCTTTACTTAATAACTCTCATGCTAATATCATTACTGGTTCCCAAAAACACGCTAACGATAACTTTCGTTTTATCCCTAATTTATGTAATAATATTAATGTCCCAGTCGATATTCCTTTAACGGCCGTTACTAAAGTTTGTGAAACATTTGCGCGGACTATCTGTGGTTACTTTGTCGGAAAAAAAATGAATTACTCTGATGTTCGTTATCTAGCTTCCAAAATGTGGTCTATCCATGGTCTTCAGGATGTCCTTCTAAATGGAAAAGGTGTTTATCTTTTTAAATTTAGTGATGACAATGGCCTTGACCATGTTATCACACATGGACCCTGGACTTTTAAGGGGGTCCCAATTGTCATGCAAAAATGGCGTCCCGGACTGACTATTCATAAGAACAATCATGACAAGCTTCCTCTATGGATTAAAATCCATGATATTCCCTATGAGGCTTGGAGTGATGATGGTCTTAGCCACATTGCTTCGAAAATTGGTAAGCCCCTTGCTATGGACTCCTATACGGCTAATATGTGCAAGTATGCGGCTGGGAAATCTGTATATGCGCGTGTCCTTCTTGAGGTCCCCACTAAATCTTCTTGGGACGATAAAGTGATTATTCGTATTCCTGATCCTGATACTCTTGAGTTTTCCACTCATACTCTTCGCATTGAGTATGAATGGAAACCACCTATGTGCTCTCATTGCATGGTTTATGGTCATGAAACTAACAAATGTATGCATGTCATCTCCAAGACTAATGAACCTAAGCCCAAAGATAAAATGCCTATTGATCAGGTTATAGTTACCTCTCCTATGCAACTTGATGATGGATTTACGGTGGTCACTAAAAAGAAAACTTTAACGAAACAAGGGCCAAATAATGAAAATTCTACTAATGATATTCCGCAAAGTAATTCTAATAGAAATACCCATAGGGGTAGGATGGCTAAAAAAACTTCAATAAATTATGTCTATAATAAAAATAATAAAAGTATTAATAAAACGAGAAACGACAACCGCCCTCCCATTCCCACTCATTCTATTAATCCCTCCAAGAAGGATTCTATAGGTGTAGTTGGTTTCCCTAGCCCAATCCTCCGCCTCTCTTCCTCTACACCACCAAAACATTCTAAGATCTCCACTCCTATCTTCAACGCCTTTTCCGTCCTTGAGTCTTGTTCCAACGACATTACGGATCTTCCCACTGCCTCTACCCCCCTTCCTTCTATGCCTGTCCCTTCCCCTGTTACTCTTGATGACCTTTCAGATGAGGATGAACTCATTGAGGTCGAATCTGATGATGGAGATACAGCCAAGTTTATTGCTGATGATTTTGAATCACCTGATGACCACATTAGTATACCTCAGGCGTCCGAGCAGATGGACTCCACCAACTCCCAGGTTTCCATATGACGCACATCGCTTCGTGGAATACTAGAGGTCTATGTAAGCTTTCTCATCAGAAAGCTTTGAGAGATCTTATTCTCGATCAAAATCTTCATATTTGTGCTTCCCTTGAGACTCGTGCATCCTTCTCTAAGCTTCCTCATATCTGTAGCCGTGCTTTTGGCCCCTGGGCTTGGTCGTCTAACGGCCTTTTTTGCAATCGTGGAACTAGAATTGTGGTTGCATGGGACCCGATGGCTGCGGATATGATGCTTCTTGACTTAAATGATCAGGTTATGCACTTCAGCGTTAAAATTCGTGCCTCTAATAAATCCTTCTTCTGCTCTTTCGTCTATGCTCATAACAATTACATGATGCGTCGCTCTCTTTGGGAGTCTCTTGCTGCCAATAAGAATGTGGTTAAAGATGCCCCTTGGATCATCTTGGGTGATTTCAATGTTGCTCTTGACATGAAAGATAGCACCTCCGGGACGTCTGGTATCTCTCGTGCCATGGAAGATTTCAGGGATTGTGTCAATCAGATGGAGATGGAGGACCTTAATTATAAAGGTCTCTTTTACACTTGGACCAAGTCTCCTAATGGATCCAGTGGCATTCTAAAAAAGATTGACCGCGTCATGGGTAATCCGCACTTCGTTGATTCTTTCCCCTCTGCTTCTGTCACTTTTCTCCCTTACTGTTCGTCCGACCATACCCCTGCTGTGCTTTCTCTCCCCCAACGTCTCCCATTCAAGCCTAAACCGTTCAAATTCCCTAATTTCTTGACCTATAAGACCGAATTCAAGCAATCCGTTGCTTCTTCTTGGGATCCCAATATTCCCGGCCATCAGATGTATAAGGTTTTCCAAAATCTTAAAAATCTGAAAAAACCCATGCGGCTGCTGCTTCGCAGCCAGGGCAATCTCTTCTCTAAGGTTATCTCCCTTCGTACTGAGCTTGATAGAATTCAAATTGCTCTGGATCGGGACCCTTCTAATAGGGATCTTCGTGAAGAACAATGCAGGTATCTTCTGGCGTATAACGAGGCTAGCCTCGATGAAGAGAGGTTCCTAAAACAGAAGGCTAAGGTTGACTGGCTTCGTGAGGGCGATAAAAATTCTGCTTTTTTCCACAAGTCGGTTAAAAACAATAAGTCTCACAATCGGATCGACTCTATCCAGGATGCTCAGGGCAACTGGATCTCTGGGGATGCCCTCCCTAATCTTTTTGTCTCCCACTTTCAAACTTTCTTGGGATCTGCCCACCCCTCCCTTCCTATTCATGACCCTTGTTCCCTCTTTGCTAATAAACTCTCCCATATCCAGTCTGCCTCCATGCTTGCTCCTGTTACGGATGAGGAGGTTAAGTGTGTCTTGTTCCAGATGGGTGATGATAAAGCCCCTGGCCCCGATGGTTTCACGGCCAAGTTCTTCAAGTCTGCTTGGGATATTGTGGGCATTGATTTCTGTTTAGCGGTTAAGGAGTTCTTCTATTCTGGAAAACTGCTTAAGTCTTTCAACAACACCGTGCTTGCTCTCATCCCTAAGGTTGACTCCCCTTCCAAAGTCACTGATTTCCGCCCTATAGCTTGCTGTAATGTTGTTTACAAATGTATCAGTAAGATTATTGCAGAACGTATCAAGAACCATCTCTCCTCCCTGGTTGATGAAAACCAATCTGCTTTCATCCCTGGTCGGCTGATCACCGACAACGTTCTTCTTGTCCATGAGCTTATGCGTGATTATCATCGTCATCGTGGTCCTCCCAGGTGTGCTTTCAAAGTTGATATTCAAAAAGCATATGATACGGTGGACTGGTTCTTTCTTCGAACAATCTTGTTTGGATTTGGGTTCCCCAACCGTATGATTGACTGGATAATGACTTGTGTTTCTACTCCTGCTTACTCTGTGAGTATCAATGGTAATACTCATGGTTTTTTCGATGGCAAAAGGGGCCTCCGTCAGGGTGACCCCCTCTCTCCCTATCTCTTCACTCTAGTCATGGAGGTGCTCAACCTTATGATCAAGAGAAACATCTTGGTCTCCAATTCTTTTAAATTCCACAGGCATTGTGATGAGCAAAGTATCACCCATCTCTGTTTTGCCGATGATCTTCTTCTCTTCTGTCATGGCGATAGCTCTTCGGCTAGTATCATCTTTGACTCTCTTGCTGAATTCTCTGGGGTCTCTGGTCTCTATCCTAATGAAGCGAAAAGCGAAGCCTTTTACTGCAATGTTGGTGAAAGGACCAGGGCGGCCATTGAACGTATTGTTAGGTTTCATGAGGGATCTTTCCCTGTCAGATACCTTGGGGTCCCTCTTATCACCACACGTCTCGCCCATAAGGATTGTAAAGGGCTTGTTGATAAAATCAAATGCAGAATTAATAACTGGAAAAACAAGTCTCTTTCATTTGCTGGGCGTCTCCAGCTCATCCTCTCTGTTCTTTCTTCTATGCAAATCTATTGGGCTTCTGTTTTTATTCTTCCCAAATCTATCTCTAACGAGATTGAGAAGCTGATGAGGGGTTTCCTCTGGTGCCATGGTGAGCTGAAACGTGGAAAAGCCAAAGTCTCCTGGAAGACTGTGTGTCTCCCTAAGGCTCATGGTGGCCTTGGTATTCGTAACCTGGCGGTCTGGAATGTTGCCCTTATGGCTTCCCATGCTTGGAGAATCCTTTCTAAGAAAGAGTCTTTATGGGTCAAGTGGATCCACTCGTACCGTCTTTGTGGTCGTAACTTCTGGGATGCACCCAAAAAATGCGGTTCGGGGTATGCCTGGCGAAACATCCTTGACATGCGGGGTAAGATACGGGAGTATATAGTCTCCCAAGTGGGTGATGGCTGCACTACATCGGCTTGGTTTGATAATTGGCATCCTGCTGGTCCTCTTTCTCACTTCTTTTCTGCCCGTAAAATCCATGCTGCGGGTTTCAATCCTGATTCTAAGGTTTCTGACCTTGTCCGTAACGGATGTTGGGATTGCCCCCAAAGCTGGAGGGACTCCCATACTAATCTGTTTTCTCATAACCCGCCTTCCTTATCGCCGTCTATTCCTGATAAACTGCTTTGGAGATCTTCCAACGGTCATCTTTCTCCTTTTTCTGTTCGTTCTGTTTGGAACTCTATCCGCCCCTATAATCAGCCTATCGATTGGTATCATCTTGTTTGGTTTTCTCAGAATATTCCTAGACATGCTTTCATTCTCTGGGTTGCTCTTAAAAATCGTCTCAATACTCATGAGAAAATTAAAACTTGGGACCATAACTCCAATCTCATTTGTGCCTTCTATGGTGATTGCTCTGATTCCATTCCCCATCTCTTCTTTGAATGTTCTTACCCTTCTATGGTTTGGCATGACCTTCAGCATGTCATCAATCTCTCCTTCACTACTGATAGCTGGTCTGATATTATTAATCTTCTGAACCCCAAATCTAAGAGTAAGACCATTTGGTCCATCATTCGAAGAATTGTGTTTGCTGCTGCTATTTACCACATTTGGAAGGAAAGAAATAATCGGATTTTCAAAAATAAAAAATTAACTTATCATGCAGTAAGGAATAATGTTATAGATGATGTTAGATGTAGACTGGTGAGTCTATCTATGAAACCTTCTGCTAATGTTAATTTGGCTAAAAGGATCTGGTACATTCCTTAATGCTAATGTTCTATGCACTTTGGTCCTTTTTTCTCTCCTTTCTCCTCTTTTCTGCTTTTTCTGTCTGCTTGTTTGGTTTGTTTTTTTTGCAGGTTGTTTGGTTTTGTTCTTGTTTTGTTTCCTGGTTCCAAATCCTGTTTTGGTTCCTAGTTTAGCCTTGTTGTCCATTGGGGCCTGTCCTAATGGTCTATGTTGTTTCTTTGGTGGGGAGTCCCCAGCCTTCTATTGTATTTATTCTTTTTATTAATAAATTTGCCAGAGGTTCCGTCCTCTTTAACCAAAAAAAAAAACAGGTCTCCTTTCTCTCGATGTTGCTAATGTTCTTATTCATGGCGGCGCTTGTATTTTTTTTGTTTTGGTATTATTTTAATACTACCTACAAATGAAAATCAATATATATCATCCACGTATGCCCAAAAGTGGAGAAATCTGTGTTCCCTTTCTTAATTTTTTTACGGATTCTTTGAACAAATGGAACAAATGGGTGTACTTTAACTTTTATTTTAAATTATCCAATTTTGATGTTTATTATTTTAATTTGAATTTAACTACTTTGATGTTTATTTTTTTAAAATTTACATAGTATTGGTAAGAAATTCACCGTTAAATACATCGAAAGATTAGCAAAAGACATAACATTATTATTTTTGATTCCCCAAAATATCCTTTGATGTATTCATTGATGAATTTAAGGTTTTATTATAATAAATCATGTTCATGCATATTCACTAATGAATAACAATGAAATAGCACTGTTCTGTCATCAAATCATTTTCCTTACATGCATATTCATTGATGAATGTATAAAAATGATTGTATATAATACGCTTTCTATTAAATTCATTGATGAATACGGTTTAAGATTAACATCAAAATGAGAATGTTGTAACAGTAATCATTGTTAAATTCCTTATTTTTTGTTTATAACCATTGATGAATAACGATGAAATAGCAAAGTTATTTCATTGATTTTTTTTCATGCATATTTAACGATGAATAACGATGAAATAAGAATGGTTCTCAAAATTTTAGTGTATAGTAATATGTATTCATTGATGAATACAGTGGCTGATGTGGTCAATTCTTCTTTACATACGTATTCATTGATGAATATATTTTTTTTCTGGCAAGCTTCCGTTCGTGGTTAATAATTCAAGTTTTGTTTCTAAATCAATTTGTTATCTTGCAGGCTAAATCGTTGCTTAGCTTCTTGAGAAACCAACATCATGGCAATGAAAGGAGGGGTTGAAGAAAATTCATTGATGAATAATCATATTTTTTGTTGATTTTGCATCATGCATTGATGAATTTAGGGGTTTGGTATATCCAAACATTGTATTCATTGATGAATAATCAAATTACTTGTTGATTTTGAATTCATTAGTATAATAAATCATTGTATTCATTGATGAATACCAAAATTGAGAGCAAACTTGTAACCAATTTCACGTATATTCATGTATGAATTTCATCGAATTGTTATGTTACATCGAATTGTCATTGATACATTTTACTGTAATGCCAATGTCGAATGCTTATTCACTAAATTCAGTGACGAATATTCACTGTAATGCCAATGCTATCTACGTATATCCATTAATGAATTACATTGAATTTGTCATGTTACATATCCCTGTACGAATATCCGTTGATGAATTTTACTTCACTGCCAATTTCGACTAGTTATATACTAAATTCAGTGACAGAAATTCAAAAAAAAACCTACGAAAATTAAAAAGAAAAGAAAAAAACCCACGAAAATTCAAAAAAGCTATATTCAATGAAATAATTATAACTAATCCCATTATTTTAGGTAACTTATAATTATCCTGATTTTATTTATTAATAGATATACTAAGATTACTATTATACCCTTATGAAATTATTGGTCCAGAATTGTCCTCGCGTTCTCAACCTTTTAATTGTCCTCGTTTGAACCTCTCCACATATATATATATATATATATATATATATATATATATATATATATATATATATATATATATATATATATATATATATATATATATATATATATATATATATATATATATATAGAGGAAGGTTCAATGCAGAACCAAAAATATATTGCCTAACTGCAGAACCATCATTTAAACCCTTGGATCATTATATCAACGTTTTAGATTAAAAAGGATGCACCAGAAAATTATACACCTTATGCAGGGGATTATTCCCATTTGAGGGCATATTGGGTTTTTTTAACCCATCTTTTGAAATCAAATCTAGGTAGTACCAATTTTATTCCCAATCGATCACCATCTTCATCTCCACCTTCTACCGCAATCTGATGTTCATCATAACCATTATTATCTTCTCACGTTATTGCCAAAAGCCGATGATGACTTCGAATCGATTCCAGATCTGTGGTTGTCGGAGTGTTTCCGGCCAAACATCTTATGCTAATACCGACGGTCGAAGATAGCAAAATCCCAAAATTAGTTTGGTCTAGCTATCGATGCGAAGATACCAACAAAAAAAAAACAATTGAATCTGAATTGCATTTAATGACCCATGAATTTACTTGGCTATCATCAACCCACGTCTTCTACTTTGATCCCATTTAAATGATCTTTCACTTTCCAAATTCATCCCATAAAAGACGCCGGCAAAGCTTCGCCTTTCATTTTTTTTCTTATGTAACTTGAATCAACACATCGCCTTCATCTAAATCACTTCTCCTTTCCAATTTTTCATCATCGTTGACTACAGAAGGTATTAATAATTACCATCAAATCATCTTCTCTATTCACCTTTGATCTCTTCTGCACTGTTTCTTTTCTTCTCCGATGAGTTCATTAAAACAAAAGCCATCGGTAACATCCTCTTCGACAACAACTTCTCCATATTGTAAAATTGAAACACCAAAATATCTTTATCGTTCAAATCAACAAATTCCATCTGAACTGAATCCCGTCTTCACCGTACAGATCAGTAGCAACACCCTTCGCCATCTTCAATTACCGGAGAAGTCAATGACAACTGAAGGTATACGCCCACCTCCATCTATATCATCGCACACTGATTCGACTTCTGATGTGAGATGTGAGATTGATATCCTGCTAGGGTTTATTATACGTATTCTGATGTGTTCATTGATGAACATATGTTCATTGATGAACATATGTTCATTGATGAAACCAACAATCGATGCCTTCCAATCGATCATGATAGGTTGTTTTTTGTTTGATTCAGTGAATTGTATGTACGTATAATCGATTTTCGAAATGGTTCTCTCGGATTCAAAGTCGGAAAAAAGGATCGCTAAAAATCGTCTCTCACAATCGTACGTATTCTGATGTGTTCATTGATGAACATTGTTCATTGATGAACATATGTTCATTGATGAACATATGTTTATTGATGAACAATCTTCATTGATGAACATATGTTCATTGCTGAACGTAAACTGTTGTTGACGATCATACCCTTTTATTTATATTTTAATCTTACGGTTAGAAACTTGGTTCTGCAGTTAGGCAATATATTTTGGTTCCGCATTGAACTCATCCCTATATATATATATATATATATATATATATATATATATATATATATATATATATATATATATATATATATATATATATATATATATATATATATATATATATATATATATATATATATATATATATATATATATATATATATATATATATATACATATACACACACACATACATATATATATATATATATATATATACATACATACATATACATATATATATATATATACATACATATATATATATATATATATATATATAGGGGTGGGTTCAATGCAGAACCAAATTAAATCACCTAACTGCAGAACCATGTTCATCAATGAACATAAATCCCAAAAACCCCAAAACCAAAGATCGTAAAAGATTTTACCTTGTAATCGGCATTCTCCAATTCGACCAACATCTTCTCTGCTAGGATTTAGTTGAGGTATGAACTATTTTTTGTAGTTTAATCGTGCGTTAATGTTGGTTTGGTTATGCCTATGTAATCAAAGATCGTAAAAGGATTTTACCATGTAATCGTATGTTCATTAATGAACATATGTTCATTAATGAACATATGTTCATTAATGAACATATGTTCATGTATGAACATATGCATCAAGGTACTGAACATATCAAGGTACTGACTACTGACATAGCTAATCCACAATATGCAGGTTCTGATTGTGTCTGAAAGTAAGAGATTAACTTGGAAAATCCTTCCATGGTTCCACCTTGTATAGCTTCTATGAACAATTGCTGAAGGATTTTACCCTGTACTCGTATGTTCATTAATGAACATATGTTCATTAATGAACATATGTTCATTAATGAACATATGTTCATTAATGAACATATGTTCATTAATGAACATACGATTGAAATCGAAGCTACTGAATCTGATGTAACATCGAAGCTACATAAAATGCAAAATCGGAGCTGTAATGTGTGATTCAAGTCTAAATCGGAGTTACAGAAAAATAAGAAATCGACATTTATCTTTTTCCCTGTAGAAATCGAACCACGAATCCACGAAAATACAGAAAAAGGAATTACAAGTCGCCGTCGATCGGAACTTTCCCTGTCCAAGATCGAGTTTTGAGTTCTTGAATTTGACTTCGTAAGTTCGTATCGTATCGTATCAGAGAGACGGAGATATTGGAGAGACGGAGATGTCGGGTGTTGACCAACTACTAATTAGTGTGTTTCGTTTTGGGGTTTTTGGGATTTATGTTCATTGATGAACATGGTTCTGCAGTTAGGTGATTTAATTTGGTTCTGCATTGAACCTGTCTCTATATATATATATATAAAGAGAGAGACAGACAGACAGACAGACAAACACACAGATAGACAAAGACAGAGACAACGGATTAAATATGAATTACATATATTGTGTGAATATATGACCAATCATGGACCATTAGATTAAAAAGATCAATGGTTGTGATATTCAATGACATGATTGTAGATAAAGTAAAAAGTAATTACTTAATATAAATAAACTGTCAAAATGGTAGTATAGACCCTTTATATTAATTAAATTATAAAATGTAATATTTTCTTAGAACACATCTTTGACTGATTTTATTTTTGGTTTGAATCAGTTTAAATTTCAAATTTATTATTATTTTTAATCATTTTCAATTCTTATCTGAATTTTTAATCAATCACAAAGTTAAAAAAGTGATATTCTAGTGAGCATGATAGATAAAATTTCACATATCATAGAGCATTCTTAAAGAATAATAAGTTATTAAATAAAAACACATGAAAGAATAAGCAGTTTAAAAGAATACGAAATCTTAAATAATAAAACTGAAGTATATTCATTCTCAAATTTGATACAAGTGTATTTTGTAATAGTGAAAAAAGAAATTGATGCTAGTGCTATTCTTGAAAAAGTATAAGACATTCTTGAAAGAAATACGAGACATTCTTAAAAGGAAGAAGAGATATTCTAGAAATGTACGGCGAATTTTGAGAGAATATTCATTTTGAAAAAATACATAAAAAACTCGAAACCAAAAGAATGACATTCAATTTATACTCGACACCAGGTATAGAAGAACCAATAAAATCAATATGGTCAACTTTGTTCTTATTCTTTTTTCGATTCTTACTACCAATAGGCGATATGTATAACGATGTGAAGAGGATGATATAGAAAAGATGATGTAAACAAGTGGGTTGATGTTGATGGGTTCTGGAGTGAAGGTGAACCTGGTAATGGTGATGATAATAATGGTGTGGAGGTGGTGATGTCAGATAAGGATGGTGGTGGCTATGTAGGTCTATCAAATGAGTGGTCACGTAACGGTGGCATGAAGAATTGAGATATGACATGGCTTATGATATTGATATGGTGAAGACGCAATATAGAAGGTATTACTTATTAGTTGTGAAAATTGATGGTGAATTGATGGATATGTGATGAAGGGTTGTTGTTAAGAAGTAGAGTGGTGTAAGTGTAATGGATGTGTGTGGTCCAGTGATGTAATGATGGTTGTGTAGGATTATTAATTTGAGACTCGTTAATAGTAATAAGGGATAGGATAACGGGCGTGAGTGTTGGGTGCATTTTATGCACCCTTTTTGGACAACTTTTTCTTATACTCCCTCCGTCCCAAAATGATAGTCCACAGACAAAAAACACACAGATTAAGAAAACATTAAATGCATCTTACTTTTTCCCACAAAATGACTGTTTGACCCTTTCTTTGCATTTAATGCCGGCACTAGATGTGTTGGCTGTTACAATTAAAGTTAGGGGTATTTTGGTAAAGATGTCATTTATATTTAGAAGTGGACTAACATTTTGGGATAAACTAAAAAGGAAACATGGACTATCATTTTGGGACGGAGGGAGTATTTGTTATGCATTTTAGTTAATTTCATGCATTTCCATAAATTTTTCAAGGACAATCTTTCTTTCATAGGTTGTGTGTGTTTTTGCAAGTATAGTGGGATTTGGAGCGGAAGAACTTGGAGGAGCGCAACAAAGGATGTTTGGAAAGGAAAAAGACGCGGAGGTTATACGTTTTGGAGCATTTGGAGAGTTTTGGGAAGCATTCGAGAGCTTGTGGAGCGAAGGAATGGTGAAAAACCGAAAGTTGCAAAACATGGGGGTGCATGCAGAAAAATGTTCTTGAAATCTGAAAAACTCACGGGGCGTGTGTTTTTAACACGTCTCGTGTATAGAAAGTTCTCCCATTAGCAGCCCAAAACACACGGCCCGTGTGTTTTTTACACGGGATGTGTGTCGCATAGAAAACTATTTTTTAGCAGTTATTTTCTCATGATTTAAAAGGGCCATAGAGGTTCTTTTTGCATGATCATGCATCCCTAAGAGGTCTAGAGCAATTACTTTCGAAGATTTATGCTAGAAATCATTGGAAAACACTAATTTCATTGGATTTGATTGTTTGTAAGTTGAATTTGAACATCAATTTCTTGTTTTTCTTCTTGGATTTCGGTTTAGCCATGTGTGGCTAAACCCTTTTCGTTCCAGTTTTGTTTGGTACTCATATTTTTATGGGTTAGTCATATGACTTGTTGTTTTGTTCATGTTCTCATCTAGTGATTTTGATTTTGTGCTTGATTTAATATTTGATTCTTGATTCGGTTCATGACGACCACATAAATTAGGGTTTGCTTAAATCTAGTTATTCAACTCATAAAATATATAATGGTTTTGTGAAGTGATTCTAAGTAACAACGTAGAATTAGTTTCGTGTCAGGGTTAACTTTGGTGTAAACCTAAATCACACGTTTTTACGTTTCCAAGCTTGTGAGAAGTTTTGGGGGTTGTTGGGAATGTTTACATGAAACTTAATTCAATCTTTCAACTATAATCAAAGAGCTTGTTTAGGTTTCAATTAGAAATGTTAGGTTTAATTCAAAGAGCTTGTTTTGATTAAATAATATCGGTGAACAGGAAGTGATAGAGCTTGTTAGTGCTTTCAAGTACCAACTTAGATATAACTTGACATAACATCACTTCTATATTGAATCACATCTTTTACTTGTGTGCAAACGCAGCCGAGCCTTAGTTAATATTGATTTTCCATTACTTTCAATTTCATGTTTTTGGTTTACGTTTTCTATTTTACATTTCTTTCTTTACAAACAACCCTGTTGTTTTCGTCGTGTATTGTGCAAGAATAGGCATAGTTTTAGACCATTGTCCATGTGGACCGACCTTGCTTACCTTGTACTACATAGTTAGTGCAATCGAGCAGTGCTTATTTCATCATCATTTACCCCATTATCATTTGTTTAGTGTGGCACCCCAACAGTGAGTTATTAGATTTTATATACGAATGGGGGATTGGGAACACTATGAGCATGATGGTTCAAAATGCATTCCCACACTGTAATGCAATTGAGTTTTGGATCAAAAAATTGTCTTATATATATGACGGTGACAAACATTTTCAAATAACATGCATGACTCATATATTGAATCTTATTGTTAAAGATAGTTTAAAGGCAAAATTACAATATAGTATGTGTGCAAAAAGCGGCTTGATATATAAGACAATCCACACAATGAATAATGAGATTTAAGAAATGCTTGAAAGAATGTGGAGTGGAATCAAGGAAATTTCTATGTGGTGATTGTCCTTGTGGAACTCAAGTCGCAACTTGTTTAAAATTGTTGTGGCCTTAGAAGACGTTTTCATTAAGTTTGAAATTGAAAGTAATTTATCAAACAAGTTTGACGTCTGTTTTTATTGTTAGAATTTGATTAATAAAAAAGTCATCTAGCAATGGGGTTTTTGCTACCCGTCATTTAATAAGAAAAGTAGGTTTTGGCATGTGATTCCATTTGTTTTCATGTGAATCCATGTATATTTTGCTACAACACAAAATATGAATCCATTTCATTTTGACTCGTTTGTTTAGATTTCTTTATATATTTTGACTTATTTGATTATCATTTAAATATTATAAAATTAAAAGTTGCATATTTATGCTTGATGTACTAGTTTTTACGGTTTTTGTTGTTACATACATCGTATGCATGTGATCTAGGAAGAGTCCCTACAAATATGAATTACTATTGTAAAATACGACGGATCCGAATTGACTTTAGACAATATTAGCTCAATGCGGAATATGATCAAAATTATCAAACGGTAATAATCACAACGAAATACGAATGAAGTAAATAAAATAGAGACACGAGGATTTACGTGGAAAACCCAAATCGGGAAAAACCACGGGCGGAGGAAGCCGAGAACCAATTCACTATATTTTGTGGTGTTTACAAAATATTTGAAGAATATAAAAATACAAAGAGTTTATAAAACTCTTATGTATTTACAAGAGAAGAAATTGGATGTGAGAGATATGTTTTGATGTTTTTGGTGTGGTTTGCATCAATGATCTTCTAACCTATTTATACTAAAATTTCTACATGCCATTTAAGAAAAATGGCTCATATGTTGAATTCTTTACAAGCCGCATTTGAAAATTGATTAGCAGCCATTTGAAAATAAGTGTTGCAGCCACATCTTTGACTAACCACATGGCTTTGAAGGCACTTTCCACAATCTCCACCTTGACTTTAAAGTGAGTAAAACTTGTATACTCATTTGGTAAAACCAACAACTCTTCAAACTTCAAAACTCCATAAGAAACTTGAATCACCATATAGAAAAAATTTGATCCTGAAAAATGAAATACTTCCTCCACCACGAGCCTATCAGGCTCAAATGCGATCAGAAACACCCACCAAATCCAAACATGTTTTGAACTTGGCTATTGGAACACTTTTAGTAAACATATCAGCATGATTATCATTGGTGCTGATCTTGTTTACCGTAATTTTGCCTTTAGCAATAACATCTCTGATAAAGTGATAACGAACATCAATATGCTTCGTTCGATCATGGAACATTTGATCCTTTGTCAGAAATATTGCACTTTGATTGTCACAAAAAACAGTTTTAACGGATAACTTGTTTGAAAGCTCACCTATCAACCGTTTCAACCAGAGGGCTTCTTTCACTGCTTCCGTAACAGCCATGTATTCGGCTTCGGTGGTGGATAACGCTACGGTGGACTGTAACTGCGCTTTCCAGCTAATTGCGCAATCACCCAAAGTAAACACGTACCCTGTAATCGATCGTCTTTTATCCAAGTCCTTTGCATAATTGGAATCCACATAACCAAGTACTCCACTATCGGTTTTGCCAAACCGCAGACATAAAGAGTAAGTACCTCGCAAGTACCGAAAAATCCATTTAACAGCAGCCCAATGCTCTTTTCCTGGATTCGCCATGTATCTGCTCACCATGCTTACCGCATATGACAAATCTAGACGTGTACAAATCATAACATACATAAGAGATCCTACAGCGCTGGAGTATGGTACCTTTGCCATGTATGCTAGATCTTCTTCGGTGGTAGGACTTAAGGCGGATGATAGCTTGAAGTGGGCTGCGAAAAGAGTGCTGACTTCTTTTGCATCATGCATATTGAAACGGTGCAGAACCTTCTCAATGTAGCTTTGTTGAGAAAGGTATAGAGTTCTTGCACTGCTGTCTCGCACTATTTCCATTCCTAGAATTTTCTTGGCAGCACCCAAGTCCTTCATATCGAACTCAGCATTCAACTGGTCTTTTATCTTTTGAATCTCCTTTATATTCTTCGCTGCAATTAACATGTCATCAACGTATAAAAGTAGATAGACCATTGAGCCATCGTCACACTTCTTGTAGTAAACGCAGCTGTCGTAGGTGCACCTTTTCAGCTTGTGACTGGTCATAAATGAGTCAAACCTTTTATACCATTGTCGCGGAGATTGCTTGAGGCCATAAAGAGATTTCTTCAGTTTGCACACGTAGCTTTCCTTGCCAGGAGCTACAAAACCTTCAGGTTGTTGCATATATATCTCTTCCTCAAGCACACCATTTAAGAATGCTGTAGTAACATCAAGTTGCTCTAACTCATGGTCACGAGAGGCAACTAATCCCAATAAGACACGTATTGACGTGTGTTTCACAACCGGAGAGAAAATGTTGGTATAATCAATACCTGGGATTTGACTGTAGCCCTTGGCTACTAAACGAGCTTTGTACCTCAGTTTGTCACCGGGATGAATAGCCTCCTTCAACTTGTAAACCCATTTACATTTAACTGTCTTCTTACCCTTTGGAGCCACAATGAGATCCCATGTGCCATTTTTCTGAAGAGATTCCATCTCATTGTGCATGGCAACCATCCACTCATTCGAGTTTTTAGAATTTATGGCTTCGTTGTAGCTTATAGGTTCCAAAACAGATTCTACTTCACTTGCAACGGTAAGAGCATATGCGACAAAATTTACTTGAGCATACCTCTTTGGAGGTACAATCTGTCTGCATGGTCTATCCCTTGCAATTGATGGACTCGGAGGTTGAGATGGAGTTGCAGTGGTCTCATGGAGAGTAGTATGTTCACTGCTTGAAGGTTGAGACACTGTAGGAACCTCATGAGTCATATCGGTGGAAGAGTTAAAAGATAGCTCCACCTCTAATTGTGCTTCGTCTTTTTCTCCCAAATTTTCATCTTATTTGGTCTGAACGTTGGTTGTTGAATGGAGCATAGCTTTTTCATCAAAGGTCACATCTCTTGATGTAATGACCTTCCTGAGCTCTGGGCTCCATAATTTGAACCCTTTCACTCCTGTCTTGTATCCAATAAAAATGCACTTAATGGCTCTTGGTTCTAATTTGCCATTATCAACCCGTGCATATGCTGGACATCCAAACGGTATTAATTTTATATAGTCAGCAGGCTTACCAGACCATAGCTCAAACGGAGTCTTCTTTCCAATAGTACATGAGGGGGAGCGGTTGATAATATAGCATGCGGTAGAAGCTGCTTCGGCCCAAAAAGACTTTGGTAGCTTCGAGTGAGAGAGCATGCATCAGACCTTCTCCATGATGGTGCGGTTCATTCTTTCCGCAACGCCGTTCTGCTGTGGTGTGTGGACTACGGTGCGGTGACGTGTAATCCCTTCCTTACGACAATAGGAGTTGAATTCTTCTGAGCAGAATTCCAGTCCGTTATCGGTGCGAAGGTATTTTACTTCAAAACCAGATTGTTTTTCAACTAACACTTTCCAATCCCTAAAGGTTGAAAATACTTCTCCCTTTGTCTTTAAGAAGAACGACCATACATTCCTGGAGAAGTCGTCAATAATAGTGAGCATATAAGAGGCTCCACCTTTCGATGTAACCTTTGCTGGTCCCCATAAATCCAAGTGTATGTAGTCGAGTGGTCCTTTCGTCGTATGTTTGCCACTGATAAAACTTACTCGCTTCTGCTTTCCGAACACACAATCTTCACAGAATTCAAGCTCAGTTGATTTATGCTCCCTAAGTAACCCTCTTCGGCTTAGTTCACTCATACCGTGGTATGACATGTGACCGAGCCTGAGATGCCATAGGCGAGAATGATCAACATTGGAGAGGGATTTAGAACTAACCGAGGCTTCGCCAGAAATAACTTGTCCGTCCATAATGTAAAGGTTCGTGGATCTCCGAACTCCTCGGATGACAGTCCAACCGTCTTTGAAAATATGGACCTTCCCGTGTTTGCCGACAAACTCGTAACCTTTCTTCTCAAAAGTACCGAGGGATAGTAAATTTCTCCTAAGACCGGAGATATGCTTCACATCTTCAATTGTTCGAACAACACCATCGAACATGCGGATCCTGACTGTACCATGTCCAATAATACGGCACGGAGTATCGTTGCCCATCAAGACATGTCCTTGGTTAACATTTTCATATGTATGAAAAATACTCCGGTTGGAGCTCATATGAAAAGTACATGCTGAATCAAGAACCCACTCGCTCATGGTAATTAAACCGAAGTCTGAAACGGATAGAAGCTCGCCATCGGAACCGGTTTCGGCTACATCAGCTTCTACGGTAGTACCTGCTGGTTTACCATTCATGGTTGCCTTCTCCTTCTCCTTGTTTTTCAACTTGTAACATTCATCGATCAGATGTCCCTTTTTATGACAATAATTACAATATTTGCGCTTGCCTTTGGACTTAGATCTAGATCGGTTTTGTGAAGAATTACATCTCTCGTTGGGTCTCCCTCTAATGTTGAGACCTTCGGCTTTTGAATCGTTGCTGCTGCCACTAATAATCTGCTTCATCTTTTCTTTTGAATCAAGAGCGGTCATTATCTCATTCAAGACAAGAGTGTATCGACTATAGATAATGGTATCACGAAAATGATCATAGGAATCTAGGAGTGATGATAATAAAAATAGCGCCAAATCTTCATCTTCATATTTGACGTCCATATTTTCCAAATTTCCTATAAGCTCTTTAAAAGTAGAGAGGTGATCAGATAAAGAACTTCCCTCACCCATCTTGAGGTTGAAGAGTCGTTGCTTCAGGTGTAGCTTGTTTGGCAAGCTTTTCGTCATTAGTAGTTGTTCGAGCTTTAGCCAGAGAGCTGCCGTAGATGTCTCTTTCAGTACATCTTGGAGAACGTCGTTGGATAGATGCAGACGGATCTGCGACGACGCCTTCAAATCCTTCATTTCCTTTTCCTCAGTCGACCAAGTTGCCGGCATTTTCTCCATTCCTAACAGTGCTCTGTGGAGATCCATCTGAATGAGAATATCTCTCATCTTTACTTGCCACAGCGGAAATCGGGTATTCCGATCCAGCAGCGGAATATCGTATTTCACTGAAGACATGATTAATTACTTGATAAAATGATCCCGACAAGCTAATATCAAAACCCGGATGCTCTGATACCAATTGTTGTAAAATACGACGGATCCGAATTGACTTTAGACAATATTAGCTCAATGCGGAATATGATCAAAATTATCAAACAGTAATAATCACAACGAAATACGAATGAAGTAAATAAAATAGAGACACGAGGATTTACGTGGAAAACCCAAATCGGGAAAAACCACGGGCGGAGGAAGCCGAGAACCAATTCACTATATTTTGTGGTGTTTACAAAATATTTGAAGAATATAAAAATACAAAGAGTTTATAAAACTCTTATGTATTTACAAGAGAAGAAATTGGATGTGAGAGATGTGTTTTGATGTTTTTGGTGTGGTTTGCATCAATGATCTTCTAACCTATTTATACTAAAATTTCTACATGTCATTTAAGAAAAATGGCTCATATGTTGAATTCTTTACAAGCCACATTTGAAAATTGATTAGCAGCCATTTGAAAATAAGTGTTGCAGCCACATTTTTGACTAACCACATGGCTTTGAAGGCACTTTCCACAATTACAATGCTTGCAAAGACATGGTCGTGATTTTTGAGAAACTCAAAAGTAAAATTAAGCTTGTAAGGGAAACTTTGAAACCGTTGACACATTTATTTTAGAGAAATATTAGATGCCAATAAATATCTACGAGGGTAGGAAGCAAACCATCAATTTTTTTTTACATTAAGATAATGTGCGACTAGCACGACAAGTATTGAAGGGATTTTGAGAAACTTAATGATTTCATGTATTTTGTAGTTTTATTGGACCCAACAATGAAATGTCATTTTTCGAACATGTTTTTTCAGAAGTTAATTAACTACAAAAACGTAAATGATGATGAGGTTGAGCTGAATGTCACATCTTTGATTAAGAAGGTTGAAAAAAGAGCGGATATATGGTTTGTTTAGTATATACAAACAAAAGTTTGATACAATCGAGTTTCATGAAGCGTCTTATAAAGGTAGGAATGAAGAAGTTATAGTAGCTATTACGATGTGCACTTTTGAACATGAAAGAAGACAACTTGGTTGCAACTGTAACCAAGTTAATGATATACTTCAAAGAGTAAAAAAAAAAACGTCTTATACTAGTAGCTTTGACATTCTGAAATGATGCAAATACATTTCAAAGTCGTTTCTCGGGCCTCCGGCAGCCAAATGTTAACTATTACAAATTTCTAGTTTTTCCAAATATTTCTTGAACTATAATTTTATATATCTTTATGACATTTTAGAAATACAAATGACAACCGCGATGTCGAATCGACATTTGACACTAACAAACATGTATTAAATCCTATAAAACTAACCGGGTGTCAAGAACTTGATTTGCACCCTGCATCGGATAGGAAAGCTAAACAAGCCATTATCGCAGTCATTTGTGATATTTTAAATGATAACAGCATAACAATGTGATAGTTAAATCGTATAAAACAATGTGATAGTTAAATCCTATAAAACATGTATTAAATCCTATAAAACTAACCGGGTGTCAAGAACTTGATTTGCACCCTGCATAGGATAGGAAAGCTAAACAAACCATTATCGCAGTCATTTGTGATATTTTAAATGATTGCAGCATAACAATGTGATAGTTAATAACATACTTTTAATTTTATTTGTAACCATCTATAAAATCATTTATTAACGTCGTTCCTTTTCGATTTGGAGTTTTAAATAAAAGTTAGAAAACGGCACATAACGAAACAGAAAAAGATAATACCTATGAGTAAATAAACCTCACTCGTATTTCTTTTAGCAAAAGATATGAACAGTATTAGATATATATCTAATAATGCTTTTCTATTAATATTTTATTGACAAAAATTATGTCAACTTTGAATTATGACTAGATTTTTTTATTAACTGATAAATACTAGTTAATTACAATCGATTTCACATGATTCCGATCTTCGTGTAGTTAGTTTGTGGTGCTGGATTCGAGTCCCACGGTGGACGATTCAGCTTTCTTGCACAATCCCGATCTTCTAATATCCAGTTTGTTTACAATTTGTGTTGGATCGGATCATGGTTCAATCTTTACTAAATCTCGGGTTTCTGTATATTTGTAATATGTGTTTTTCTAGGGTTTCACGTTTCACGTTTACTAATGCAAGTAGTACCGGATCAAAACCGAAGTTAACAGAGTCCATGATATAAATTTAGAAAGGAAAAAAAAAAAAACCCTTGAAGTTTTGGAGTTTTTAGTTATTTTCGGTTAAATGAGTATTAAATGAATGGAATATGACACTGTTCTTTCATTAATTGTTGAATGTGATCAATTTTAAAGTAGGGCCATATCTCATAAAATACTGTTCTTACAATAAAATGTTGAAAATTTTTAAGTACGGCCATGTGTGATACAAATACAATGGCTCGCCACTGACTACCTGGGTACAAGTATTCTTTCCTATCAATATAATACTAAATCCAGTTGAAATACTTTCGCTGAATATCATAACAACAAAATGCATAAATATTTACGTTTAGTATCTAAACTAACTATTCTCGGCTTTCACAATTCCAGTCTCCGTTGGGTTTGGTCCCAAAAAACTGAACCGAAGCCAAATTGGGGATCCGTACAAAATGACTTATTTGGTTTCACTCCATCGGCATGTTCATCCGAAAACTTACCAAACAAGATGTTTAGCTCCCAAATTGTTCGGAGCTTCTACTAATTCAACACTCGATCAGAGCGCTAAATCATTTATAGGTTAGCAAACAACATTTTACCTCTCCCGAAGCCCAACTTTACAAGCCCAATTTCACCTATTTAACCACCAGAAGTTATCAACCAAAAACTGCAAATCATTTCAAAGAAGCCATAATAATATTGGATATTACTCGAAGCAATAAAGTTCATAAATTTTACGATGCATTTTACAAAATAGTAAAAATAACGATCTAGTCTACAAAGTCGCGGTAGAAAAAAGCCAACATATTCTCCAATTTAGAAATAACATCATTAACCATGAGTCAATGACGCTGTCTAAATTTTGTATGCAGCACACTAAACGAAACATTCCAAATTTCAATCTACAATGAAAGATCAGATTCGATCATTATTAAACCAATTTTTCTTTGATTGACAACAGAACATCTTTTCACGTTTTGGTGAAGGAAGACAAATCCAAGGAAAGAAATAACTCATCGATCGAACAACTGAACAATATTGTACACACCCATGTCTTCAGCTAGCTTTGGCAGCATTCGAGTCGATCTCCACTGGAGGATTATGGCGATCATAGGGTAGTTTAATCCGGTTAGTGGAACCTGCTGGCTTCAGCTTCACGTTCTCGCAGTTGCAAATCTCGATCATGAACCCATCTGGATCGTTGAAAAAGAGCTGGTCAATCACCCCATCTTCCTCCCCTCCCACCGTTCTCTTCATGTATTTGATCCCCAAATCCTTCAATTTCTGCTCCATTGCTCCCATGTCTTCACACTGAACGATTTAAAACCCTAAATATCCATCTACCAATGAAAAACGAATTAAAGACGAAAGGGGGAAAAATTAAGCACCTGAAACGATATGTGATTGTCCATGGGATCCAAATCATCGTTATTAGGTAATTTGTCTTCATCCTTCACTTGAACCAGATGAATCCCAATTCCGTAATTGAACAACCAGGCGCCATCAAAATCAAACGCCTGTGGCCGCTCGATCAACACGAACCCCAACGCATTCGTGTAGAACTCGACGGAATCTTTCACCGACTTGCAGACCCTCGACACATGGTTCAGTGACATTAGAGGGAGCTGATGTTCATCTTCTTTACCATTTGTATTCTCTTCTGATTTTCTCGCCATTTTCGTTCTCGAATTGGAGTGGAGGTTTTGGCGGGTTTTATGCTACCAAATGCCGAAGATGTGGTTGTGGCGGTTAATGACACGTGGTATAACCGGAATCTTAGAGTTACGCGTGGATGAATATTGGGGTGACGTGTGCCGGTGTCGCCTCTTTAATGACTTTGGGCTTAAGCTAGGTCGTCAATTTCTCGTTACATCAATATTTAAAATTTTAATACATATAAAAGTTTTTGGTTATTGAAAGTTTAAGACTACATGAAAGTCGGAAGTAAAAATAAAATAGTTAAATCGATCTTAAATAATAAACTATAGCATACGTGCACATATATACAAAAAAACAAAAGGTGTTATTTATTCCGTTTTCATAAGAGATACAATCAAGATTAAAAATCCGACAAATAAAACGGAAAACAAAAAGTATACCATGATATATGATTATATTTGTCATTAAGAGGAGGGGACGTCACTATTTTTGTATGGATATGCTTTGGTAACGATATTTGTAAAGTAGATACGAGATAAATTCATCACTGAAATGTTCGATTTTTAACTTATATTAGATTATTTTATGTACAAAAATGCTTTTATGTGGGAGTGAGACTGTTTTTACAGACCAAATCAAATTGCATCTTACATCAATAAAGAGATCAGTACATAATAAGTCGCATTAGTCGCACGCCAAAAAAGTCGCCATCAACTACGTGTCGCAAACTAAACCAGTCAAAAAAGGAGTAACGAGCTGATGAAGTATAAGTCACTGCTAGGTTGAATCCCATATGCTAAGTCATATTTTCCCATGAAAACCTAATTGTATTACTACAATCGAATAAATACATGATTACAATGGGCCGGATACATACATGGATTATACAGAATAATAATGGGCTCAAAGACACTAAACAATACGCGTGAACAATAATATACAAAATACAATCCGCTAACATCCCCCCGCAGTTTGATCGGGAGGGCAGTTCCGAACATTCAAACTGGTCTTGAAGTCGTTGAAGAGCTGCGTGGGTAGACCTTTGGTGAAGATGTCGGCATACTGAGCGGATGAGGGCACGTGGAAAACACGAACAATGCCCCGAGCAACCAGATCACGAACGAAATGAATATCAATCTCTATGTGTTTCGTGCGGTGGTGCTGAACCGGGTTTGATGTCATGTAAACTGAACTGATGTTGTCACAAAAAACAACGGTGGCTTTGGTAGGCGGACACCGAAGCTCTCGTAGTAAGTTACGAACCCAGCACGTCTCGGCAACGGCGTTTGCAACGCCACGATATTCTGCTTCGGCACTAGACCGAGAGATAACCGCTTGGCGCTTGGATGACCATGAAATAAGATTATCACCGAGGAAGACACAGTATCCCGATGTCGAACGGCGAGACACAGGACATCCACCCCAGTCGGCATCAGAATAAGCGCGTAGGTCAGATGTAGGGGATACATGAAGCTGTAAACCATGGTCAAGGGTCCCTCTAATATAGCGCAATATGCGCTTGAGAGCATGAAGGTGAGGCTCTCGCGGATCGTGCATGAAAAGACAGATCTGCTGAACCGCGAAGGCGATGTCTGGGCGTGTAAAGGTGAGATACTGAAGTGCCCCGGCAAGACTGCGATAAGAGGAGGGATCGGTAACCGGAGGGCCAGTAGCATCCAGCTTATGGGTCGTCTCGGCAGGTGTACGAGCTGGGTTGCACTGAAGCATATGGGCGCGCTCAAGGATCTCGGAGGCATACTTTTTCTGGGACAAGAATAGACCTTGAGATGTACGGGTGGCTGATATCCCTAAAAAATAGTTGAGAGCCCCAAGGTCAGTCATAGCAAACTCTCTGCTTAGCTGAGCTATAATAGAGTGAAGGAGAGTGGTGGATGAGGCGGTGAGAATGATGTCATCCACATATAACAGAAGATATGCGGTGTCAGCGCCGTCGTGATATGTGAACAGAGAGGAATCTGTGAGACTGTGTCGGAACTGCATGCGGAGAGCATGCTGTGCAAAACGCTGATACCAGGCCCGTGGGGTCTGTTTCAGGCCGTATAAGGATCGTTGTAGGCGACACACATAATCAGGATGCTGAGAATCACGAAAGCCGGGGGGTTGGTGCATGTACACAGTCTCCTGAAGGTGACCATGAAGAAATGCATTCTTCACGTCGAGCTGATGAATGGGCCATTGTCTAGAGATGGCCAAACTGAGGACAGTGCGTATGGTGGCCGGTTTGACCACCGGACTAAACGTCTCATCACAATCGATCCCTGGTTGCTGGCTACGCCCATTAGCAACCAAGCGCGCTTTGTAGCGCGAAAGAGAACCATCAGCATTAAACTTCTGTTTGAAAAGCCACATAGATCGGACCACATTAGCCCCTGGTGGTCGTGGAACAAGAACCCAAGTACCATTTGTAATAAGCGCATTGTACTCCTCATTCATGGCTTTCTGCCAGTTAGGATCTTGCAAAGCTTGAAGATGGGACCTCGGGACAGAGGATATGGAAGTGGAGTGGAGATTAAGGCGTTGGGTGGGTTTCACAATGCCACTTCGAGATCTTGTGTGCATGTGATGCATCGGAGGGTGGGGATCCTGTTGAGTAGGAGGGGGTGGTGAAGGTGAGGTTGTCGGGGAAGGAGGAAACGTGGGTGGTGTAGGTGGAGCGGGAGGGGCGGTGAGGAGCTGACGTAGGTTAGGAGATACGTCAGAGTCTGAAAGGAAGTCATAGGATGGAGGGTCGGTTGGAGTGACCGAACCGTAAGGGAAAACATGCTCGTCAAAGGTGACATGACGAGAGATGATGATCTTCTTGGTAGAGAGATCAAAACAGCGAAAACCACGATGATAGGTGGGGTAGCCAAGGAAAACACATGGTATGGATCGGGGTTGAAGTTTGTGAGTTGTGTGAAGACGAGGAAAGCAAAGGCATCCGAAAACACGAAGGTGGTCATAGGTGGGGTGACGCTTAAAGAGACGAGAGTGAGGAGTGTCATTAGAGATAGAGACAGATGGGAGAATGTTGAGTAAATGAGCAGCCATGTGCAGGGCTTCGGGCCAAAAAGTGGGGGGAAGGTGAGAGTGGAAAAGAAGAGTGCGCATCATGTTGTTGATGGTGCGAATCATGCGTTCGGACCTCCCGTTTTGTTGGGAGGTGTGGGGGCAAGAGAAACGAAAGATAATGCCATGTGAAGAAAAATGGTCATGGAAGGACTTGTTGTTGTATTCCCCCCGTTATCACATTGAAATTGTTTAATGGTGCCCCCAAATTGAGTTTTGATTATATTGGAAAAATGCAAGAATTTATCAAACACTTCAGATTTTGATTTTAGCGGATAAACCCAAAGATAATGTGTGTAGTGATCAAGAAATAAAACATAGTATTGTAAACCACCACAACTAGAAATTGGAGATGTCCACAAGTCAGAGTGTATAATATCAAAAGGTGCAGAAACTGTAGAATCAGACAAGTGAAATGGAAGTCTAGTTTGTTTGCCAAGTTGACAAGCTTGACATATTACATTATGTTTCGATAAACGACAAGAAATAGAGCTACTAGAAAGTAAATGTTTTAAAACTTGATCTCCGGGATGACCAAGACGTTGGTGCCAAGTGGAAGGAGAGGAAGAGACAAAAGCATGACTTGTGGAGCTGGTGACCGGATAGAGAGGCCCGGTGCTGTCACATCGGATTAGAGGGCGACGTGTCTGATAATCAAGAACAGTAAAACCGTAAGGATCAAAATCAATAGAGCAATTGTTATGTGTGGTAAATTTACGGACAGAGATAAGATTTTTAATAATGTTGGGGGTAACGAGAACATTTCGTAAGTGTAAAGGACGATAAATATTTGGAATAGGAAAAATGGAGTGTCCCGAGGTCTCAACCGGAATTGAAGATCCGTTACCGACAAAAATAAAACGTGGTGTATAATGGCTATTACAATGGGAATTGAGTATACCTGCGTTTGCGTGCACATGGTCGGTTGCCCCGGTATCCATAACCCAACCGTCGTGTCCCGGGTCGTTGAGAGTCATTGTGTTGAACAAGCCGGGAAGAGAAGTGGGCTGATCGCTGCTGCCAAGCCAGGCCCAAGGTGGCTGTTCTGAGCCTGAAGTCTGATGGAACACATTTGGGCCGGTAGAAAGGGAGTGCTGCTGCTGGGCCGTAGGTGGTCTGCGTCCAAGAATTCCTTGGCTGCTGGAAGTGGGCCTGATCCAAGGGTGGGCCGGTTGAGAGCAATTAGGCGCAGCCCATTGAGGAGAATAAGTCACGTGAGGGGGAGCCGCTGGGGTATACGGCGCTGATGGAGGCGAGATGTAAATCCACCCGTATGGTGGGCGGTTTGGCGCAGGTGACTGACCGGTGGAGGTGGAGGGTTGCCGGCGCCTGTTGTTGGAGTTGTGGCTTCCTCCACGGCGATCATTCCGGCGAGATGAGTTGTTGCCGCCCCCACCTCGATTTGACGAAGAAGAAGAAGAAGCGACGTGAAGCAGGGATGGTGATGAAGAATGGTTGTCGTGAGTGGCATTGGTGCCCCTGTTGAGCGATAACCTGATTTCTTCACCGGCGAGAGTGGATCTCATTTCAGAAAATGACGGGAAAGGCTTGGTGTGTCTGATTATGTTGGCTATGCCATCGTATTTGGCAGGTAACCCATTTAGGGCTAAATTGACAACTTGTCGTTCCTTAATCCCCTCCCCCAATGCTTCAAGCAGATCAGAAATTTTCTTTACTTTGTTGCAGTAATCATGAACAGAGGAATCGCCCAAGGAGATGCACCGTAACTCATTCTCAAGTTGCATGGCGGTAGTCTCCTTATTTTCATTGAAGAGAGAGGAGAGGTTAAGCCAGACTTTACGTGCGGTCGCTTTGGTGGAATACGCAGATGTGATAAGATTCTGGGAGATCGAGCCAAATAACCAGAGCTTTACCATTGAGTCGAGTTGGGTCCATTCAACATCCGTAGGAGGATGCTTCGGTGGATCGTACGTTGCGTCGATGTGATCCAACACGTCATATGCAATACAATGGGCAGTGAAAAGATCACTCCAGGTATCATAATTGTGCGTATGGAGGTCGAGGATGAGGGGTACGTAGGTTTTGATGTTTGTAATCCCGTAAGCTTTGTGAACGGGTTTGTTTGTAGTAGATGCTTCAGTTGTCATGATGCAGGAAAGGATGAGGTATGCCAATTAGGAAGAAGTAGAATGAGCAAAGGAGAAGAGGTAAGGAGAAAGGGAGAAGACGACTGCTGGGAAGTCGAGACAGGAAGGATCGGCTAGGGTTAGGGAGAAAAAAAAAAAAACAGCCTGATACCATGCTAAGTCATATTTTCCCATGAAAACCTAATTGTATTACTACAATCGAATAAATACATGATTACAATGGGCCGGATACATACATGGATTATACAGAATAATAATGGGCTCAAAGACACTAAACAATACGCGTGAACAATAATATACAAAATACAATCCGCTAACACCATATGCCCAAAAAAAGTTCCCTGTTATAGAATAAATGCTTATATTAGATTGATGACGGTACATATATTTTTTTTTTTGCATAGTAATGATATGATGTTACTTAGATTTTGTGGCATCTGATATGATCATTTTTGCTTCATGGTTGTTGTGCCAGCGTTCTAAATCTTTTTCTTGTGAGGGTTGTCAGTGTCATCTATGTTTGAATTCATAATAGTTTCGTATTAATTTATTTTTTACTTTTTCATATATGTAAAGTGTTAGGGCCTTAGGGGTTATCAATATTTTCAAGAAGTGGATGTTTTCCTGATTCGAAAACTACAATAGATGAATAAGTCATCACATGTTTTAGAAAATATGATTTTTAATCTATTTAATTGTGAAAAAAAAATTGTAGATGTATATGATATGACCTAATTTGTATTCTTGGATCGCCAAAAACAACAATATGAAATCTACGGATCCTTTTTTGCAATAAGGGTTGCAATGAAATTGGAAAAAAGGTTTCTCTTCTTTGATGTCTTCTAGTGCGAGGATCTATATATCCGAGTTCTTTTTACCAACCTCCAACATTAGTGATGTATTTTGCGTTTAGGCTAAAGAAAGTAAATGTAACACGCATCACAATGTCGTTTGCTTTGGGCTGCCAACACGAAAACTTCTTAGGGGCTCACTCATTCTGAAAATTGCTCTTGTCCGGGCTTAACTGCAAAATTCTTGTGGGATACGTTGCCCTCACGACTTTAAAACGTGTTGTGATAGGAAGGTATCCACACCCCTTATAAGGGAATGCTTAGTTTTCATACATGATCGATGTATGATCAAGGATCTCCTTTCCTTTTCATCCCTCTATTCAAGCACCTCAACAACACATGAAAACAAACCAACTAAACAGAATAATGTTTTGTAATGATCATTCCAACATGTATCTTTAGCCCTTTTAAGAGAAAGTTTTTGGTTTAATCCAGTTTTGGTTTCAATTTAACCACAACGATATCTTCTTTTAATTTTTGCTTTTTGACTTTATTGAATCACATTTCTTTGCTTACAAGAAGCACAAACAACGTTCATCATAAAGATTTCAAATTGTTGAAATGGCCACTTATATTGCGTTCATAATCATATCCTTGACCCTTAATCTTTTTATAAACACAACCCATATTCAAAAAATAAACAATCGATAAAAGATTGAAATTATACCAAAGATTTCTCCTCTGCATAAACGAGATCAACCAATAAAATTAACATCTTTTGTTCATTTCTAGATACACAGTTGGATTCGTAAACTAATAAAGTAAAGACATTATCACCAATTTCTTCAAAAGATTTAAATACTTTCTTGTACAAAGTAAAGGTCATATCGTTATAGATACTTGGATCCACCATTTGATTGTTTTTCTAGAGAAGCTTGTAATGTAACCTTACATATAGTCTTATTTTGTTCATGAATCAAATTTAACATTTCCAATAAATTTCCTTTATAAAGAGACATTCCAGGCTCATAAGTACTAGCCACCAAAAGGTAATAAACATTCCAATAAATATATAGAAGCATCAATATGGAAGCATTTATTCAGATCCAACACTTATCTTTAAAAATATCACATTGCTTATAAGTACCGGTAATTAATTGAAAAAACAAATAAACAAATACAATTTTTATTTTTTAATCCCCAATACAAGAATCTAGTTAGAACTAACATGATCAACAATCAACCATATGGTGTTAGAATCTAAGAACTAAAATGCAATGATCATTTGATGTTGGAGAATAGTATTCAAGGTTGATTAACTCTATTACTATATACACGGAGCTAGAATGATTGATTCGCTAGACAACCAACACAAAACAATCCATCTTCCTAATTGGCTTGCTTGAATATGTTGACCACAAAAGGAGAATGCAAGGTAGGAACTAAATTGTAGAATGTAGGGAAGAGTAGAATAGGGTTTGTAGTATTTTGTTTTTTTTTTCTTTAAAGACCAATTAGCTCGTTTTTTCTATATAAACTGTTAGGTAGGTCTATAAAGCCTTTTTGAAGCCAAATTGTTTATTATCCTAACCTAGTAATTAATTACTTCTTAATTAGTTAAACATCTTTATTAAATGACGTATTTATTTTAATTAAATAAATAAACTTATTTGTTTACTTATTTTGATTTTGTTGAATAAATAACAAATAAACAATTATCTATTTGTTTATTTTAGTTGGTAAATAATATATTTATCTCTAACAAATATATTATTAATTCCACCATTTTTAAATGATATTTTGTATGTGACCCCATAGGTTCATTCACAATTAGTAGTACACTAAGTTTCTTGTTTCTCGCACATGATATCCAATAGACTCCCATTAATACAATGGACAAAAAGATTAATTGCTCAAGTTAGGCTAAGAATCTTGCAAGACGTCATTGCCCCTTATAATTTTGTCTCCAAAAAAATTTTTATTGGTTATTTAATGCCTTAATGGTAAATGATTTGTCTCCAAAAAATTTTCTATCGGTTATTTAATGCCTTAACGGTAAATGATTTTTTCTTAATCTCCTTTATTTTGATATCATTAAACATGTGGTATTGATGAAATCATCCTCATATAAGTTCAATATTGGCTTATTAATATGTAGATATAAATAAGATCATCATACTTTAATGACCATCATGTTAATATCATGTGGGTGTGGCCAAACACTCAAATATATTCAATTCATCAAATGGCACAGTCGATATCACACTCCAATAACTAGAGAAACAAATTTCATACCTATCTACATATGCTCATCATAAAGTTGCATATTAAACTTGATAACAGCCTTTATAAATGTCATGTTCATAATAGCAATAATACTATGATTACTCAAAAAAAAATATCTCAAAGTTAAAGGGTATATAGACTCAACTCATTTTTCAAGATTAACCTGATGATACCGGTTCTTGAAGTAACATATTAAGATGGGTTAATATGATATTCACCAATAGTGATTACACGTGAATTGGATTTTCAACAATATGTATATTTGTCCATACAAATATTACCAACCTTAACATTAGTCTTACATTATAATCACTCTTACAACATGATTAATTATGTACATTTAGAATAATCAGTAGTTAATCATATATTGAACATGATAATATAGAACGTAGAGACACTGATGAAAATAATCATACCAGGTACATTAACTTATAATTAATAACATCACTGCTTAATGTTCCAATATCCAAATACTAAAATTATTAACAAATAAAAATTGTTAGGGTAACAAAGTCTAAGGCCTTTAGCATGATCATGATATATTTCTCACGGTCTTTATGCACAAATTAACTATTTTACTTGTATGAACTTTCAAGAACCACTGACTTCGCTTGTTTTAGATAGTATGACGAATTAAGAAGTAAAAAAGTGTCGACTACTAATGTTATTCCTATATGCAAGTATCAAAATCCAAGCATTCTTTGTATTCCATATCTCTTCATGAGCTAGATATGGAAAAGTGATATATTTAGTCTTTTTTGTAGAATATAGCATAGTGCTCTATCATGAGCAATTCCAGTTAACCGTATATCATACATGATGGAAAATATAATCCAACCACTTAATTTGAAAACCATTAATGGTTCTTGAAGTTCACATGAATGCAATATTGATATCACCATCCATGTACCCATAAACTAAGAATATATATTCATTTCTTCGTAAGTACTAATAATATTCATCATGGCAATCAAGTGGTATGTATATGCATTTTGTTGATATCTAATCAATCATGCCCTAGGATACTTGATATCAGATTTAGTATGTAGCATGTCATATGAGATGTACTCAATGGGAGGAGCTAAAAGATCCACATACCTCTTCAGATGTGGCATGATACTGAGACTTGCTTAATTAATGTCATGTTAATTGGTATGAGTCCAAACTTGTACATCTTGTACTAATTCAAGATTTGTCAATGCTTTTTAAATTTGACCGGAAGAGATTCAATTGCTTAGATGTATCCATATAAATCTTTATTCTCATAATATATTTCTTGAATCTCATTATTGAAAGGTATTTCCAAGCCAAGATTAACGGATTAGAAGGTTAAAATGATTGCATATAATTAGTATGTCGACAACCAGATCATGTAGGTAATAGTGCTTATACTAGTTATAGTTAAAAAAGAACTCATCTTTATTATTAGCAAAGCCAACTCATTTTATATTCTTATAAGACTTATGTTATTGGATTGCAACTGCATATGAACCTCAAGCATTTTATTTATATGCTTATATATTAGGAGCATTTTGGTGCATCAAATCTAAGTGCTCACTTAGGTGACCGTTCAATAATGTTTGCTTAAATTCGCTTTGTCAAATTTGATCATCTGGATTATGTAGTTGCGAAAAGAATCATTTAAATAACTTTATTGCTTATTACCTGAGAGGAAAATCTTTGTCAAGGTTTATACTCTAGGTAGAGATCGATTCAAATTGATGACGATAAGCAGGCACCTTGAGCATGGTACCACATGTTTGCTCAGTTGGGTTCTCTTATAGTTGATCATATTCATCGTTCTTTATTTACCAACAGGTGTGATCAGATTGCTTACCTTCTGCTGTATGTGGATGATATTCTTTTGATTGTATCATCTACCAGTTTCCTTAAGCAGGTATGACTACATTACAATCAGAGTTTTTCATGATAGATTTGGGCTCTCTAAACTACTTTCTTGGCATTGTAGTTACTAGATATCACCATGACATGTTCTTATCTCAGCGAAAATGTGCCACAAAGATTCTTAAGCAAGCCAAAATGCTTAACTGCAAAGCTACGTGTACTCCAACCGATACGTAACCTTTTACACCAGTTACATCATTCACTTCTCTCAGCCACTCTAGTGTATTGTGACGATGTCAGTGTTGTCTACCTGTCTACCAATCCTGTCCAACACCAGCACACCTAACACATCGAGATCGACATTCACTTTGTTCGGGACAAAGCTGTCATGGAACAAATTCAAGTTCTACACGTCCCTTCCTTTTCCTAGTACGCTTACATGTTTACTAAGGGGCTCCCTTCGTCTCTTTTCCTTGACTCCAGATCCAGTTTGAACGTCCATTCGTGACCTCACGTTCTGACTGCGGGGGGATGTTAGGTGTATTTTGTATTTATTTTCTTTAGTGTGGCCCATTATATAGTTAGTCCACTATGTTGTATCCCTTTGTATTGTGCACTTGTATACATTTTCTGGGAATGCAATATTTCAATTCATAGGAATTGGGAAAATAACACAATTACATATACAAAGGCCAAATAGATGATCCCTGAAGTTCACATAACATATATTATAATTAATGCAATTTTCCTGTTCATAAAATATTAATTATGAGCTCCAACAAATATGTATGCTCCAAAAATGAAAAAAACAGACAACGAAAATGTATGTGATTCAAAAGAAAAACAATAAACTCGAAATGAACCTAATCAATATCGTGAAGCGTTAAGAGGTTTTCCAGACAAGAAATGTGTAACCAGTCCAAGTGCGCTCTTTGGTTTGTAGCTTGGCACCTGGTGACCAGCCCCAAGCACTGTGGCAAATGTTAGATCTCCTTCATAGACCTGAGCAAATCCGCCCAGCTGTGATTTTTATGAAATCAATTTCTAGTCAAAACCGCATGTGATTCATATACTTCTCATATAAGCATAACCAGCATACACATAAACCATACCTTCCCTTGATAAACCCATGTATGCCATGGAGTCTTTATGGGAAGACTCATTGAATTAATGGAATACTTGGTTGATGTGACTGGTACCCGTGCATCAGTATCACCACTAAGAAAGAAAAAAAAACACAGTTCATAAAAATGCTATATGTGATTACTGATTTCCCATATCCAAATGCAGTTAATTTACTATGGTGTTAATTAATTACCTGAATATCCACACCCGAAGGTTATTCTTCATGAGTTCCCTAAGGAGTGGTATTACCGTTGCAGGGCTATCATTCCATTTGGTGATGAGATCACTGCATAATTTTGCCATTATAGCTCCATGTCAATAGATTAAAAACATTTGTTAGTATACACGTGCTTCATATGAATGGAGAAATTTACCTGCATGGCTCCCAATCGTGATCGAGCTTTGTCACATTGGCATGGAGAGCTTCTTGAACATCTTGACGATTCATATAAACATAGGTGTAGTGGTTGCTGCACGGATCAATAGCCTTCGACTGTGTTCATCAAGAACAAAATCAAATTACGTTACACCTTCTATTTTCATATATAATTATGCTCAAGAATAATGATTTACCATCGGCTTAGGCTTGGGAGTAAGAATACGTTTGGAGCATAAAGGCACATAGATGTTGTAGATATCAATAAGGCCAAGATTACTACTAACATCACCGTTTGCTTCAATGCATTTATCTGACTGTTTGGTTGTATTCGGGGAAAAGTCGCAATATTTACGAATCCGATCAAGTATTTCATCAGATACAATAGCATGTGAACCAAAGTAATCATACATCCCTTTGGAATCCGTCTCATCATTGATCACCGCGTTCCCAATCTGTATTATGTCAGACACAAGATCTTCTAGTTGATAAGAGAAACTTAAATGAAACTAAAAGACTAATTAAAGAACTAAAATGATCAAGACAATACTAAAACTCGAAAAAAGAAAGGATGAAAGAGTTACAAGGATCCCTTTAAGATTGATTATGGTTCTGTTGGCCATCTTGTTGTAGTAAAGAATAAGATTCGCAAGCTGAGGCACATAGTGTCCAGCATAGCTTTCTCCTGAGATATAAAATTCTCTATCTTCGTACTCTGGAAATCTTTTCAACCAATTTAACAAGAACACATAATTGTCAATTGCTGTTGATGCGTCTCCACAGTTCAAATAATCTGAAGAAGTGTTTGAATAAGAAAACCCTACACCCGCAGGTGACTCCACAAACAAAACATTCGCCGCTGAAAACATGAAAATATAAACATAAGATGAAAATAAAGGTCCGACTCCGTCAATGTATAGCAATACCATGGTTCCATGAAAAATCGTTTCTGTAAAGAGTTTTGCCGTCACTGTTGACTCGGAATGGCCCAAGCTCCTGCATAGCTCCATATGCGAGTGAAGAACAACCCGGCCCTGTAAATCAATTTGTTCAGTTCGAAACTAGCTCATACGTACAGTAGAAGAACACATATAGGTTCATTAGAGATTAGGGTTGTGTTACCTCCGTTAAGCCAAAGAAGGAGTGGTAAAGATTTCTTGGAGGTTGGATCAGCTTCAACAAAGTAATAGTAAAATGCCCTACCCGCGGTTTCGTTCACAGTGACATACCCTCCGTACTGGTCGAACCTCACGTATGGCTGACCAGGCAATCGGTCAATTTTATCGTTCGTTTTCAGACCTTCTTGAGACAGAATGCTAGAGTCGTTAATATGTTGAGGCGGCTCGAAATGACCGGTGTCAATGGCGGAGTTAGGGGACCACTTGGCCCTGTAGAGATTGTTAAGCGCATGTGTTTGTTTATTTCCTGCATGGATTTGGAATAGAAAGCTTGAAAATAAAAGAAAGCTCAAAAGCACCCAAATGGTAGTCTTCTCCATTGCTGCCTCGAGATATTAAACTTGAATCGAGGTTAATGTGATGTGGCACGTAGTGGTTTGCTTGGTGGTTGATGATCTAAGGTTTCAGTTTTGAACGAATAATCCGAAGGTTTTATATAGAGATAAGATAGGTTGTTAGTTTAAACTCAACATTGTAAGGTTTATCGTTTTATTATGAGAAAATCATAAAAATATCTATGGGATTGTGTGTGTATGTGTGTGGGGTGGGGTGGGGGGGATTTAGTAAATTAATCATCATTTTTTAAAATAAAAAAAAAACTAAAAATGATACACTGAAAGGTGTTGATAAAAACACTTCATTCTACATAGAGAAATTGTATTGATTCCTAATTTTTGTTCCTAACTTTATTCCTAACCATTTGAAAAGATGACAAGTGTAAAGTTTAATAAAATTAATAATATTTTAATCTACTTGTCATCATTTCAAATGGTTAGGAATAAAGTTAGGAACAAAAATTAGGAACCAATATAATTTCTCTTCTACATATTAGGTTTACTTTTTTTTTATGCAATGATTGTGTCATTAAATAATCATATTATTATATAATGATTATATATTTTTTTAATCATATCATTAACTAATGATTGTTTTATTAATTAATTATTATACTAACTTTTTACTTTATTTTTTTCCCATTAATTGTTAAATTAACTTTTAATTATTATAGAAATTTTTTTTATACATTCCACATTTAAACATTAGTTTCACTAGATTTTAAAAACATAACTCATAAACCATATTTTGACTCGTTAAAAATAACAATAATGATATACGTAAATTAATCATAATTTTTAAAAATAAAGAAAAAAACTAAAGATGATACACTAAAAGGTGTTGATAAAAACACTTCATTCTACATATTAGGTTTACTTTTTTTTATGTAATGATTGCGTCATTAAATAATCATATTATTATGTAATGATTATATTTTTTAATCATGTCATTATCTAATGATTGTTTTATTAATTAATTATTATACTAACTTTTTATTTTATTTTTTTCAATTAATCGTTACATTAACTTTTAATTATTATAGAAATTTTTTTATACATTCTACATTTAAACATTAGTCTAACTAGATTTTAAAAATATAACTCATAAACCATATTTTGACTCGTTAAAAATAACAATAATGATATACGTAATTTCATTTATTTTTTGTCAAATACCTAACAAAATATAATCAATTACAATGTTGTCGCAAATTAACAATAATAATGATATACGTAATTTATTTTTTGATTCATCAAGAATAAAGGTTTAAATGAATGATTTGAAGACACTTTTAAATTTTATTGTCACAAATTATTTTATTAAAAAGTTCGAATTTAGGTAAAAATATATCAACAAGTTTGTTTCTAAACGGGAGGTTTTCCCAAAAATAATTATGTATTTTATTTTTTATTTGAAAAACCGCTATTTTACTTATTTTTTATAGGAAAATCTACGGGTGTTGAAAAAAAACCAAAACCGAATAAACCAACCGAACCAAATAACGTTTGGTTTATTCAGATGCCCTTAATTTGTTTTCGGTTCGGTGTTTGGTTTAATCGATTAAACCGAACCTTATTCGATTCAGTTTTCGGTTATATTTTTCAACGTTTCAGTTTAACGGAAATAACCGAATAAGTCTTATATATATATATATATATATATATATATATATATATATATATATATATATATATATATATATATATATATATATATATATATATATATATATATATATATGAAAAGAATCAAATGAATATGTATAATATGATTTAAAGTAGTCTAGTAAGGTTTATTTTTCAAAACCGAATTATTAAGCAATCGTTGTTATAATTTTTATTATATTGGTTTAATAATGCTAACTTCGAAATTTCGAATACATCTAACAAAAGTTATCGTTATAATTTTCATGCAATCATTAACTTTATTGATTTATAAAAAAAAGAGGTGTTTGACTTTTCCATTTGGACATTAAAAGCTGGAAAGAGAAAAGTAATGTCTATCAAATTTGGTCAAAATAGTCTAAAAGTAAACTGAAGTCTTTAGGGGAAATTAGATTGGAGTATCTAAAAAAATTCCCTACGGTAAAATGGGAACGCCAAAGACTAGTTCCCACTAATAAGCCGTTTTTTGAAGATATTTCCTCGTTTTCACTGAAAATTGCGGCAGAAATCTCTTTCAACCGTAACTCATCAATTCACATATCTAGATCTATATGGTATAGGGTATCTATATGTCTTGGTTCGATGACAACTCGTGGAAAAGTATGTAAGTCTTCATTTCTAGATCTTTAGACAATATGCTAGATGTTTAAGGTAGGGGTTTAAAGAATGTGTTGGTAAACTTATGTAATGATATGTAAATTCGTTTTGACAAATACAAGTTATTTCAGATGTTTTTTTTTTTTTTTTTTTTTTTTTTTTTTTTTTTTTTTTTTTTTGCTATTTACATGTCAATAAATTAATAAATATAAACTGATATTAAACAAAAAAGGTATGATATTGTATCAACAATATTACATTTATTTGATTGTAATATGTTCTATCTCTCCATCATTTCAATAATATATTATGTATACAAATATCAATAAATATACCATAAGAACTGAAAATATCGTAATTAGTTTTCTAAAAGAGAATTGCTAGTTATTATTAAAGGCAGGCAGTCAGGCACCATAAGCTTTAATACTCATATTTCACATATTTAAACAATATAATATAAAAAATTAGAAATCTACTAATAAATTTCGCAATGCGAACAGTTTTTGGCGTTATTCGTAGTCGGCAGTGAAATTAATGTTCATTTTTAATAAAACGAGTGAATAGTGGTTATTTCACTATATATATGTTGTTGTGTTTATTATCGGTTGTGTTTATTATCGGGTTTTAGCTCATGAGGAAGCCAAGCCATTAGCCCATATATATTTGACTTTTACGGCCAATTTTTTTATATTATTGGACACGTTTCATTTTCGTTGTGAGCATAACTTAGAGAGAAAACGGAAGGCAAAAGTTTGAGAGAAATTGTTTTTGTTTTTATATTTTATTCCTACTAATTTTAATATTCAAGTTAAATTGTGACATATGTATTAAAATATTATTAGTTTTATTAAATATGTCACTTGTCATAATTTCACAGGAATAAAATGTAGGAATCAATACAATTACTCAAAGTTTTATTCTTTATTTTCAAAGTTCTGGATAACTCTGTAGTGTGTGTCATTTCTTGGAGATTCATTGGTCTATTTGTTTTGATTTTCAGACAGTGACTTCCTAACATCCATACCAACATTCTGTCTTGTTGGCTTGTCTAGATTTGTTTCAGAGCATCAGGAAACGCTGACTCTATTTGCTACTGGGCAACATCACTTATTTGGTGATATCTCTCATTTCTCTTTGTTATTTGATTCCATATACTTGAAGTAATTTGTTTCTAAATATATGATGGTTGTTGTATACTTCTAGTTCATCTAGAGAAGACTTTGTATTACAAAAATATTGATGTTAGTGGATTTGAAGCGGCTCTAGTAGTCCCGTGGTTTTTACCCTCGTTTTACGAGGTTTTCCACGCTAAAATTCCAGTGTTATATTTTGGTTGATTGCTTACTGTTTTAGGTTGATTTAGATTGGTCATAAAATTACATTGGGACTGTTTTGGTTTCATTTAAAATACGCTATTTGTTATCATTCTCAAAGGTTCATTCGTGTCAGAAAAGTTTAGTCAAACGAAGATTAATTTTGCAATTATAGTTTACCGTTTGTGGCTGCGCTTTTCACATCATATGTTTCTCCCCAAATATGGCTATTTTGTAATTTTTTTATTATCTCATTAAGCTTTTACTAACAATAAGAAAATTAAAATAATCAAGTGGGATTAATGAGTAGCTATGCGGAACATCACAAAATTTCATTGCAATTTGCAAGCTACAAAGGGATTGAAATCGAATCCACGAATTCGTAACACAATGTTTACCTATATCTAGGATCCTAAGGAAAAAAGAAATCTTTGACATCACCAAAAAGTATGGGACTCAAAAGCTTCTTGTTTTGGAAATTAGATGAATTACGAGCTTTCTAGGTTCCAAACTCCATCTCTAATCACAATATCTAAGCAAGTATGTTTGTCGATAAGAAAACTGTTGAGGGCATGCATCTACAAGAAGCGTAATCTTGAAATGTTGGGGAAAACAAAGGACCCACCAAGGCACCACTTAGAAATCTTGAGCCATAAATTCTTAGCTTCTATACGATCAACAAAGATATGATCCAAAGATTCAGTACCATCATTAGCAACATCAGTTAAATCAACACGAGTGGTAGTTCGATTATGTCAAAATGACAACAACACAACATTGGATTTGATGGGAACAAAGTGTTAGATATATTTTGCATATATTTGTATATCTTGTATTATACGGCCACTAGTATATTTATGTTTACTTTAGCCCACCCTTTTTATTGTATCCTATTTATGTTTAATAACCAGAGATGGATCATTTATGAGAAAATAGTTTAATAAAATGGTATCAAAGTCTAAACCCTAGTTTTTTCTTTTCCTTTGCATTCCTTCTCGGCAACTGATCCTTGGTTGCATGACGTCTTCTCTGTCACCTGCCGGTCTTCCCTAGGCAACTCTCATATTCTTCCCTTTCTCGCTCTTATCTATTCTCGAAGTGTTATTCTGACGAGAGATGTCTCTAGTTATGCTCTAACCCTTTGGTTACTATAAATATTAAAATTATTACAGTTTTCTCTTCATTTCGACAAAACGGCTCTTTATTCATATTTTATTTATTTTTCTATTTCTTATCAATTAAATATTTTAAAACGTTTTTCTAATTAGTTTTAGGAACATTTTAAAAAAGACACTAAGTTTTAAAAAAAAAATTGATTTTGGTATTGTTTTTTTTTTCAGTTGAATCACTAAGTTTTTAATTTTTCCAATTAAATCAATATGTTTTCAATTTTGACACCTAGGTGTCACGTCAACATGTTATGTCAACGTCATATTATCAAAGACTGACATGTCATCATGTCAACTCAGCTGACAATCGGGTTGACCAGTCAAATGGACAACATTGAAACACATCCGAAAACATAGTGAGTTAATTGAGAAAAATTGAAAACTTAGTGACTTGATTGAAAAAAAAACAACACAATGTCAAAATCGAACTTTCGAAAATTTTAATGCATTTTTAGAATTTGTCCAAAATTAAGGATTAAAAATTAAAAAGCTAGAAAGTCGAAAGTCGAAACAAAAACGAAGCCAATATTATCGGAGAACAGGATAGTCATGAATCGCGATTACCAAATATTTGAAGAAGAGAACACAAATTGATAATCACCTCACCGTGCGCGTACTATCGCCGGTCATGAGAAATCGGTAGTCAAAACTCACTGACGCTCACAACCCTCACTCAGTCACTCTGATTTTTCTTTCGCCGGCGAGAAATCGCCTCACGCCTCTCACCAGTCAAACTAGTCACGTTGATCATGTATGCTTCTCTATTTCTCTGATTCCAGCTATAATTTGAGGTTATCCGCAACAATAAGTTGGTATTTCAACTATTCAAAATCAAATCCACTGATCCGAATTCGAACTTTTGATTAATTGATTTTTGGATTATGTTTGGTTTCCTGTTTTAATTCTTTTGACATAGATAATCAGATTTTGATATTGACTTCCTGTTAATGGTTAATTGAGAAACTTTATTTTGAAGTTAAAACATTGACAATAGGCATAGCATGATAGTAGGGACGGCTTTGAGGGAAAAAACAATAATCCTACGTACACAGAGGATTAATTTAGCAAGAATTCAAGAAAAGACAGTGCTCATTAGTCCTTATAAACCCACAAGAAACTCTATATATAAGAAATAAGAGAACAGAGTGTTAAATGCCAAGTACAAAACATAGTGTCAAACTGAAACTGGACATTTAAGTATTTATATTTGTAGCTATGTATTTGTATAAGTACTCAATTTCTATGTAAATAAGTTTTTCTAAAAATGAACTATATAATATCCTACTTGGCTACAATAACCCAACACCACTTGATATATATATTATGTACCAAGGCATTATTGAAAATTTTGTGTTTAATATGAAAGCATTATAAATTTGTCAGAAATAATGATATAATAGCGACAACTTCAAGTAGAATTAAGGTTTTTTGGTATTTTATTTTGAAAAAAAAAAAAAAAAACTTGTATTTATGAAATGAAATAAAAAATTAAGAAATATACCTTTGTATTTCTTTCAAAAATTTAGTAGCTATAACGCCTAAGATGATATATTGCACAGGGCCCTAAAATGTCAATTTTGCTAAATTTCGTAAAGATTTTTTCTCCCAGTTTTGAGTTGCTTATTTCTGGAACTAACATTTATGGTACAAGTCATACAACGGTTACCGAGAATGGAAGAGGTGAAAAATACTCAGGGGTGACTGACTTTGTCGGTTCAATATTCGTTGGCCTTAAATTAAGAGTATTGTGTCATGTGAGAAACACAGACTGCGTACAGATCCATTTTTTAAGGACCCTAATTCAAGTTCTAGTTTGTTTTGTCAGTTTGCTTGGGGCTTACCTCAGTTATTAATGTAACAATTGGGTTATTCTTTTTCGTACCTTCTTGAGGAAGAAAAACGTTACCTTTGTTCACGTATTTAGGCGACTCCAAATGGCTGTTGTCAATATCTGAATTAAGAGACGATTTTGCCCTGTAAATATCGCTAAGAGCTTCTGTCTGCTTGTAATCTGCATGGATTTGGCATAGAAAGCTTGAAGAAAAAAGAAAGATCAAAAGAGCCCGAAGGGTAGTTTCCTCCATTGCTGCCTTGAGATCTTAAACTTAAATTATGGTTAATGTGGTGGTGTTAATCACGTATTATATTGAGATTGCATGGTGGATGATGCTCCAAAGCTAAGTAAGTTTAGTTTTGAACAAAGAAAGTTGAGTAGTTGAGAGGTATAGGTAAAGATGAGATTATCGGTTGATAGATCATGATCATGTAAACTTTACCATTAAATAATGTGTCAATTGTGAGCTTGGCATATTTTAGATCATATTAAGTTATAACAATTACTTTCATAGATTAGGGTATTGTATTCTATGATGTATGTTTTTCCTTCCTTGTTAATGCGATTAATACTTAGCTGTGGGATGATATATTATATCCTACACATAACAAAAACCGGTACATACACATCTACCAAATTTACCTATGTACACATATGATATCTTTTACCCACACATATTTTAGGACACGTGTCACCAACACTTTGTACGGGGGTGGGGGGAGGGGGATGCCATGTCATTTGACATGTCATCCTTGTAATCCATGTCTTCCTACACGTCTTTGTCCATGTTATCCTTGTAATCCATGTCTTCCTCTAAGTCATCGTCTATGTCATCGCCACGTGATCATTATCTTCCTAACAAATTATAAGACTTTTACCCAGACATATATAGTAGTTTTAAACATACATGTATGTGCAGGTATAGACGTATTGTTTAATCTATACCCACACATAAACACATTACTTAAGTGGGGTGAGGTGGGGGTGGGTTTTCTTTTTTAATTTTAGAAAAAATAAATTGTTAAAAGAAAAAATAAAAAAGAAAATGAAAAGGGCAATAAGGTCACTTTCCTGGACCTCCGGTGTTCGTTTTGGAAACCACTAGGACTGTCCGCGTTCGTTTTCCAATACTTGGATCAATAGTGTAACCTTACAAAAAATACAGGGATCTCTGATGTAATTAACTCTAAATATTTTGACAATTATTTTTATTTATTTATTTATAACTCAACGGTCAGCCAACAATTATTATTTTGTGACCCACTAAATCAATTAAAATATAGTCTAATGCAATTTTATGATATTTTCATCTCGGCAGGGGCGGAACACAACAATTATATTTAGGGGGACCGAAACCAAAATTATATAAACAAGTTTTATTTGGTTCAAAAATGATCTAATATAAAAAATGTAACAAAAAAAAAACTAATATAAAAAGCTTATTATAGTCATCAAAGTGAAATTATTAGATTTTTATGCGTTTTTGAAGTCTAAAGATAATTTTAGTGTTTCTCAATTTTTATTTAGACTTTACAGATAATAACATATACAAGTAATAAGCATAGGCAACTAAATAATAAACTTACAAATGAAAAATAAATATTTTAAGTTAATAAAAATAGGACAGGTAGCTTCAAAGCCTGTCATAAGGATTCACAATTCATTAATAAATCAAAAGTTACCGTCTTATTATCATTTTATCAAAATAAGGGAAATAAAAAAGGTAGAATACGTATCGTTCCATTCCAAGAATCCAAGCGACCAACGTACCAAGCTTGAAGCCTCCAAGCTCCTACCAACGGCGGAGAGTCTGAGAAGTCTTGAGAGAGACAGCGGCACGCCGGCAGCGGTTGATTGCAGCGCGGAGGTCAAATCGGGCAGTCCGATCTCCGGCGACCGGCGGAGAGTAGACAGCGTTCAAAAACGGCAAAAAACCCGGCGACCAAAACTGAGTACGAAGGCGGCGGGCGACACTGGTTTGAGTGGGCGACATTGTACTTCCGGTGAGTTTCGATTAGTCTATTTCCGGCTACCGGAATAAGATTTGGGGTTTAAAGTTTTCTTAAACTTAAACTCAAATCTTGAGTTTCAAAGTTGTAAATCGGAGCAGACGTTTATGTATATATATTTTATAGATTTTGATACTATATAGTTTCCTTGTTTACAGAATCCTAAAAAAAATGAGGTTAGTTTTGATTTGTTTGCTGATTTTCTAAAATTTTTGTTATTATGATTGTTTTAGTTAATAATTAAATTGCATGTACATCGTGTGATTTGGAAACCGGGGGGCCTAATCTTTCATTTTGGTAAATATTTTATGAATCAGTCTTACATAACATATATAAGAAACCACAAAACCGGGGGGGGGGGGGGGGGGGGGGCCATGGCCTCCCCTGCCCCTAAGAGGATCCGCCTCTGCATCTCCGCCTCCTCACTGACTTCTCTACATACATAAGGCGTGTTTCCACCATTTTTACCGATCGTCAAGATCAAAGCTTCGACTTTGACAATTAACGCACCAAATGAATCCGTCTTATTTTCTTGGTCGAACAGACAACGAGATTCAAACCCATTATGCACTACCAACACATAGATACGAACGAGGACTATCAATAAGGCATGAGATCGGGATTCTTACCGGGACACGAAGAAGACCTCAAACTACTGCCTGCAATCGCGGCTCCTTCTTGGCTTCCCCTCTACCCACTCTCTCCGAATTTCTAGTGATGAATGATAAATAGAAAGAAGGGGGGAGGTACCCTCATTATATATGGAAAGGAAATCCGAGAGACTAGGAGGAGTGGGGTTGCAAGGACAACTTCCCCACGTCCCCAAAATCCCGTAACTGCTCCATAACTGATCGGGTCTTCACGGTCTCCGACCGTGGTATGTGTTCATCGGTGAGAATAGAGGGCGGTGTTGATTGTGGCGCTAAGGCTGAAGGGTGTGCCGGACGCACACCCGCGTCCTTGCTGAGATGACGCCTAGAACGCAGCCAAACACCGCCCTCCTCCGCGTCATCCGTCCTCACACGTTCCTGGGGAGACAACCCAGGAACGCGGTGTTCTCGTTTCCTATTGGCTGTACCGGTTCTCTCTCTCCCACCTCAGCTTCTCTACGTGTTCTTCCGGTCAAGCACACCCCACAGCCTAAAAAGAAAAGAAGGTAAGGGTCAACGACAACGTTTCAACTGTAAATGAGGGTGGTCGGTGATGAGGATTTGGGGAGGATGTTGAGGAGGGTTTTTTAGTAGTTTCACATGAAACATGTCAACCACCGGGACCATTAACGCGACGAAATTCAAATTAAAGAACAAAATTGTAAAAGAAAAAAATAAAGGAGTTGAAATGTATTTTTAAAAACCACGACCATTTTTGTAGTTTTCTCTGTAATTTACGGATAACAAGCTCCTTCAAGGCTTCGATTTGATGTTTACTTCAGTTACATACAATTCTATGGTTACCTGTCTGTTCGATTTGACTGACCTTGACTCAATCTGCGTTCAGGGCTTATCCCGACTCCATTTTTTCGCCTTCCACTTCCTGTGCTCACAATTTGGCACAGAAGCCCTAATTTTCCTCCGTCGTTGAATATCCAGGCAGGCTTGGGACGTATAATCACGCATTTTCTTCCATTTTCTGTTTCTCATTCGAGATCATTCAACATTTTTTCTCTTATATGGTTTCAATTCCAGAATCTCTCTGCGTGTGTGCGCTTGTGTCAGTGTGCTAATCTTCGTAAATCAATTTTGTAATCTATTGGTAGAAGTGCACAACCTAGGAGAGTTTTACTTTTTCTACCAACTTTAACCTTGTTTTCCTCTCCTTTTTTAGCTTTTATAAATCAAGTATTTTTCCTTTATGATTCTATGATCATGCATTTTAGAGACAGCCAGACATCTAGTAAGTTCATAATCCAGAAACACGTATAATAGCAATTATGTTTTGCGCCAATTAATTCGACATCTGGGGATGTTTGGATGTTCCGTCTATTGCAATAATCAGTTTGAATTCCGCGCTACTAATTGGATGACATCATTGGAATAAGTTATATGATTACGTTTGCTCAAATAAAGAAATTAGGTACATGCTTTTCACATCTATAACTTGACAATAGCTATCAAGCTGTTTTCGATCTAGTTTCTATATAAATTCACCGACATGTCATCTCATAAAGGAATGTCACTACATAAATGGCTTAGCATATGCCAACTATTGAGTTGATCTAACTAATTTTGATGTTGAATGTTATTGCAATGTGACTGCACTAGCCAAAAGTGGTCCCGGAGTCCTGAACTAGATACTAAATTGTTTGGTAAGTGCATAGATCATCACCGGTTGTATGTGAATGCCAGAGTTATGTTAGGTTTTTTATGTGTGTTTTAGTGGAGGAAGGCTATCAGGGCCTTAGGGGGCCATGGTCTTCCTGCTTTTTTTGCTTTTAGGTATATGCAAATTCAAATATTCTAACCTATTAATATACTAAAAATCTAAATTGTTGAGTGAAACCCAGCCTATGTAATCTAAGACTATTGGAAGTACCCATCACATGTGATGGGTGCCACGTCGCTGTCACGTCAGTTTTTTTCACTATCACATTCTATCACACAACCATCACACAACACAAGAAATACCTATCACATTTCATCACACACATCATTCTTTTTAATTAAAAAATTCAAAAATAAATAAAAACATAATTTTTAATTTAAAAAACATTACATTAAAAATAAAACATTACATTAATATTAAAAAAACAACCCAAAAAAATAAAAATAAAAACAAACATCGAAAAAAACGAAACATAACGACACGTAAACTAGTTCCTAGGGCGATATTTAGCGCAGATACTTTCCCGCATCGTCAAGAAAATTTTCAAATCTTCGCCCTCGAAATCGGTGGCTTTTTTTGACAAAAAGTCGATATCCGTATTCCGTTGTAACTCCCTTTGCGTTTCCACAATTTGTTGTTGCGTTTCGACTATTTGTTGTTCCACCCAATTCATAATCCCGACCTTGTCGGATTGTAGTTGGACGTAACGATCAAATTTTTCTCCAAATATATCCATAACGCTTGACATTGAACTTTTGCCTCTCGAACCGGAAGCCGCTTTTTTGGCCTTGTCTCGCCTGATCGGTCGACAGAGCGGTTGTTCGTCTTCTTCAAGATCCATCGGCTCGTCGTTGACGTCGATATGTGTTCGTCCGTCCGATTGTTGTGACGTGCCTTGATGGACCTACCTCAAATGTTTTGTTCCCGAAGATTATGAATCTTCGACAAGAAGCCATTTTGGTTTTTGTCTCAACTCGTTCCAAGCCTTCACATATGGAAACGGTTTCCGGGTGGGCGTACTTTTTTCATATTATTGTAGCGCCGCGTTGAAGACGTCGAAATCGTTTGCCCCACTCTTGCGCATGTTCATGAGGTTGTTGTAGATACCGTTGAATTAATTAAGCTTGATTCTCATTTCCCGAATTTTACTCGTTATTTTATCCACGTTTCGCGACTCTTCACCCATTAAGTCGTAAAACGTCGATTGAACTTTCATCCAAAAAGTTTCTTGGGTTTGCGAGTCCCCGACTATTGGGTTAACGGAAACCGAAATCCACGCTTTCATTAAATTTAATTCTTCATCTTTCGACCAATTTATTCGTTTTTCGGCCACCGGTTTTTTTCCTTTCCTCCTTGCGGCCCGACGGCTTTGGTTGTCTACTTCTTGTGTCTCTTGAACGATTTCGGGAGACCCTGGATTCGGTTGTGGTGATGGTTGTGACATTGGTGGTTGCGATGATTACGGTTGGAAAGCTTGCAGTTGGAACCCTTGCGGTTGGAATACGAACGGTGGTTGGAATCCTTGTTGATACAGATTGAACGGTCGAAATTGTTCTTGAAAAAGCGGTTGTTGTGAGATCGGGAGCCGGATTGAAGTAAGTTTACAAAACCACCTCGCGGTGATTCAAGACTCGGGTATTGGCGAGGGGTCGAGTTTAATCTGAACGGATCGAACTCACGGTTTTGATTTGAAGGTGGGGTGTTAGGATTTTGCTCCATTGAAGAAAATATGTATATGAAATAGAGATATGTTGGTGAATGTTTGTGTGTTTGAGGTAAAAATATGTTGTATATATATTGGTTTAGTTGTAATTTAAAAAAGGTAATTTTTTTTAAATTAGCCGTTCAACGGCTATATGTTTGTGATTGGCTGTGTTCGCCCGTGATCCTCATCACCTTCCATCAGGACCACGCCCATAACGGAGCACCCGGGGCGGTGTGCACGCCGTGATGGGTTGCCAACGTGGCCATCACGGACCCTTCGTGATGAGTACTCCGACACGCTTAATGGGTTGTATACTTCCTCCCTCACACCTTATTTTTAAATTGAGTTTAATATACTAAAAATCTAAATTCTTAGAATATTTTTTTTAGAGTTCACGTTCATATTTTTAATAACATAAAAATAGGCCATGATAATAATAAATGTACGCGTTCTGATATAAAGTATTTTGTTAATGTCAAAACCTTTTTTTTAAATAGCATGCAAAATTTTTCATAGACTTGTATTGCTCATTTGAGTGTAGTACAAGGGCAAAACACGTCCCTTTATCCCTCCTTTTATCCCTAAGGAAATAAATCAATATTAACAAAATTTTTAATCTTAATCTTAAAATTATTTTTTAGCGATATAGTAATGTAAGAGTTGTTAAGTATTTTACAATTTTATGGGCTCAGCAAGTTACTGTCATTTGACCAAGATACCCATTGATAATCAAAATTTGGTTTTGCCAAAATTTTTAGTTTAAAGTCAATTTTGAATACTTCAAAGACATGAAAGATCAATGGTCGATGAGTTCCATGTTTATAAGCAATGTAAGAATGCTTATATTTCTTTACTCTTTTTTTTAAATGTGATATGTCATAACTTTTAACAAAATTAAACTTGTTTATATGGTTCTGTTTTGATGTTTTAGTTTCGACCCCCTTAGTTTTAGTGTTCGTGTTCCGCCCTTGGACTGTGTTTTCAAAAGTCATCTTTCACATGTTATTTTTACCATATTGCTTTGTAAAATTATAGGCCTGTGAAGTATGAACCTTTCTAAAGTTTTATTCAATACTAGGTGGATCAGGAGGCCCTGTTTTTTTGTTGAGCACAAGAGTTGTAATCCAAAAATTGTAATCCAAAAATATGACACAAAACGATCTCTTGTGGTGGAAAGTTTGTCTAGTTTTGTCTTCCTAAGACAGAATTGCAATTTCTGTTCTATTGATATCAATCTCAATCTCAATCTAATACACGTCAAATGCAATTCAGTGTATGTCAAACATATTACAAAAGGACCTAACAGATATCCTATGAATACGTATTAAAACCATTTAGATAGGACTTAGTAGACCTTCCTCTTCACCCGTAACATCATCTTTCGCACCTAAAATTGTACAACTAGTAATTCATTTACACTATATTAAATCACAAAGAATATTCTATGCAATTTATTTTTTCTTACTCTTTTTAGATTTCATAAATACCATTGATTATTAGCTTTTTACTAATTTCTATTAATTCTTTTTGTTTCAATATAGCTTTAAAAGTTGTATTTTATACACACACACACACACATATATATATATATATATATATATATATATATATATATATATATATATATATATATATATATATATATATATATATATATATATATATATATATATATATATATATAACCAAACAAATAATTTGTATATAGATAATTCCACTCAATCGCAATATTGTTGAAGAAATATTTTATGAAATATAAAAAATATATTCATAAATATGTTATCGTGTTATAAATATTTATCTCTATCTATGACAATCTTATTTAATAGGTCAAATACAATTTTAGGGACCCATAATACACAATTTACATTAGTGACAAATTGGGATAAATGACTAGTGAAACTTTAACATCTTTTTTTTATGAAAATGAGTACTAAAGACTCCAACTTTAAAGTAAATACTATTTATAACATATTTTTTGTGTTAAAAATATTGTACGGTTTATACCATTTTTTACACAAAAAAATGTTAATTTAAAAAATAGAGTTGTATTGGAAATGGTCCAAATTAGATCGTTCAAAAACACATTTTTTATGAATAGAAGTTACAACTAATATAGAAATAGAACAGATTTACTTTGTACCCCATTTGTGATTGTAAAGTATCAGTTTTTAAAATCAGGCACATGGAATTTAATAATTGTAACACCCTTTTGAAGGTGGTACGATAGGAGTCCTAATTGTAGACAAAATCGACTATAATAAATAATCGATTAACTTCAAGATCGAAATATAAAACCCAAATATCACGATAATGATTCAACGGAATATAAAACTATTGAATAATCAACCAAGAATAGATCGAACGGTAAAAGAAAGAACACGGGATATTTACGTGGAAAACCCAAATCGGGAAAAACCACGGGCGGAGGAAGCCGATAACCAATTCACTATATTTTGCGGTGTTTACAAAACGTTGAGAGAATACAAAAATACAAAGAGTTAAAACTCTTATGTATTTAACAAGAAGAGAAAATTGAGATGTTTTTGGTGTGATTTGCATAAATGATTTCCTAACCTATTTATAGGAAATTGGTTGCATGCCACTTAAGGAAAAATGGCTCATTAACAAAAAATTCTACATGCCAATGTTGGAAAATATTTCTTCACATGGGCAGCTTTGAATATAATTTTGCAGCCTTTGAACATTGTGAAGTCATATTCCACAATCTCCACCTTGACTTCAAAATGAGACAGAATGAAAAACTTTAACTTGCATAATTGTCATGCAAAACAGTTTATCAACAGCTCGTCACACTCCAAATCTCTATAAGAATCTGCAAACACCATATGAGAAAAAATTGATTTCGAAAAGTAAGTATACTTCCTCCACCACGAGCCTATCAGGCTCAAATGCGATCAGAAACACCCACCAAGTCCAAACATGTTTTGAACTTGGCTATTGGAAGACTTTTAGTGAACATATCAGCAGGATTATCATTGGTGCTGATCTTTTTTACCGTAATATCGCCTTTAGCAATAACATCTCTGATGAAGTGATAACGAACATCAATATGCTTCGTTCGATCATGGAACATTTGATCCTTTGTCAGAAATATTGCACTTTGATTGTCACAAAAAACAGTTTTAACGGATAACTTGTTTGAACGCTCACCTATCAACCGTTTCAACCAGAGGGCTTCTTTCACTGCTTCCGTAGTAGCCATGTATTCGGCTTCGGTGGTGGATAACGCTACGGTGGACTGTAACTGCGCTTTCCAGCTAATTGCGCAATTACCCAAAGTAAACACGTACACTGTAATCGATCGTCTTTTATCCAAGTCCTTTGCATAATCGGAATCCACATAACCAAGTACTCCACTATCGGTTTTGCCAAACCGCAGACATAAAGATGAAGTACCTCGCAAGTACCGAAAAATCCATTTAACAGCAGCCCAATGCTCTTTTCCTGGATTCGCCATGTATCTGCTCACCATGCTTACCGCATATGACAAATCTGGACGTGTACAAATCATAGCATACATAAGAGATCCTACAGCGCTGGAGTATGGTACCTTTTCCATGTATGCTAGATCTTCTTCGGTGGTAGGACTTAAGGTGGATGATAGCTTGAAGTGGGCTGCGAAAGGAGTGCTGACTTCTTTTGCATCATGCATATTGAAACGGTGCAGAACCTTCTCAATGTAGCTTTGTTGAGAAAGGTATAGAGTTCTTGCACTGCGGTCTCGCACTATTTCCATTCCTAGAATTTTCTTGGCAGCACCCAAGTCCTTCATATCGAACTCAGCATTCAACTGGTCTTTTATCTTTTGAATCTCCTTTATATTCTTCGCTGCAATTAACATGTCATCCACGTATAAAAGTAGATAGACCATTGAACCATCGTCACACTTCTTGTAGTAAACGCAGCTGTCGTAGGTGCACCTTTTCAGCTTGTGACTGGTCATAAATGAGTCAAACCTTTTATACCATTGTCGCGGAGATTGCTTGAGGCCATAAAGAGACTTCTTCAATTTGCACACGTAGCTTTCCTTGCCAGGAGCTACGAAACCTTCAGGTTGTTGCATATATATCTCTTCCTCAAGCACACCATTTAAGAATGCTGTAGTAACATCAAGTTGCTCTAACTCATAGTCATGAGAGGCAACTAATCCCAACAAGACACGTATTGACGTGTGTTTCACAACCAGAGAGAAAATGTCGGTATAATCGATACCTGGGATTTGACTGTAGCCTTTGGCTACCAAACGAGCTTTATATCTTGGTTTGTCACCAGAGTGGATAGCCTCCTTCAACTTGTAGACCCATTTGCACTTAACTGTCTTCTTACCCTTTGGAGCTGGAACGAGATCCCATGTGCCATTTTTCTGAAGAGATTCCATCTCCTCGTGCATGGCAACCATCCACTTATTAGAATGTTTGGATTGAATGGCCTCGTTGTAGCTTGTGGGCTCCAGAACAGACTCAACTTCATTGGCAACTGTAAGTGCATAAGCGACAGAATTGGCTTGAACATATCTCTTTGGAGGTACAATCTGTCTGCGAGGTCTATCTCTTGCAATGGAGGGACTGTGAGGTTGGCTTGGAGCTTCGGCTGGCTCATGAGAAGAGGAATGTTGATTATTCGAGGGTTGAGAAACCTCGACACCTTCATGAGACTGGTCCTCGAAAGATGAATTTAAAGGAAGCTCCACCTCCACTCGAACTTTGTCTTTTTCCGAATTTTCATTTTCTCTGGTCTGAATGTTGGAGACAGGATGAAGCATGGCTTTTTCATCGAAGGTCGCATCTTTAGAAGTCAAAACCTTGCTTAGCTCCTGGCTCCATAATTTGAACCCTTTAACACCTGTCAGATATCCGAGAAAGACGCATTTAATTGCCCTTGGTTCCAATTTACCGTTATCAACTCGGGCATATGCTGGACATCCAAATGGAATCAATTTCATGTAATCAGCAGGTTGGCTGGTCTAAAGCTCAAATGGGGTCTTCTTTTCAATAGCACGAGAAGGGGAACGGTTGATAATGTAGCATGCGGTTGAAGCGGCCTCGGCCCAAAAAGACTTCGGCAACTTCGAATGAGATAGCATGCATCAGACCTTCTCCATAATGGTGCGGTTCATACGTTCTGCTACGCCGTTCTGCTGTGGTGTATGAACTACGGTGCGATGCCTCGTAATTCCTTCCCTACGGCAATAGGAGTTGAATTCTTCAGAACAGAATTCCAGTCCATTATCAGTACGAAGGTATTTCACTTCAAAACCTGATTGCTTTTCAACCAATACTTTCCAATCTCTAAAAGTTTGGAATACTTCTCCCTTTGACTTTAAGAAGAACGACCATACCTTTCTTGAGAAATCGTCAATGATCGTGAGCATATAAGAGGCTCCACCTTTCGATGTAACCTTCGCTGGTCCCCATAAATCAGAGTGTATGTAGTCAAGTGGCCCTTTCGTCGTATGTTTGCCACCGATAAAACTCACTCGCTTCTGCTTTCCAAATACACAATCTTCACAGAATTCAAGTTCGGTTGATTTGTGCTCCCCGAGCAACCCCCTTCGACTTAGTTCATTCATACCATGGTATGACATGTGAGCGAGCCTGAGGTGCCATAGACGAGAGCGATCAACGTTGGAGAGGGATTTAGAACATACCGAGACTTCGCCGGAGATAACTTGCCCATCCATAATGTAAAGGTTTGCGGATTTTCTAACTCCTCGGATGACCACAGAACCTTCCTTGAAAATATGGAGTTTCCCGTCTTTGCCAACAAACTCGTAACCTTTCTTCTCGAAAGTACCGAGACTTAGTAAATTTCGCCTAAGACCGGATACGTGCTTCACATCTTGAATCGTTCGAACAACGCCATCGAACATGCGGAACCTGAGTGTACCCCGTCCAATAATACGACACGAAGTGTCGTTACCCATTAGAACGTGGCCTTCGTTAACCTTTTCATATGAATGAAAAACGCTTCGGTTGGAGCTCATATGAAAAGTACACGCTGAATCAAGTACCCACTCACTCGTGGTTATTAAACTGTAGTCTGAAACGGATAGAAGCTCGCCATCGGAACCAGTTTCGGCAACATCGGCTTCAACGGTGTTATTGGTTGTTTTTCCCTTTGCGATTGCCTTCGCTTTCTCCTTGTTCTTTAACTTGAAACATTCATCGATCAGATGTCCCTTCTTGTGGCAATAATTGCAATATTTGCGATTGGCTTTGGACTTAGATCTAGATTGGTTTTGTGAAGAGCTACCTCTCTCGTTAGGTCTCCCTCTGATGTTGAGACCTTCGGCTTTAGAATCGCTGCTACTGTTCCCAACTATCTGCTTCATCTTTTCCTTTGAATCAAGAGCAGTCATTACCTCGTCAAGGACAAGAGTGTCCCGAGAATAGATAATGGTGTCACGAAAGTGATCGTAGGAGTCTGGGAGAGAAGATAATAAAAATAACGCCAAGTCTTCATCTTCGTATTTGACGTCCATATTCTCCAGATTTCCTACAAGCTCTTTAAAGGTAGAGAGGTGATCAGACAAAGAACTACCTTCACTCATCTTTAGTTTAAAAAGTCGTTGCTTCAAGTGTAGCTTGTTGGGCAAGCTTTTCGTCATAAGTAGCTGCTCGAGTTTTAGCCAGAGAGCCGCTGCGGATGTCTCTTTCAACACATCTTGGAGAACGTCGTTAGAAAGATGCAAACGGATCTGCGACGACGCCTTCAGATCTTTCATCTCCTTTTCCTCAGTCGACCAAGTTGCCGGCATTTTATCCATTCCTAACAGTGCTCTGTGGAGATCCATCTGGATCAACACATCTTTCATCTTTACTTGCCAAAGAGGGAATCTTGTGTTTCTGTCAAGTAAAGGGATATCGTACTTCATCGATGACATGGTTGAAAATAGTTTTTATGAATCGTTATCGGAAAACCTGGATAGCTCTGATACCAATTGTAGACAAAATCGACTATAATAAATAATCGATTAACTTCAAGATCGAAGTATAAAACCCAAATATCACGATAATGATTCAACGGAATATAAAACTATTGAATAATCAACCAAGAATAGATCGAACGGTAAAAGAAAGAACACGGGATATTTACGTGGAAAACCCAAATCGGGAAAAACCACGGGCGGAGGAAGCCGAGAACCAATTCACTATATTTTGCGGTGTTTACAAAACGTTGAGAGAATACAAAAATACAAAGAGTTAAAACTCTTATGTATTTAACAAGAAGAGAAAATTGAGATGTTTTTGGTGTGATTTGCATAAATGATTTCCTAACCTATTTATAGGAAATTGGTTGCATGCCACTTAAGGAAAAATGGCTCATTAACAAAAAATTCTACATGCCAATGTTGGAAAATATTTCTTCACATGGGCAGCTTTGAATATAATTTTGCAGCCTTTGAACATTGTGAAGTCATATTCCACAATCCTGTAACAACTCAAGATGTATTAGATTATCAACAAGTACAATTATTTTTTAGAACTGCAACAAGTACTATTTGATGGTTGAGGAAAAACGGATGATATACTCAACTTGTTAGTTAGAAATTTTATCAATAAACATCCAAAGCTAAGAATTGGGAACCGGAACCGATCTCATTGGTTCTGATTCTTGAATTTTGGAACTGATTGGGTTGGTTTTGATTCTGATTTTTATCTTTTTAGAATTGTTACTCGCTAGATATTTGCTACTTATCTAATAAGTAAATATTTTTAAATTTTTAAACATAGCTTAAATAGTTGATTTATTTTTCCGTTTGGGAGTTACTTTGTCATGCGAATACTTTATTTTTTATCAAAATCAGCTTAAATGTCATCTCAAAGCATGTATATCACTGTTGGGTGTGTCTTCGATTCCAGTACCTTTTGTTTAGCTAATTTTGGACAATAGCTTTTAATTAGAAAATTAACTTTTGTATATTGGTTACGCATTTTATCATCTTAGTGGTCAGGAGTGTTATTTTAACTTTCCAAACCAGATCAAAACTTGTAACATAATATGAAATACGTTATGCATATTTGTAAACAATAGAAAGGATATGTTGAATTCACCTCATGTAGTATTGATGGATGGATAACGATATATAAAATGTATTTACAATAGAGACTCATATAATTTAGGAGTTAATAAGGATACAGATAAATATAATAAATACTAAATCATTATCTAATACCCCCCCCCCCCCCCCCCCCCCCCTTTCAATAGAGATGTTGGCGGTTTGAGGCGTAGCATTGCACGAAAGGTCTCAAATTGAGCACATGGAAGACTTTTGGTGAAAATATTTGTCACCTAAATATTGGTTGGAACAAACTTCGTGTATAGTTGTCCAGAGTTGACAAGCTCCTTGATAAAGTGATAATTCAAGTCAATATGCTTGGCACACTTATGCGAGACAGGATTCTGAGTTATAAATAAAACACTCTTGTTATCATAGAGAATAGTAAGGGGATCTGGTGGTAAAGCATGTAGCTCTCGTAAAAGCTGAGTAATCCAAACAATTTCTGCAGTCGAGTTTGTCATGGCCCTACACTCAGATTCACAACTAGAGTGTGAGACTGTTGGTTGTTTCTTGTCACTCTAGGACACAATGTTTCCAATAAGAAAGATCGAATAGCCATATGTATAGCGTCATGTTTCTAGGCAACGGGCCAAATCTGCGTCAGAATATCCAATGATAGAAGCTGTGTGGGGCTGACTATAAGTGACCAAAGGAGATTGTGCCTTTGACATATTTGAGTATTCGCTTGACCGATTGAAAGTGAGCGTGAGTGGGAGCATGAAGAAATTGAGAGAGTTGATTTACTGCATATGGCAAGTCCGGTTCGGTGACTGTCAAGTACTGAAGTGCTACAAGTAATGATGGATAGAGCGTAGGATCCGAACAAGGCACTGCATCAGTTGCGCAGGATTCATCGAATAAAATAGGAACGAGCAAACATGCTTGTTTCATCGAATAAAATATTTTTTTCGAATTGCAAGATCTAATTAAAACCCTAGCAATAAGCTATAGAAGAGTACAAAATACATGGAAAGAAGATCCAATTTATGATTGCGAAACCAACCAACCAAATTCATCTTATAGTTTTTCATCCTATTACAAATCCAGAAAATTGACTTAGTAAGTATATTGTAAAAAATATCCAGTTTTTTAGGTCTAATCATTCCAAATATAAGATTGTTTCGGTAATTTCAATTGACCAAAATAGCCTTAAAGATCACCACATCAAAACACTTCCTTTGCTTGACGTTTAACGAAGAAGAATCCGTCAAACGAATGATATTATCAAATCAATGAAAGTAAAACTTGGACATCCAATATTCCACCATCCAATAATATTTCAAATGTCAAGAATCTTAGGGAACCGAAGAAACGCGTGGTGCCCGGTCTCAATAACCACATGATCCATTGGATGTAAAACCGAGTCCAAATCAATGCCTTTATCTAACATAATTCAACCGTGTAGGAATAGATTCAACTTGAGGGGAACTAAATGTAATCATCCCTTTTTGAAATTTTGTAATTCATTCTTTTTGTGTGTTGGATGGTGTGAATTATTAACTTTCAAAAGCAAAAGTAGTCAAAGAAATAATTCATGTGGGCCCCGCTGAATAGTAATCAAAACAAAATCAAATTGAACTTCTGCTCGTTGGTTTGAACGGTATTATTGCAGGCGCACACAAATAAATTTCAACGATTTCTGCAAACATGACGGCCATTCATCCCTATATATAGGGATGATTATTTCCAAACAATTCGTCCAAAACCATTGAGTGAAATATATATATATATATATATATATATATATATATATATATATATATATATATATATATATATATATATATATATATATATATATATATATATATATATATATATATATATATATATATATATATAGATATATATTGTGAGGCTCTGTGTATTAAAGAAAAGAGAGATATATATTTTTCAGTTCCAAATCTTGTAACATTCTCATTTTTCTCATATAGTGATTATCATCGGTTGTGCCCGTTGTTTTTTTCCCGAAAGGGTTTTTCCACGTTAAATCCTTGTGTCCACATTTATTTTTTCTTTATCGTATTATTATTTTATTTTATTGTCGATATAATTTATTCATAACAAGTGGTATCAGAGCCACGTTGTTTTCTATACTCATTCTCAATTTTTTGAGTATTATATCGACATGGCTACTTTGAAATACGATATTCCATTGTTGGATCGAGATACAAGATTTTCATTATGGCAAGTAAAGATGCGAGCTGTATTGGCTCAATTGGACCTTGATGATGCTCTGTTAGGCCGAGACAAAATGCTTGCGTCTTGGTCAGATGAAGAAAAGGATCGTAAAGATCGTAAGGCTCTCTCTCATATCCATCTTCATTTATCTAACAATATTTTGCAGGAAGTTTTGAAAGAAACTACTGCAGCCTCTTTATGGCTAAAATTAGAACAAATTTGCATGACCAAAGATCTCACAAGTAAGATGCACCTTAAACAAAAATTATTTTCGCTTAAGATGCAAGAAGGTGGATCATTGCTGGATCATCTTTCGACGTTTAAAGAGATCATCACTGATCTTGAAGCTATGGAGGTAAAATATGATGAAGATGATTTGGGTTTAATTCTTTTATGTTCTTTGCCTAGTTCTTATTCAAACTTTAGAGATACCATATTATATAGTCGTGATACTTTAACACTTCAAGAAGTTTATGAAGCTTTGCATGCCAAAGAAAAGATGAAAGATATGGTATCCACTGAAGGTTCAAGTTCTAAAGGAGAAAGTCTGACAGTTCGTGGCAGACCAACAGATAAGAATGATTCCAAAGGCAAGAACAAAAGAAATTCTAGAAGCAAATCTAGATCCAGACGTTCCAAGTCATGCAACTATTGTAAAAAGGAAGGACATGATATCTCTGAATGTTACAAGTTGAAAAACAAGGAGAAAAGAGCTTCTAATCAAAATCACAAACCAAATCAAGATGATGAAGGAAAAGCTACTTATGCTGCTGAAAATAATTCTAATAGAGATGTTCTTGTAGCTTTTGCAGGAATCCTAAAAACCAATGATGAATGGATTCTTGACTCAGCTTGTACTTTTCACATGAGTCCAAACAGAAGCTGATTTACAAATTATCAACCTATAGAAGGTGGCTCCGTATTGATGGGTGATAATGCACCATATAAAGTCACTGGAATTGGTTCCATTCAAATCAAGATGTTTGATGGTGTTGTTAGAACTCTGTCTGATGTTCGACACGTTCCAGGTTTGAAAAGAAACCTTATTTCTTTAAGTACTCTTGACCTTAAAGGGTACAAATATTCCGGTGAAGGTGGAGTTTTAAAGGTTTCTAAAGGAGCTTTGATTGTGATGAAAGCTGATATTAAATCTGCAAACCTGTATCATCTACAAGGTAGTACAGTAACAGGTAATTCTAATGTTACTTCAAATTCATCTACTGATACTACTAACCTGTGGCATATGCGTCTTGGGCATATGAGTGAACTTGGTTTGACAGCATTAAGCAAAAGAGGATTGCTTGATGGCCAATGCGTTGGCAAACTGGAATTCTGTGAACACTGCATATTTGGCAAACACAAGAGGGTGAAATTCAACACCTCGGTACATACTACAAAAGGCATTTTGGAGTATGTACATGCTGATTTATGGGGACCATCTCAAGAAGCATCACTAGGAGGTGCTCGTTATATGTTAACAATTATTGATGATTATTCAAGAAGAGTTTGGCCATATTTCTTGAAGCTTAAATCTGAAGCATTCTGTGCATTCAAAGAATGGAAAGCCATGGTGGAAAACCAAACTGGTAAGAAGGTCAAAAAGCTTCGCACAGATAATGGTATGGAGTTTTGTTCAAATGAATTTAATTCATATTGTAAACTAGAAGGAATTGTTAGACACTACACCGTTTCTCACACACCTCAACAAAATGGTGTAGCTGAACGTATGAACAGAACCATTATTTCAAAAGCCCGTTGTATGTTATCTAACGCAGGATTATCTAAGCGTTTTTGGGCAGAAGCTGCTTCTACTGCATGTTATTTAATTAACATGTCACCTTCTATTCCACTTGATAAAAAGACTCCTATTGAGGTATGGTCTGGCTCCCCAGCAAACTATTCAAATTTAAGAATTTTTGGTTGCCCTGGTTATGCTCATGTTGATAATGGAAAATTAGAGCCTAGGGCAATTAAATGTATCTTTCTTGGTTACAAGTATGGTGTGAAAGGATATAAGTTATGGTGTCCTGAAACTAAAAAGGTCGTGATTAGTAGAAATGTAGTATTTAATGAATCAGCTATGCTACATAAAGATTCTCCTACTAACATTCCTGTTGAGAGTCAACAAAAGACAAGTGTGCAGGTGGAGCAATCTGTTGACTCAGAACATACACCAGAAAAAGAAAACTCTATTGATCAAAATCCATCAGTTGAACAAGAGTCTTCTACTCCTACTCCTATTCACCAACCACAACGTTCTATAGCAACTGATAGACCTAGGAGAGTCATTCATCCTCCTAAGAGACTGATAGAAGAAGCAAATGTTGTTGCTTATGCTTTAAACGTTGCTGAAGAAATTGAAGGTATCAAAGAACCTTCAACTTATATGGAAGCCATTACTTCAGAACATTGCAACAAATGGATAACTGCCATGCACGATGAAATGGAATCTCTTGAAAAGAATGGTACTTGGGAATTGGTGAAATTACCAAAAGAAAAGAAGCCTATCCGCTGCAAATGGATTTTCAAAAGAAAAGAAGGTATTACTCCTAATAAGGAAGCAAGATTTAAAGCAAGGTTAGTTGCTAAAGGCTATAGCCAAATTCCAGGCATTGATTTTACTGATGTTTTCTCTTCTGTTGTTAAGCATAGCTCAATTCGTACTTTACTTAGTATTGTTGCCATGCATAATTATGAGCTTGAGCAGTTAGATGTCAAAAATGCATTTTTACATGGTGAATTGGAGGAAGATATTTATATGGAGCAACCTGAAGGCTTCATTATCCCTGGAAAAGAGAACTTGGTATGTAGATTGAAGAAATCTCTTTATGGGTTAAAGCAGTCCCCAAGGCAATGGTATAAGAGGTTTGACTCTTTTATGCTATCTCAGAATTTTAAAAGATCAGATTATGATAGTTGTGTTTATTTTAAGTCTGTCAATGGTTCATCAATATATCTGCTTCTTTATGTTGATGATATGTTGATTGCTGCAAAAGATAAACTAGAGATAGCAAAACTGAAAGCACAACTAAGCAAAGAGTTTGAAATGACGGACTTAGGTCCAGCCAAGAAAATTCTTGGTATGGAAATTACTCGTAACAGACAGCATGGAAAACTATACCTAAGTCAAAAGAGGTATATTGAGAAAGTTCTTCAAAGATTCAACATGCATAAAGCCAAGCCAGTGAGTACTCCGTTAGCTGCACATTTCAAACTATCTTCAGCATGTTGTCCAAAGACAGATGATGAAGTTAACAACATGGCGAAAGTTCCGTATTCTAGTGCAGTTGGTTCTCTAATGTATGCCATGGTATGTTCTCGCCCTGATTTATCTCACGCTTTAAGTGTTGTTAGCAGATATATGGCTAACCCAGGAAAAGAGCATTGGAAAGCTGTTCAATGGATTCTTAGGTATTTATGCGGTACTTCCAATGCATGTTTACAATTTGGAAGTTCTGGTGAAGGACTGGTGGGCTATGTAGATTCTGATTATGTTGGAGATTTGGACAAAAGAAGATCTTTGACAGGTTATGTCTTTACCATTGGTGGATGTGCTGTGAGTTGGAAGGCAAGTCTACAGACCACTGTTGCCTTATCCACAACTGAAGCAGAATACATGGCAATTTCTGAAGCTTGTAAGGAAGCTATTTGGTTAAGAAATTTATACGGTGAACTTTGTGGAGACACATCTCCCACAAAGAATTTTTGTGATAGTCAAAGTGCTATTTATCTCACAAAATATCAAATGTTTCATGAGAGGACGAAACATATTGATGTACGCTATCACTTTATTCGAGATGTTATTTCCAAAGGTGATATTCAAGTTTAAAAGATTAGCACTCATGACAATCCGGCGGATATGATGACGAAGCCGGTTCCAGCAACTAAGTTTGAGCTTTGCTCAAGCTTGGTTGGTATGACAATCTAATTCCAAGGATTGTCGGCACACGATGATTTTATAATGAGGATTTCTACAAAAGGAAATTCGTCTCAAGGTGGAGTTGTTTGATTACTTATTGCTTTTTAAAATCAATGTGGAGATTGTGAATTATTAACTTTCAAAAGCAAAAGTAGTCAAAGAAATAATTCATGTGGGCCCCGCTGAATAGTAATCAAAACAAAATCAAATTGAACTTCTGCTCGTTGGTTTGAACGGTATTATTGCAGGCACACACAAATAAATTTCAATGATTTCTGCAAACATGACGGCCATTCATCCCTATATATAGGGATGATCATTTCCAAACAATTCGTCCAAAACCATTGAGTGATATATATATATATATATATATATATATATATATATATATATATATATATATATATATATATATATATATATATATATATATATATATATATATATATATATATATATATATATATATACACATAGATATATATTGTGAGGCTCTGTGTATTAAAGAAAAGAGAGATATATATTTTTCAGTTCCAAATCTTGTAACCTCCTCATTTTTCTCATATAGTGATTATCATCGGTTGTGCCCGTGGTTTTTTTCCCGAAAGGGTTTTTCCACGTTAAATCCTTGTGTCCACATTTATTTTTTCTTTATCGTATTATTATTTTATTTTATTGTCGATATAATTTATTCATAACAGATGGATCATTTTATTCTATTGTGAAATGAAAAAATAAATGGCAATATAACCATTTTTAGTCATCTATTTTTGATGACAAACTTTAATTATGAATTTTAAATCATTTAAACAAAATTACAGCTTTTTTCTTCTCAAAATAATAAAAAGGATATTATATTAACTTATTTGAGGTTTAACAAGATGTTTAATTTTTTATTTTTGTAAAGTTAACAAAAAAGCACCTCGACTACCTCCAAAACAAAATAAGTTCTGTGCTATTTGTATTTTGTACCGTTCATGTGTTACAATTTAAAATGCCATGATAATTGATACCAATTCATATGTGCAAGTAAAAAGACTACCGTACCCCTAAAAGGTGATTTTTCTAGACAATGCTTTTGGCTTTCTGGTTTGTGACTCATCGAAGCCAGAAATCTGCACGTGAAGAGTGATTGTGGATGCACCAGATCGTCCTTTGAAGTACACTTACATTAAAGGTATACATATAACGTGAGGTACGTTTAAAGCGAACCAAGTACCCAGTGTTGACCATCGGCCTTAACCCGAAGGCCGTTAACTCGGGCAAACATATTAACCGCCCGTCGAACACCTCTATTATCCGCAACCGTAAAATAGTCGTGTCCGAAAATAACACCACCTGGCCTCAACAACTTATATGCGCGATTGATGTCCGACCAAGCAGAGTGAAAATCATGGCCGGCGTCAACTTCAATCAGATCGGCCAACACGCCCCACTCGCAGAGCCTGTCGAGAGTTGACCCAGTCGAAAAGGGCAAAAATAGTATGGCTTCTGTTGCGTTGACTTGAACCACATTCTGTATGAATTGGTACAATAACATGGTGTCGCCGTTTATCATTTTGATATCTCGAAACTGGTTTGGTAAACCGGGCCAACCACGGAAATCATCGATGCATAGAATCTGAGTGTCGAGGCCGAGTTGACGGGTCAACTCGGCCATGTGAATAGCAGATGCGCCAAGGAAGGTGCCGATTTCTATGACGGTTGTGGGTCGTACTTTATTGATCAGGTTCTTGAAGACGGCTCCGGTTGATCCCCAGCCTTTGATTCGTTTCTGGCGTAAGAGAGGTTTAATATGGGGCTGAGGGAAACCGTGATAAGGGGATGTCCCGTTGAAGATGCGGGTGAGGATTGTTTGGCGGACGAGATGGGAGGGAAGCGGAGTGGCACACTGAGTCTGGAATTGGTAGTGGTCGACGGCAGCTTGTGGTGGTGGGTTGACAGTGGTGGTGGCGGAGTAGTGCTGTTGTCGAACATCTGATGGATTCTTTGGAACAGCTGATAAATAGCCAAGGTAATAGGACAGGAGGAGGATGACAAAGTAAGCTGCCGGCTTGGTGTAGCCACGGCGGTGGAAAGCAGAAGTGATTTTAGCGGTGGCGGTGATGACGGCAGCAGGGAAGTCAATATTTGAATATTGTATCATTTTAATTTCTAGACCAGAAGTAATTTTAGCGGTGGTGATGAAATAAGCAGTAATTAGGTGGTGTTCCGCCGGAAAGCAGAAGTGATTACACGGGTGGCGGAGTCGGTGTTCTAATAGCAGTGGTGAAGATGTGATGAGAAAGAGAAGTGTATGGTCGAAGTCGATGGAAATAAAAAGATGATTGGGTGATGATTACTCTAATGAATACTTTTTCTAATCAATTTTATTTATTAAATTATTTTACTTGTATAACAATCCAGTTATTTCTTTTCTTAGAGTAAATTACAGTTTTGGTCATTGTAGTTTACCCTTATTTTCACTTCTAATCCAACTTTTTAAATTTCACGCCGAAGGTCCTTGTGGTTGCCAAAAGTTTGCATTAATAGTCCATTGGTCAGGTAAAAAGACTACAATGTCCTTTCTATTTTTTCCTTTTCTTTTAATATGTTATTTATTTTATTAATTAAAAAAAAAGAAAAGAAAAACACCCCACCCCTACCCCACTACCCCGTATCTCTCAAGAAATGTGACCAATGAGATGAGACCCAAGCTTTTTCGAAGAGGGATCGCTGGGTTTACTGGGCCTTGCCGGAGCAAAGCCTCGCTTAATGTCAACCCATAAGACAACCCTAATGTACTCCCTATAACCATTTGACAGAAGTCACAGAATAAGTCGCGATTCTATCACCTGCTAACAAACCCAGGAATGACAAAGGGGAAACTGATTCTATCACCTAATCCAGGCACCGATGGGTAATGGAGAGTAAACGATCCTAGCAATGGTGGATAGGAAATAGAGAAGAGTTGTACTTGATAAAGAGTTTAGGCGGTGGTGAAGGGTATATTTTTGACAATGTATGTTCTATTTTCAGAAAAACGACATTATGAAGCAAACCCATTCTCTAATTCAAATGTCATGGGATGGTGCTCTCTCCTCCTTGAAATTGATTCTTCAAGGTAAAAACATCTGACGTAATGTTCCCCACTTATTGTTATAAATGCTTTATTTAATATCCACATCAATTTCTTAAAATCTGAAATAATTTGATGATCTATGTATAAAAACAGTTGTCAGAATCTGTGAAGAATCAAGTTGAACATAAGGTGGGAAAGCCTATTCAAAAGCACAACCATCTTGTGCGCGAAGTAGATGTTAGAGTTTCCGTTAGGGATGGAGAAATCGAAAAAGGCCCAAAATTCGACGAACAAAGGTTTGCATCTTACCAGCTACAAATTCAACTTAAATTGTTGAATTTAGTCACTTTTTGATGAATTGATGTGACTAAGTATGATGAACCAGGAACGAAAGGAAGCTAATCTAGAGCCGATTGCCTCACGATGATATGTGTGGAACACGAACCAAGTTCATTGGAGCATCGAGCATCAAGAACACGAACCGAGTTCACTGGAGAGAGGGAGAAAGAGAGAAAGGGGTTTGGTTATTTTTCTTTTTTAATCAATTTAATAAATATACATTAAAAGAAAATGAAAAATAAATTACAAATGATATTTTAGTTTTTTTATCTGACCAAAGGACATCAGTGTAAACTTTTGGCAACCACATAGATCTGCAAAGTGAAATTTCAAAAGTTGGACTAAAATTGAAATAAAGATAAACCTAAGGGACCAAAAGTGTAATATACTCTCTTTTTATTTTTAGAGTAAATCACAATATTCGAATTATGGGTCACCAATGTTTGCAAAATCCTACAAATCGGTCACTGAGTAAAGTAAAAAGACTAAAATACCTTTTTAAATTTCTTTTTTCTTTTTCTTTTAATTTATTATTTATTTTATTTATTTAATAAAAAATACCCCCAACCCTCCCCTACCCACCCCACCTCGTCTCTCTCTCTCTCTCTCGATCAACTGATAGTTCTTCGACGATCATCACTCTGTTTCTATATCGACACTTCCTGTGTACTTTTTCATTGACGATCTCTCATCTACGATTCGGATTGAAGAAACTTACAAGTACATTAAGTTTCTCCAAGCACAAATCTCTGTCCTAGAATCCATGCCTGTTGCTTCTACTTCCTCCACACCTCTCGGATCTGAAATCGTAGTTCTTATGTGCGTATTTGGATTAAGGATTTAAAGAGATGCAATCGCAGTTCTTATGTTCTTGATTTTGATTTCCGATTTTGAATGTTCTATTTCTGTGTTCCATTTGATTTTGATTTCCGAACGCTCGATTTATATGATTTTGAATGTTAGTTTGAATCTGCCAAACTCGATTTCTGTTATGCTGATTTGGGAGTTAATATGTGATTCAAAAGCAGAATCAGCTTGGATACTTGCAAACATTCTTGAATCGGGATCGATTGACCTAAAAGACCTCCAAGTTGACCACACCATGTCGTTGGATTACATCATCTACAATCTTGTAAAGGGTGTCTCGAATTTAACACCAGACGAATTGAACATCAACTTTGTTAGAATCCTATCGTGCCTCATGAAACTCCCAAAAACCTCAAACATCATTGTGTCTATGGTAAAAGAGAATGATTCTTGCGCGAATTTGATTGAACTTTTGACAACCCAAATGAGGAACTTCAAGTTTATTCTATCTTATTTTCAATTGCTGATTTGGGAGTTAATACGCGATTTAGGAAGAACTGTGATTCATGGAAATGGAATCACGCAGAAACACCAAGAACACACACGTGAAGATGATAAACCTGATCTGAACAATGTTATTTCTTTTGAACAAGCTTCACGCATTGCAATAATAAATTGGTGCGGCAGATAACAACGAAGACGAGAATCAACAGTAGAACTAGTCAATCAGGGCTAAATTCGAACAACCCTGATTTGCAATTTAGATCTAGCGTTTCACCATTAAAAGGTGACTTGAAGATGCCTCGTGTTTACAGTAGTCCTTCCCTGAAAATCCAATTCGACTGGGACTCACATGGTAAGTGGGTCGAGTTGTGACAATAAATCCAATTCAAATGGCGAATTCTCTGTTTCCGAACAAATGGAAACTAGATTGAAGAATCTGAATGATTTGAACTCAAAAAAGAGAAAAGCTGCAACTTCAAAAGGCAAAGCTAAATAAATTGTATCAGCAATTGTAAAGGTAACAAAGTCGATGAAAATCCGGTGGGTTTTTTTGAAGAGAGAGAGAGAGAGAGAGAGAGAGAGAGAGAGAGAGAGAGAGAGAGAGAGAGAGACGTGGGGGTGGGGTGGGTGGAGTGGTTTTTTATTTTCTATTTATTAAAAAAAATGGTAAAAAAAACGAAAAAGGCAAAAAAAATCTTTTTATATGGACCATGGACCGATTTGTAGGATTTTGCAAACATTGGTGACCCATATAGTGAAAATCGAATACTTGGATTCTCTATGTTAGTTTTGGTATACCTCAGGGACCATATCTGTAATTTACTCTTATTTTTATTTATAGGAATGGTGACTCATGGAGTCGATAAAGTCAACAGACATCACATGGCATCTTTATATTTATTTAAGAGATGGAGTAATGCATGTCTTTATTGCGTATAAATACAATTTAGTTATCTGGATCTACTTGAAGATGACATCGGCCGCCCGGTCTCCGTCGGAGGGCCTTTTGGCCAACTTACCCGAGGCAGAGATTACTCGACTTTTGAAAATTTACAAAAGGATCAAATTAGGTATCGGTAAGACGGTAACAAATTATTACATATGTTCGGATAGTTTTGTACCATGTGTCAAAACCAATTGGATTGATTTATATATATTGTTTTAGTGATATAAATAAGGTAAGTTATAGAAAAAGAAAAAATATATATTTAATTTATTGATATTTTTCAATAAATAATTAAAAATCAATCAAATCATCAATCACCAAAAACATCGCTTTTATGATTTTTATGGTGTATGCGAATTTCGTAGATGGTATATGCAATTTCGTAGGTCGTATGCGAAAATCTTGTAAATGGTGTTGTTTTGATGAGTCACAAATGGTTTGTTAATTTCGTATGTAACATCTACTAGAATGGGTGTTATAACGGTGATTTGACTAATTTTTTTTATTATTTTTTGAGAAATGATAAATAAAATTAGACATTTTTTCTCTCTTATAAATATTATATTATAGATATATTATTTAATATATTATTAATAATAGAATGAAATATTTTATTCATATAAGAATGAGAACATCGATAATGGTTAACCATCCGTGTAGCTTATGATTTTTTTCATATAAGATTTCTACAAATTCCATTTTAACAATAAGTATTTTCATATATCATGTAGAAGTTTTTTTCAAGGGTTAATGTTATCAAAACCTAATGAACTATTATCTTTGATTTAAAATGATCCCTATATATACTAATTTTTCTACATTATGAACCACAAAAGTTAATAAATATATGTCATTTAAACCATTTTTCAATAAATGAAGTGGTCATCTGGTTAAATTGTCGATGTGGACTATGACCTACAAAAGTCAACAAAATCATTCTCCACATATATACAGTTTAAAAAAAGAACCGACTCCAACTCCTTGATTATATATTTTTGATTTTATTCACTGCTCTTTATTTCTCGAAAGAATACCAACTGGTTAGGGTTTTTGACGATCAAAACTTCTGCTAACTGGTAAGTGTACACCCTTTGATCTTTGCTTATGGAATATGCATGACGAATAACAATCCTGAGGCGGTTTATTTGAAAGTTGAATTAAACTTCAATGTGTTTTTGTTGGCTACCTCTTCTCTTATGTTGGCGACCATCTTTTGTTTACTGATCTCGATTTTGCTAGTATGGACTTGGATGAACGTGTTGTTTTCCTTAAACGTTTCACTGGAAAAACATGTGAAACTTACTACTACATCCCCAATCGTCTTCTATCAATTGGTATTTGGTACATAGAAAATTATATGGACTATGCCCAAATCAATAGATGTTGCTTATGAATAAATAGAAAATGGTATTAAAATATCCATGTATATAGACCATGTTTGGGATGGTTTAGAGGAATTATTCAATGATGAAAATAATGAAGTAATTAGTAGGCTAAAAACGATCGATGAACAAAGTTTAGTAATATAGAGTGAAAAGAAGAAACCTTATCAACCATGTAATATGTTTGAAGACGTTGGTTTGAAAGATGAAATCATTTGAGATGAAACATTCCTCTGAATAAGACTTATGGTAGTGAGTTCCTGACTAAGTTTTCTCATGACAGGGAAAACAAGTTAATCACTAATGAAGACGTTGGTTATAGTGAGGAAGTAGAGAATGAACGAGGTGTTGTGATACATTCAACTTTCAGTGAGGGCGTACCTAGGAAGAAGCAAACTCCTGTTATAAGCTTCTTGCTGTCCACAACTTTAGGGGAATTACATCTCTTTCCCTAGTTATAAGTACTATATATTTTTAATAAAAAACCTCATCCTCAGTCTACATAAAAACCCCCAACTAAAACTACCATTTCCCGCGGCTCCAATTGAAACATCCACCACCTTCGATTCTTACCATTCATCAACTACCAAACCATCTATCTCCTATATTCTAGATCTTGATCAAGGTTATCAGTGAAATCCGTTGTTCCATCGTTCAAGCATCGATCAAGGGTTATTGTGTTTCTTCCTTCTTCATGCGTTTATTTATTCCAACCTTCCATCATCAATGGTCAACGCTTTCATTTAGCGAGAGACGTGAATCTAAGAGAAAGTATGATCGATCAAGAACGGGAGAGACATAGAAGGATCAAGAAAGGGATATATAAGTGTGAATTGTTGGTAGAGAGCAGCAACGTTGCTGCTACCTTGTGGATGTCAGATTTCATTTTGGCAGTTGCAGGAGGCCGTGATGGGTTACGAAGCAGATTCATCTCCTCGTCCTTGAAACCAATATGTGGATTTGTGTTATGAGTTTATTAAGCTTCGAGGATGGAATCTATCATACATTTTGTGTTCTTTCCTTGTTCAAAATTTTACGATTACTGATTTGAGAAAACTTTTTAAACTTTTTTATGCTTTTCTTTAGTCATAGCAAAGACAGATGAGACGTGTTAAAGCACCGATTCTTATATTGCTTTTATGCATTACTATATAATGAATTAGAAGCAAGTTTCTAGAAGGTTTGCTGGGGTAGGGGGTTTGAGAGTTTTAACGGGGGTGTGTTTTCTTTACGAATCGTATTCTTCCAGGTTTCCTTCCACCGCCCTTCTGTATTCATGACACCTCTCTTTTCCGATACCCCCAATACACCATCGTGGCTTTCGATTTCTCTTTTACAGGAACGATTCTTCTCCAGTTGCGCGATTAAGGGGGTGCACCAGAGAAGAAGGTTTATCGGCCCAGAGACAGAAAAGGTTTGAAACAGAGGACAAGCAATCAATTTGAGCCCTAATTTTTGTCTAGATGTAGAAGATGGATAACGATAATCTTCAGGTAATTAATACATTTTCCCTTTTTTCCCTTTTTTCCCCTTTTCAATCAACCCGTAAATTCATATTAAGCTTGAAAATCGGACCCGTAATGTTTTCTCGATCGATTTGAATAGCTGAAATCAGAGGGATAAATTTGTACAGGTAAGCAATTCGAATTCAATCTAAAATTTGAGTTTTTGGTGTTTGTTTTTTTTGCTCTTGTGTTGTCACCGTCTATTTGCTTCAACGCCTCCATAACACTACAAAAAGGTATCGATATTTGTTGCAGGTTCAATGACATTCTTTTCCAAGTTTTTGTCGATCATCAGCTACGATTAAAGAAAGGGATAAGCATGCCAAAAATTCAGAAAACTAAATATATTGTTAACATTTTAGAATTTGTTACAATATGGAACCAAGGTAGTTAATTACTGTTTTCATATGATATGCCTTTTTCTATTGAAATGAAATTAATAAATGGTAAATTCTCTGATTTCAGAATGATACTTGGAAGAAGGAATCATCTTCTACACATATCTCACGTGAAAACTCTAATATTTCAGTCGTAGCCAAAAAAGTTGTTGGCATTGAAACTCTGAATGGAAATACAGTACAGTAACATTTTTGTACCCTATTATCTACTTACCCTACGAATTATTCCAACTCTTGCATATTTTATATAATTGATCTCTTTATAAGTTAATGTTGTTGGTGGGATGACAATTATGAGAACATGGTTAACTTGGTAAATGATTTGAGAGGACATTTCAAGGCTGTAACACCCCGATTTTTCAAATTTTTTTTTTAAAGCACATTAACACCAAAAGCGCATTAACGACAAAAGCGCAATAACGCTAAAAGCACAATAGCTGGTGTAGTATTATTATAAAACTCGGTATTATAAAATCTCATATTTTGAAAACCGTGTTTCTTTATAGAACAAATTGTCAAGCTTTAAAAACCTTTCTCATGACCTCGTGTCATGTCTTAAAATTTTGGTCCCAACATAAACCATTAAGTTGTACAAATGTTTGAACAACTACGGGGGTTACAACTTCATATCAAACTAAACCATAGAAAGCAAGTTAGGATTACAAACCAGGATATCAGCCAAGGTTCACTCCATCTAAGAACCCAATTTCTTCGGGTCATCTACTTGCTTCTATCTCTCATGTCTAGAACCTGGGATACATGGCATAAAATAAATACGTAAGACAAAAATGTCTCGTGAGCTACATGGGTTTGGACACAAAACATTTATAAACTTAACATATATCATTTTCAAAACCATTGTAATCAAATCATTTCATAACACTTACTTTTAAAATCATTATAACTGAAACGTATCATCGTTTTGCTTTTAAAACCTATCATAAGAAGTTTGTCATCTTCAAAACCTTTGTAATCAAATCATGTCAAAAGACTTGCTGTTAAAAACATAATAACTGAAACATATCATCATTTTGCTATTAAAGCCTTTCATAATAAGTTTATCATCATAAAACTTTCATTACTTAAACTTGACTGGTAATCAATCATAAATGTGTTTTTATACTTAGGGCTTTAATCACTTAAAGTGATACCCCAAGTCTAGGCTAAGATGGAAAGAACAAAATCAGTCCATCATAGCATCATAAGCTTTAGGACATCTACTTCGCGACGGGGTTGGTACCACCCCAGTAGATTCCTCTAGGTTCCGTTACGGGAACATCATGGCCCGGGCACAAAGAATCATGTTCTTTGTTCATACTGTCTTGCATAGCTGCATTCATTCATATCTTAAATACCAGTCATTCATAAACATATCGTTGCTTATCATCAAAACATTCTTTCACAAATACATTAAGGCTAGGTGCCAAAACTTTCTTTTATAGACATTCGTAAGGCTAGATGCCAAAACTTTCTTTCATAGACATTCGTAAGGCTAGATGCCAAAACTTTCTTTCATAAACATTTGTGGCCTAATGCCAAAACTTGCTTTCAAATCGTTGTGGTTTGATTGCCAAAACATACTTTTCAAATAGCTTTCAAATCGTTATGGCTTGATTGTCAAAACATACTTTTCAAATAGCTTTCAAATCATTATGGCTTGATTGCCAAAACATATTTTTCAAATAGCTTTCAATTCGTTATGGCTTGATTGCCAAAACATACTTTTCAAATAGCTTTCAAATTGTTATGGCTTGATTGCCAAAACATGCTTTCAAATTATAGTATAAGACTTTTATAATCATGTCATAGGTAAATAAACTTGCATATCATTTCATATTCGAAAATCACATAAACTATAAAACATTTTGCCATGTACCCCAAAGAAGGAAAATGCCACATGTACTCACCTTAGTAGCTAGGTACGTCTAGCTACACGAATCCACATAACTCTATCCTTTAGTTGCTTCCAAACGTCCTTCAATCTCTATTAATCTAATAGAAGATTAGAACATATTAGACAACTAAACATATATCATGTGTCTAATCATTACTGACTACTACTAGTCATTTTCTAATTCAATTCTAGTGGTTAAGTATGACTCTTAAAGCATAATAACCATTTTGGACAATTTTACCCTTTTTGTCCCATTTTGACAACTTAGTCTAAAATTTGTGTAAACTTTTGTTTAAATAATTGTTATATAACCCAACAATGTACCAATAGTGTTTAGAACATGTATAAAGCTTCATGGAACCTTTTAATCTATTTTTCGTTTTGACACTTTTTAACTGTTTTCTCATTTAGGCATCCTACTTTGCCTAATTGTGTTTTCTCGGGTTTTAACATGAAATTTTGGCAACTTTATAATTCTAACATATTTATAAAACACTACCAATTGCTTAGATGTCAAAACATCTCTTGTTTTACTCTTTTATGCCGTTTTATTAAATCTCGACCATTAAAGTTTCCATAATTAGAAATTTTTGCAATTGACTCCACTACCTTACCAATATTTCATAAAAGTCACTTCAATTCAATTCTATAATATATTCATGTCATTTTTTGTAAAATACCAAAATTGTCCCAAAAGGTGTGGAATCCCAATTCCACTCCAACTTAAAAGTTTTGTCTATTTAATCATTATATCATATAATTATTTTCCATTTCATTACTTTACCATTTACTTCACGATTAACACTTGTTTGTGATTCCCAACTTCCGTATGATTCAAAGGATTTATAAATCTTCAACATATGCTTATAGTGAAATCAAGTGAACCAACATAACATATTATGAAACATACTTGTGAAAACCCCATCATATGGTCAAGTTTGACCAAAACAGAAAGTCAACCTTATCTTTGTTATGTTCTTCACATGACACTTGATCTTGGAGTTTTTAAGAATTCAAACCAATACCAAACCTTTTACCATTTGTGTGTGTTCATCAATTTTATGACTATTATCATACATCCACACAAAATAACCGAACCAAACAGTCAAAACCTTATACCCATAAGTATTTCTTCAATCCATAAGGTCATTAAAAACCAAAAATCAACTCTAAATCCAACATGCAATGAGGATTTTTGAACTTAATAAACTAGGCTCACAAAAATCAGCCTTTACCTTTTACAATCTGCCCAATAGTGTAGAAATCCGATGGCAATGTGGCTGTTCTAGGAGGATTCGGTAATCACAGTTCTTCCGGCCACTGCTGCAGTTAACACAAACACCATATGCATATTATTCATAAATTCTCAGATTCAAAATCCATACCAAACATACTCATATAAACAATTTCATATAGTCCATAACTTTTGGAAATCTAACATACATCGATGCTTAAACTTTCCAGATCACAACCCAAACACAATTCAATGATTCATGTTCCCAATTCCTGAAATTAAGGCTTAGAGATTACCTTTAAGTTTGGTTCCAAAAATCTGAAATGTGAAGTTCATAGGGCTGTAGAATGCAAGAAATCGAACCCTCTAAACCCTCCTGACTCATCACCGCAGCTAGAAGCTCGTTTCCGCCGCCGATCGCCGACGTATCGCCGCCGATTGCTGCAACAATCCCGACATCAGGCGCCGATTTTGTTGCTGTGGCTGTCGGATTTCCGGTTATCGACCACCACTGGTCGACTTGCTGCTAAAACTCGCAAACCAGATGAACTGAGCGTGAGTCTCATCTTTGTTTTCCCCTTAATCGAGTTCTGATTTCAGGCTCTCGTTCTCTCCATCTCCTTGCACTCTTTCCTTGCGTCTGAATCTCTCGATACCTCCTTTCTCAAGTCTCGATCTCACATTCTTTCCTCTCCAGATCTATCACATTCTTGTTGCTGAAAGTCGCGAACCAAATAGACCAGATGTAGGTCTCGATTTTGCCTCAATCTAATTCCCGATTTCTTGAAGTTTGCGTGTTCTGATAAGGGAAGTAGCCCACAGGAGAGTATACGCACACCAGACAACTCAAAACCGGGTACCAGTTTAGATTAGGTCTAATTTTAGGCAAATGACAATTATGCCCCTCCAAGCCTTAGAAAATATTCAACTTTTATCTTATTAATTTTCATGATTTTTATCCGGTCATAACTTACTCATATAATATCCGAATTTTACAAATGTTATACCTTTAGAAAGGTGGGAACAAGCTTAACAATTTCCCGTTATTGACTTAAGGCCAATTCTCTCTAGATTTTCCGTTACAGGCCTTTGAACATGACCATTGGGCCATTTTTGACATTTTTGGGCCATTTAAATTCCGACATAACTTATTCGTTATGAGTCCAAATGACCCGAATCTTTTTCCTATATTTTTGTTATCTCAATTATTACTTAAGTCATCTTGATGACTTTTTTCCCAATTCTTTATAGATTTTGAGATATTAAATTCCAAAGTTTGCACAATAAACTTTTCACTTTTAGTCATTTATTTCAAACTTTGCCATTATGTCTTTAAAATTAAAATTCTAATCAAACCAATATCTCATATTGACTAAATAAAATGTCTTAACCCATCCATTTCCATATTTGGACCTTATTTGACCATTTCGCCCTCTCATAATATCTTTACTTTGTTTAGGTTTTGAACTCTTCTATATCGAATGTTTGTATCAAATCCTTATATTATCTATGTCAAAAATTTCGGTTGTCACAATTATCTACCCCTTAAACAGATTCCGTCCTCATAATCACGAATATGGAAGAGGACTTAGCTTACAACTACATCACCTCACGCAAGTTATGACTTATTACTAGGTCTTTAATTAAGATCTTGCTTCCACTCCTCATTACTCTTGTGAAGTACCTTAATTGGTAATCCTTATGATGTTAGCTAATTTCATTTCTTATGTTTCATTCGCATAGCTTATTAGCGGTATGACTTACTTCCATCGGGACCTTGCTAACTCCCTACATTAGCTATCATAGTGAGGTTGACTTTTCTAAAAGTCAACTTGTACTCCATTCATTTCCTTATTGTCACTTGCACCTAAAGTAGCATTCTACTTTGTCATTCCTACTTAGCCGTCAGTCATAAGACCTTTATCTCCATGAGTCCTTCTCTTCCTTCGAATCCTTTTATATTAAATGGCCTTGACCACTAGATTAGTCTTGCCCTGAAATTAGGTCAACCTTGTACCCATATCGCTTATAAGCTTTCATTTTTCACTAATTTAGTGTTACACTTTACTAAGTTCCAAATTTTCTTCGACCATTCCAATTGATCATCATGTTTCTTGCATTACCGCAGTAATGTTACTATAAATAATTAGCGAATCATTTATTTCGTTTCATTGCATGCGTACTAGTAGTTCAGCCACTATCCATGTCCCTTGCATCAATCTTTAAAATTCTTAATCACCCTTCTTAACTCGGGAATTTGCAGCTACCTGACTTGTGACATCCACAAGCATGCTTCCATCTTCTAGATGCATCCATGAAAATCGAGAATCTTGCTTGGACTTTCAATCATCTGTACGATTCATGCGAAAATTTTACTTCCACAATAGGATCCAATTCCTTGTGTCATCGTCCCATTGATGACATGCATACCTTAAAGTATCATATTATGTGTTTCGTCGGCTCCTGATCTTCCGTTGCATTCCATTCATCAAGTCTTTAGACTTTAACTCGCTCTACTCCATTAATATGACTTTTCAAATGGCTATGTATCCATGGTCTTCCCATCTACCCCTTAAACGAAAATGAAGGGCATTTTTGTTTAAGGTCCAACTCCTTACGTGATAGAACCTATTCCATTTGTTCATTCTTAGTTTTCGTTATCCCTTGATACCCTTTTGACACCATTAAATGTCAGTTTCCATATGTTCTGAACTAACTCCATGCTTGCTGACATGAGACTATTATGTCTATTAAATCAATTAGCCTTCCACTCAGAATATCACCTTTGTGATAACCATCTCATGGTGAGAAAATACTAATCACGTTACAGCCCATGCCATGGTTTCCTAAAATTCATCATTCATGTGCTAAATCTAGCACAACCATCGTGCTAATCTTACTTATCCAAAAATAATTACAATGTTCTTCTTTAAGTTATGAATTAACAACTTACATCTCAAGCTATTGTCAGAAACGACTACGTAGACGTGGCACACTTTCAATGTCTAGACTTGTTAATGCGTCGACATCATCTTATATCTATCTTTTGGCAATGAACAGTCCCTTAGGAACAATCAAGAAGCTTTAGGAATCATCACACATAAACAGCTATAACTCAATATAGCTCAAGCGTCACTATCTCCTAATGTCGTATTGCGTCCACTTAAGCGGCGCGCCCTCTCTTCATTTTAGTATCTCGTCCATGACGTATCCTTTCAAACACCGACTTGTACTCAAACATGGCATTGTGTCTTCCACATAAATGCATCGTGACACTCACGAGCCCATCTTACTGATAATCCCAGTACACGTTAATTTGGGCAATCTGCTTTCAATTTTGTACACTACTATAGCAGCCAACTTACCGTCCAGTAGTGATCCCCGTATGATTGCGTCACGTAAAACAAGGCATAAAATCCTTGTCTTGCTTAAACCTTCTATATTCTCGACCACAGCACTTAAGCTGCCAAGCTTTGACAATGTGCTCTAAACATGTGTCATGTCATACTCAATCATTCGATGCATGAAATCATCAGCACCTTTACACGTAGTTTAGGCTCATATAGATAACAAAGCTATAATTGAGTATAGTAATTAAAATTTCATACCTTTGTTACTTTGCCATTTTCGTTTCTTTCCTTCTTTGAGCATTTCATTTGCCATCTTATCTGTTATGTCATCATACATACGACTTAATTGTTAGGTGTGAACGCTTTGAACACACTTGTATCACAAGTCAACAAAAGGAGGAAACAAATGGGTAATTGTTTTACGCCTGCTGTTTCACAATTCTTTGTTCACACTACAACTTTTGTATATAAATAGGAGGCTCCACAAAGAACACAAATGTACCACACCACAACAATGTAGTTGAATATAAACTCCTAGTTACCCGCCGTGGACGTAGGTCAGTTTTGGACCGAACCACGTTAAATTCTTGTGTTCTTAATTTGTGAGCTGAGTGTGTGAGTTCCGTGCCCGTATGCTAAGTGTCTCGATCCTAACAAGTGGTATCAGAGCCTTGGTATAACTCCAGAGAGTGATTTTCTGTTTTTGGGTCGAAAATTTTTTGTCTCAAAAACGATTTTGGTTTACGCCGTTGGAAAGGTCTCGTTCCGCAGATTCCGAAAATATATTTTTTCGAATTTTTTGAGCGTCGGAAGACCTCCAAATCACCGGTCAAAGTTGGTCAAAACTCGCCAGAAAGTTGGCCGGAAAAACCAGTTCGCCGGAGAAGACGACACTGTAGCGCCGGAGTTTCGCCGGAGAAGACGACACTGTAGCGGTATTGTAGCAACACTGTAGCGGTACTGTAGCATAGTTTGAAAAACTCAGATTTGGTCCCTGAAGTTCCAGAATTTGCAAAACATGTCCCTGAGGTTCCAGAATTTGCATAACAGGTCCCTCAAGCCCAGAAAATTGCAAAACAGTCCCTGAAGTTCCAGAAAATTGCAGTTTGGTCCTTGAACTTCAGGGAAAGTGCAGTTTAGTCCCTGAACTTCAGGAAAATTACAGTTTGGTCCCTGAACTTCAGAAAAAGTGTAGTTTAGTCCCTGAACTTTCAGAAAACTACAGTTTAGTCCCTGAACTTCAGGAAAATTGTAGTTTGGTCCCTCAACTTTGTCAAAGTCGCAAAACAGTCACTCAAACATTTGTTTTGGGCAGTTTAGCCCGAGAATAATTTGGGTGGGGATTATATTTTGCAAATAACGAGCCAATAACAGTTGAATCAAAATTCTATTTAATCGGTGAAGAACAGTTGAACTCAGAAGAAATTTAAAGAAATCGAAAACCAGTGCCAACAGCGTTTGTCGGGTTTTATCGATTCAGTTTAAATTTTCAGTTTCTGATTCTCAGTTCGGTATTCCGCTGTAGTTTAAATAGGTTGATTATTTAACAGAGTTCAGAAGAACAGTCGTTAAGTTCAGACAAGGCTTCGTTTAGTGAAGATTGAAAAGTTGGTGGAAGATGCAGATTGAGGCATTATGTTTCAGAAAGTTCAAGGTGTGGTATTGGTAAAGGGAGAAAATTAGAGAATTACAGAAGATCAGACGTTCAGACAAATCCAGCGATGATCAGAGTTTCACGGGTTCAAGAACAGATCATGGGATGAACAGATCAAGTAATTAAGAGAAAATCCGTTTTCGGTAGATCCAGCAGTGATTAGAAAGTCAGCAGACTTAGGTGTAATCACGGGATCAGAAAGTTCGGTGTTATTCATGACGTTGAGGTGTGGACATTCTTTAGAGTCGATGTCCAAATAGAGGAAATTCTGCTTCTGAGAATGTGTCTGGGTTTGATGCATTGGGACTCAGTGGAAGGCAGTGAAGACTCTTGGGTCAAGAATTCTGGTGCTTCATTTCACGCTACCCACAGCAGTGAAGCACTGCAGAATCTGAAAGTTGGAGACTTTGGAAAGGTAAGACTTGTGAACGATGAATGTTCGCTATATATGGTCGGATTACCGTCTGAGGGAGTGACCGTCCCAGTTCAGAAGAGAAACAAAGTCCGGTTCACAGAATCTCATGGGCAGAAGAGGGTGACCTTTTGCAAGTAGGAAGCCTAGTGTCACGGAGTCAATTTCAGACCCGTGTGACCTTAGCTATCTTTTGATAAAAGAGGCTAAGTAAGTCAAGAAGATAACGAATATTGATACTTAATGTTACACGAATTTAGAGAGAGTTTATATTTGGTGTTGCCTTGTATTAACTGAACAAGGAACTGATATCATACAAATCAATAAGAGTCCCTTTTATAGGGAAGCTCCAGCAACAAGGGCCATCTAACCCATAAAACAGGCTGTGTAGTGGAGCACTAACAGCATTAGGCAAACATAATCAAGTGTAAAGTAACAAACATAATCAGTGTAAAGCAAAAGACAGCAATTAAACAAAGACAGCACTACATGGGTGTGCTGTAAAGTGCTTGGCTCTTCAAGGAATCCAAGGGACAGATCAAGTATATCCTGGAGATAGCTACTTGGGCTGGACTTGGCAGGTTTCATGGGCTGAGAAGTCATCAATTGTACTGGACTAGGATATCACGAATTGGGCTGTAACACCCTCCCCCACTCAATTTCGCGACGTCCTCGTCGCGTCTTCATTATAGAGTCGGATTGCTTCCGTAAATTGCCACAGGTTTTCTTCTTTCTCCCAGCTGGTTTCACTTTCGGCTTCTCCTTTCCAATGGATCAGGTATTCTTTGTAGCTAGGTATGTCGCGTTTTCTTATCAGTCGATCAGCGAGTATACACTCAATCTCTTTGTCAAACTGCGTTGTGATAGTGGTAGGTGCTCTCTTCGACTGGTTTCTATCGGGGTCTTCTTCATCGTTGTGAAAACGTTTTAGGAGACTCACATGAACCACCGGATGAATCTTGAGATTTGGTGGTAATTCCAGTTGGTACGCAGCTTGGCCTATTCTCTTGATTACGGGGAATGGTCCTTCATATCTCCGTATTAAGCTCTTGTTTAGGGATCTCAAGGCTTTGAACTGGTTTGGAAGTAGTTTTAACATGACCATATCTCCCACTTCGAATTCTAGGTGACGTCGTTTTAAGTCCGCCCACTTTTTCATCTTTTTTCTTGCTTTGTCAAGGTAGGCTCGAGCTTCTTCTGCTTCTTCATGCCATTCTTTGGCGAAATGAAAGGCAGAAGGGTTGTTTCCAGAATAAGGACTCGTCAAAGCATCCGGAGTAAGAGGTTGCTGTCCTGTCACAATTTCAAAAGGACTCCTTCCAATTGACTCATTCTTTTGGAGATTGAACGAGAACTGAGCAACGTCGAGAAGTTTCACCCAATCACGTTGGTGGGCACTTATATAATGCCTGAGATAAAGTTCGAGCAAGGCATTCACACGTTCGGTCTGTCCGTCACTTTGTGGGTGGAAGCTTGTTGAGAAGTTCAATTCTGTCCCCATTAGTTTGAACAGCTCCCTCCAGAATTTACCTGTGAACCGAGGGTCTCGATCACTGATAATGCTTCGTGGTATCCCCCATAACTTCACTATGTTCTTGAAGAATGCTCGAGCCGCTTCGTCAACTTTACAATCAGCAGTCACTGGTACAAAAGTTGCATATTTGCTAAAGCGGTCGACTATTACCATTACGGCTCCGAATCCTTCTGATCTTGGCAATGCTACTATAAAATCCATAGAGACGCTGTCCCAAAAGCGTTCGGCAATTGGAAGAGGTTCCAACAGTCCTGCTGGACGTTTTTGTTCACCTTTGTCTTGTTGGCACACAAGGCAGGTCTTTACGTAGGCTTCGACATCGTCTTGCATATGGGGCCAATAATGGCGTTGCTGAACAAGAACAAGTGTCCTGTGCATTCCTGGGTGACCGGCCCATAAGGAATCATGGCATTCTTTTATGATCTCCTTTCGTAGATTCTTCCAAACGGGAACGTACATTCTGTTACCCACCATGTACAACAAACCATTCTCGATCCAAAAGCGTCTGGTCTTTCCATCGGTCGCAAGTTTTAAGAGATTACTTGCAACAGGATCGTGGGACATTCCTTCTTCAATCTGTTTTAGGAATTCGCTTGACAGATGAGCAGAAGAGATAGTTGCGAGTTCGGCCTTTCGACTAAGAGCATCAGCCACCAAGTTGGTCTTTCCGGGCTTGTACAACAGATCATAATCGTATTCGGCAAGGAAGTCTTGCCACCTGGCTTGTTTTGGGCTCAACCGTTTCTGGGTTTGGAAGTATCTAGTCGCGATGTTATCTGTCATGATAACAAATCGACTTCCTAGCAAATAGTGTCGCCAAACTCTTAGGCAATTTACCACTGCCGTCATTTCCTTCTCTTGGACCGTATAGCGTCTTTCTGTTTCATTTAGCTTCCGGCTCTCGTATGCAATAGGATGACCTTCCTGCATCAGCACACCGCCTATGGCAAAGTCGGAAGCATCGGTGTGTACTTCGTAGGGCTTTGTACAATCGGGCAGAGACATGACTGGTTCCTGCAAAACAATAGTTTTTAGTTTTTGGAATGCTCTTTCGCAGTCCTGCGTCCAAGCCCAGGTCCGGTTCTTCTTTAACAATTCTGTCAAAGGGGTTGCAATTTCAGAGTAGCTCTTTATGAATTTTCCGGTAGTAATTGATCAGGCCAAGAAAAGAGCGTAACTCCGGGATTTTTGTAGGTGCCTTCCATTCTTGAATGGATTTGATCTTTGCAGGGTCCATCATCAACTTCCCTTCCCTAATGTAATACCCTAGGAATTGTACTTCTTGTTGGGAAAATGAGCACTTCTCCAGTTTCACATATAGATTGTTTTCTCGCAGAACCTGTAGGACTTGACGAAGATGTTCTTGATGTTCTTCTAGGGTCTTGCTGTAGATAACAATGTCATCTAGATAGACCACTACAAATTGATCCAAGAAGGGCTGGAATAACTTGTTCATCAACGTACAAAATGTAGCATGGGCATTAGTGAGTCCAAATGGCATAACGAGAAACTCATATGAGCCATACCTGGTGACACAAGTAGTTTTGGATTCGTCCCCTTCTGCGATGCGAACTTGGTAGTATCCTGATCGAAGATCCAATTTGGAGAAGTATCTTGCGCTGCCAAGTTGATCGAAGAGGTCTGCTATAAGCGGAATGGGGTACCGATTTTTAACCGTGATTTTGTTAAGAGCTCGGTAATCGATACACATTCGGAGAGTCCCATCTTTCTTCTTTTGGAATAATACTGGGGCGCCAAAGGGAGCTTTGGAAGGTTGTATGTATCCGGCATCAAGAAGCTCATGGAGCTGTTTTCGAAGTTCTGCAAGTTCCGGAGGAGCCATTCGGTAAGGAGTCATTGCTGGGGGTCTGGACCCAGGTTCTAACTCGATTTGATGGTCGACTTCCCGTCGTGGGGGTAAATGCTTCGGGAGTTCGTCGGGCATGACATCTTCATACTCTTCCAACACCTTTTTAATCTGGGTAGGTAACTGGATGATGGGCAGGCTTCCTTCATTTTCGTTAGTATCACGAATGGTGGCTACATAACAATCTCGGACTTTGGCCCCTCGTTTAAACTGCAGGGCTGAAAGTAACGGTTTTACTTCCATGGATCCTTTCAGTCTAGTCACTTGGATGCGATTATCATGGAGGAAGATGAGGGACTTTACAGAAGGAATTGGGAAGATATGTCCGCTTTGAAAGAAAGTTAGGCCCAGCACGACTTTAAAGTCATCCATAGCAACAATAGTAAAGGAAAGACTTTGTATCCATTCATCAATGCGTACCTTTACAACGGCTGTCCCCAAAATTTTTGTAGCAGTTGAGTTTACTGCTTTTATCGTGCCCGAGCTAGGTACGAATCGTATACCCAACTTTTCTGCTTCTTTGACATCCATGAAGTTATGTGATGCCCCCGTGTCAATGAGGGCTACCGATTGTCTTTCATTGATGGCAATGTCGGCAAAGAGCAGACCCTTTTCCTCTTTGTCTTCATTCAGGAGTTTGGTAAGGGCACAAAGGTGTCTGATGGAACCAAGATTTTCAGGGGCAACCGTGTCTTCTTGGGTTTTGTTGTCTGGTTCGGCATATAGTGCATTAACGGCTTTTCTGTTGGGACACTTTTGTGTCCAATGTGATCCATTACAAATGAAACATGGACTGGGAGGAGGTTGGGAGAAATCTTTGAAAGGTTTCCCTTTCCATTGGCCTTCAGGTTTTTTAGGGACGTTCTTGTCTGTGGAAGTTTTCCCGGTAGGGTTTCTTTGTTGAGGAGATTTGTATTCTGACAATGATTCTGCTATTGATATAGCATTATCAAGGGTCGAAACATTCCTCCTATTTAATTCGGATTTAGCCCAGTCTTTGAGACCGTCTTTGAAGTAGAATAGGGCATCTCGATCCGAGAGATCTTCAATTTCTAACATAACTGTGGTGAATTCTTTTATATAATCAGAATAGTACCTCCTTGACGAAGGCGTCTCAATTTTCCCATAGCTTCTTCTGTTGCGTTGTGTGGGACAAAGTGTTTCCTGAGTTCAGATTTGAATTGGTCCCATGTGTCAATAGTGCACATACCTCTTTCTCGATCCGTGTACTTCCTTCTCCACCATAATAGAGCTGAAGCTCGAAGGAACGTAGAGGCATTACCGATTCTGGAGGTGTCGTCCAATACTCCCATGGCTTCAAGGTATTGCTCTACGCCAAATATGAAGTTTTCAACTGTTGAGGCGTTTCGTTCACCTTTATACAGGTCGGGTTGTGGGACTTTGATGTTGGAGTTCCTAACAGTGGGAATTCCGATGTTCGAGGATCGCTTCTGGACTTTAAGTTGTTGTATATCTTCTTTCAACCCACGAATTTCTTCGTGATTTGCTCTTTTGTGAGCAGAGAATTCCTCAAGAAACTTACTCAGTTCTATCTTTGATTCACATGATATTCTGTTGATCATTTCTTTTGCTGCCTCAAAGATCTCTGCGTTCTCTTGAGTTAGGATTTCAATAGTTTCCGCCATTTCACTGAATTGGGCTTGCATGCTCTCCATCAGAATTTCAAGATTGGAGAGCCGACTTTCTGTGTTTTCGCCAGAGGAGTTACCACCAGTTGGAGGTTTTGATTTGCCCCTCTTTGATTTGGCTTTTTCGACATATCGTCCACGTACCTCATCGTGGGTTTCTGGAGCGATGTGGAGTTCTTCACCCGTCATCGTGTAACAGTTTAGAGAATGTTTCCAAGGATTTGGACCTTGGCTCTGATACCACCTGTCACGGAGTCAATTTCAGACCCGTGTGACCTTAGCTATCTTTTGATAAAAGAGGCTAAGTAAGTCAAGAAGATAACGAATATTGATACTTAATGTTACACGAATTTAGAGAGAGTTTATATTTGGTGTTGCCTTGTATTAACTGAACAAGGAACTGATATCATACAAATCAATAAGAGTCCCTTTTATAGGGAAGCTCCAGCAACAAGGGCCATCTAACCCATAAAACAGGCTGTGTAGTGGAGCACTAACAGCATTAGGCAAACATAATCAAGTGTAAAGTAACAAACATAATCAGTGTAAAGCAAAAGACAGCAATTAAACAAAGACAGCACTACATGGGTGTGCTGTAAAGTGCTTGGCTCTTCAAGGAATCCAAGGGACAGATCAAGTATATCCTGGAGATAGCTACTTGGGCTGGACTTGGCAGGTTTCATGGGCTGAGAAGTCAGCAATTGTACTGGACTAGGATATCACGAATTGGGCTGTAACACTAGAGCTACAAGGAAGATTCAGGTTGAACGAGCATGGAAAGGTTCAGAAAAATCAGTCGAAGGATATTGTGGCAATGAGAGCACAGAGTATTATTTCAGTTGCAGGGTTTTGCAACAGTGGGAGCATAGGTCGTGTTTCAATCATAGGTCCAGGACGACAGTGGATTTAGAACCAGTTTTCAGCTGTAAAAGTCTCTCCGATTTTGATAACTTGCTAAATATGGAGAGTGTTGTTGTTTGTTCTCAGATTGTTCCAGGATTCAGTAGTTCGTTTTCAGTGGGAGCCGATAGGGACAGAGAACGGGTCAAGGGCAGTTTAAGTCATGACGAACATGTTGAAACTCATGTGAGTTTTAACGGGCCTTTCAGGTTAACTGATGAGAAGGCCGGGGTAACTAGGAATGAGCTAAGATCGAAAGTGTTTTTTGGAATGCACAGTTGAAGCACAGGTGAAGATTCTTTTGTGGCTTCAAGTGAGAGAGAGTGTGTGTTTGTTTAAGGATTGTTGCAAGATTTGGATGGCAGAGAAAGACCAAGTTGTTCAAGCTTTCAAGTGGGAGATTGTTAGGTGTGAACGCTTTGAACACACTTGTATCACAAATCAACAAAAGGAGGAAACAAATGGGTAATTGTTTTACGCCTGCTGTTTCACAATTCTTTGTTCACACTGCAACTTTTGTATATAAATAGGAGGCTGCACAAAGAACACAAATGTACCACACCACAACAATGTAGTTGAATATAAACTCCTAGTTACCCGTCGTGGACGTAGGTCAGTTTTGGACCGAACCACGTTAAATTCTTGTGTTCTTAATTTGTGAGCTGAGTGTGTGAGTTCCGTGCCCGTATGCTAAGTGTCTCGATCCTAACATTAATCTCTTTTCACATCCTTCAGATGCTTTTACTTGTTATACTCCTTCAGGTTCGGAAGTCATAACTTCCCATTTCTTGACTATTTTGCTCTTCCTTATCTTCATGCATTACTATCATCTTGGGTTCTTTGCCTTGATTAGGCGTTTTACTTTCATTTTCTAACCAACATACATAATCGTAACATAAAATAAATAATTCCCATTTGGGTGGCATACACCCCTCATACTTCTTAAGTGTTTTCATTCATACTTTATCTAAATATGATAAGCATACTTATAGTGCTAATCCGTCTACATAAGGCATAACAGTTGCCATCTTTGTCCATTTCGGGTATCCAAATTATATGGTACATACCCACTATTATCTTTAATAATTTAGAGCATACTTGATCTTATTATATAGGTATAACAATCCTATGTTATTTGAACTTTTTATCTTCTCTTTATTACATTTCTACATGTATCCTTTACCAGATTCCCATGATTCCTTCATGATTCCACCAATCTCATATACATATCCTGTGATTATGATAATGCGGGCCCATATTATCATAACCACCTATACATATTTGATTCTGGCATCACCACTAGGTCTCCTGGTTCAATGGTTCAGGTTAGCTTAATACATTATAAAATATATACTATTAACATGTATCGGGGAATCTTAATGCTTATAAGCATATACGTGCATGAGTGTAACAGTTATGGAACATAACCACATAATTCCTTAACAGTCCAATATTATCTTAGACTCAACAGTCTCATAATTCTATAGGCATGTAACCTATCTTAAGTTCTTAGGTTAATCAACCTATCTTATGAAGCATCTTATTCAAGCCTTAGCTTTCTTGCTTACAGTCTTATCTTATGTCTGTATTATCACTTAAGCCTCACACTGTTTAAGCCTAGGTTCGAGTCTCGACACCTAATTCGCTTAAACTATGGCTCTAATACCAACTTGTAACACCTCGATTTTTCAAAAAAAAAAAATTTAAAGCACATTAACACCAAAAGCGCATTAACGCCAAAAGCGCAATAGCGCTAAAAGCACAATAGCTGGTGTAGTATTTTATAAAACTCGGTACTATAAAATCTCATATTTTGAAAACCATGTTTCTTTATAGAACAAATTGTCAAGCTTTAAAAACCTTTCTCATGACCTCGTGTCATGTCTTAAAAATTTGGTCCCAACATAAACCATTAAGTTGTACAAATGTTTGAACAACTACGGGGGTTACAACTTCATATCAAACTAAACCATAGAAAGCAAGTTAGGATTACAAACCAGGATATCAGCCAAGGTTCACTCCATCTAAGATCCCAATTTCTTCGGGTCCATAACTTTTGGAAATCTAACTTGCATCGATGCTTAAACTTTCCAGATCACAACCCAAACACAATTCAATGATTCATGTTCCCAATTCCTGAAATTAAGGCTTAGAGATTACCTTTAAGTTTGGTTCCAAAAATCTGAAATGTGAAGTTCATAGGGCTGTAGAATGCAAGAAATCGAACCCTCTAAACCCTCCTGACTCATCACCGCAGCTAGAAGCTCGTTTCCGCCGCCGATCGCCGACGTATCGCCGCCGATTGCTGCAACAATCCCGACATCAAGCGCCGATTTTGTTGCTGTGGCTGTCGGATTTCCGGTTATCGACAACCACTGGTCGACTTGCTGCTAAAACTCGCAAACCAGATGAACTGAGCGTGAGTCTCATCTTTGTTTTCCCCTTAATCGAGTTCTGATTTCAGGCTCTCGTTCTCTCCATCTCCTTGCACTCTTTCCTTGCGTCTCAATCTCTCGATCCCTCCTTTCTCAAGTCTCGATCTCACATTCTATCCTCTCCAGATCTATCTCATTCTTGTTGCTGAAAGTCGCGAACCAAATAGACCAGATGTAGGTCTCGATTTTGCCTCAATCTAATTCCCGATTTCTTGAAGTTTGCGTGTTCTGATAAGGGAAGTAGCCCACATGAGAGTATACGCACACCAGACAACTCAAAACCGGGTACCAGTTTAGATTAGGTCTAATTTTAGGCAAATGACAATTATGCCCCTCCAAGCCTTAGAAAATATTCAACTTTTATCTTATTAATTTTCATGATTTTTATCCAGTCATAACTTACTCATATAATATCCGAATTTTACAAATGTTATACCTTTAGAAAGGTGGGAACAAGCTTAACATTTTCCCGTTATTGACTTAAGGCCAATTCTCTCTAGATTTTCCGTTACAGGCCTTTGAACATGACTATTTGGCCATTTTTGACATTTTTGGGCCATTTAAATTCCGACATAACTTATTCGTTATGAGTCCAAATGACCCGAATCTTTTTCCTATATTTTTGTTATCTCAATTATTACTTAAGTCATCTTGATGACTTTTTTCCCAATTCTTTATAGATTTTGAGATATTAAATTCCAAAGTTTGCACAATAAACTTTTCACATTTAGTCCTTTATTTCAAACTTTGCCCTTATGTCTGTAAAATTAAAATTCTAATCAAACCAATATCTCATATTGACTAAATAAAATGTCTTAACCCATCCATTTCCATATTTGGACCTTATTTGACCATTTCGCCCTCTCATAATATCTTTACTTTGTTTAGGTTTTGAACTCTTCTATATCGAATGCTTGTATCAAATCCTTATATTATCTATGTCAAAAATTTCGGTTGTCACAAAGGCGTTATCCACTTTTTATAAATCTTTAGGTCATACAAATTTCTTTTTGTTTATAGAAGAAAATCTTCTCCATAGAATGAAAGATTGCTTAATTTTATTATGCATATTATCCCAAAGTACAATGTCTTAATTAGGAAAATTTTGAAAGTAGAATCCAAGGAGAACCATTCCTTTACTAATTTCCTATTCCAACTTTGATTCATACAGTACCCTCATGTTGCAGTTTGTTATCATGAACCGAATGTGCAAAAGCTGCAGCAGGTTGTATTTTATGTAATTTCTTTTTTTTTTTTTGTCAAATTCTATATGTTGAACTGTTTGATTCACGTTTCCATGGAAAAAAGCAACTTGCTTTTCAGTATTATCACAAGTTGATGACCTTGGACATTATTCCAACAGTTTTGATGTAGGGATGATTTGGACTTTCGTGTTTGGGTGATTATTTGATCCAGGTATAGTTTCGATTTTCATATATAATTTGATATGGTTCTCATTATTTCTGTTTTACCTTTTTCCCGATTTATATGATTGATTTGTATTTTTTTTCATATTGGTGAGGATTCTAGGGACAAGCTTTTCATTTGGCATCATCCACTTCTTGTATTTATGCAAAGGTATAAATTCAAACTTACAAAGGATCGAAAAAATGATATTAGTAATCCTCTCAAGAAGTTGAGATATAAATTGATATGTAAAACTACTCACAAAGTTACTGATAAAAGTAATGATTACCTTAAATTACAAAGTTTTCCCTATGACTTTATTAGCACATAATGAAGTGTGTTTGTGTGTTTGTGTTTGTGGTTTTTTTTAGAAGTTGAGATATAAATTGGTATGTATGTACGATATTGTGTGTTTGTGGTTATTTTTAGAAAGAAAATAAGAAAATTTCTATTTTTTTACATTTTACAAGTCTATGAGTGTATCTTAACAAATAATTTTTATCTTTTTCAGGATTTTGATTATTGTTACTGACCAGATCGATTAGTTTCCTTTGTTATAACTTTACAGAAGGGAATTTTCATTTTTCATTTGTGGATTTTTCTTTTTATAATATAAAATAGGAGGAACGGGGAAATTGAACAAAGATGAAAATAGAAAGAAACACCCGGAATCAACTTCATTGGTGAGTTTTCTATTTCTTTTTTTACCATTTTAATCTTAATTGTATCAAAATTTGTTTAAATTTATGATTTTAGTTAATTATTGTCATGTCACAATGGAACCATTTGCTTAATTGTTAGGCATAAGTATAATTATTTTGACATACTCTGTAGAATTTGGTTTTGATGCAGTTGGTTCAGTAGATACAAACTTGCGTTTTATTGGCTTGATTGGAGTTGGAGAGGGTGCGATAGAAATTGATCCAAAACAAGTTAAGTATACCATTTTTATAGAAAGATATTTTGAGTCGGCAATGCTTTGACATAATAAGTTGCTTTGGTTGTATTCTATTTTGCTCTCTCTTTCACTATTTCTGTCAGGAATTTTGTCATACATGTTTATTTTCTTAAAATTTTATTTTGGTTTTTATTTTCAATTACATGTTCCAAATTTTTGCAGGTTACCACCACCACCACACTTACCTCTCCATCGGAATTCCCTTTATCTCCTCTATCGGCCAAAAAACCTAGAAAGGTTGGTTTTGATTTTCGGTTTAATGAATGTCACAATTCTGTGTCGTAAATTCATCCATAAGTACATTGTTTGATAATGAAACATTGGTTTGTTTTATACCGACTCCGGCGAAAAGCGAATATGTAGGGCTTCAAAGTACTGTTTGTTCGATTTCTTTTTTATTTTTTTTATTTCTTTGCAACATTATTTTTTGTTTTTGCGGATACATAGACAAGGATATCCATTCATTTTCTATCAATGTCTAGGATTATGTAATGTCTTTTAGAGATGAAATTACATTCTACAGATAAGATTATCTATTTAGAGATAAAACTGCATTCTGCAGATATGATTTTTGAGTTCACGTTGTAAATATTCTACCTAGAAGTTTACTTATACCAACATACTTATATTTATAGCAAATACTGAAAATATACTATTCTATTTAACCAGTAATAGGAATGCGGTTTTTTTTGACCAATTATGACAAGTACTTCTATTTTTAACCACTAATAGCATTTTAATTTTTTTTCCTTTTTATTGGGGGAGATAGAATGGTTTTGGGTGAGGGTGTTCCGCATTGAACATGTTTTGGGGTTGGAGTGATTCTCTGATTCCAATTTATTATCAAATGGTGAAGGGGTGCCTCGACCTATTCTGACCCACTTAACAAACTAGGCCACCCAACGATCTGACCCGACCGGGGTTTTCCGTTTTTAAGGGGGGTGGGGCTTTGTTTCCAGTCGGATTATGCCATGTGTTTCGTTTGAGAGTGCTTTGGTCCGCCACGTTTGCTTTCCGTTTTTGTTTCTTCCAATTGTTTTTTCGCTTTTTCCAGCGATGCATAAAATAATGCAAAGAGTACAAGTTTAGACTCAGTTTCAAATATGGAACTATTCGGTTTTCCAGATTAATTTTTTTCTTTGGCTTTTTCTTTTTTCCAATTGTCTTTTTGCTGTTTCCAGTAATATATAAAATTCGTATTGCAAAAAGTGCAACTGAATACAGGAGATCAATGACATTCGCTTAAATAAGTACCGGAATATTCCTTCTCATTACTGTTTTTAACAATGACATTCTCATTTTACTTCACTAAAGGACTGAATGTGAAAAACCTTTTTATAAGATTACGGATTCGAAATCTTCTAATTCGTTCGTTAGGGGGTAAAACGAATTTGAAAACAAAAACTTTAGCAAACGAAAAGCCTTTCAACTCAGCCCGTGCGTAGCACAGGCTCAACCTAGTTTCAATTAAATGTTTCCCAATACAACGATACAGACGATTGTCTTGTTTATTTATTCATTTTAGGTTAATTGAGCATCAATACCAATTGGCGGATACATTTATAATTCACAGTCTTTTTAAGCTTTTATTTGTAATTCACTTCGTCTTTCTATAATTTTGGCGCATTTATCTTCATCGCATACAATTTGTTGCATCTTCCAGGTATTAAATGTAGAAAAATAATTGTTCTTTATAGGCATTTTAGTATCTTATTGCTGCTCCTTCTGATTTTTGTTTTCTGGAAGCTTGTATATTGTTTTTAGTGCTTGCTTGAAGGTTTTGTTATTAAATCATGAGCTTTTAGTATGTGTTCATCATGAAAATCAGGGGTTTTTAAAAGCTTGAATTTGCATATGGATGTTGGTTTTCATATGCTGGGTTTACATATTTAAGATGAGTCTCATTCATGTGTTTGTTGTTCTTCATTTGAATCAAATGATTTAACTAGAAGTATCCACGTGGACGTAATGTTAGCGTCACGCCGTCACGTGAACCTGTTATTACGACCAAAATGCCATGTAGATTATCAAATCAGCTGTGTGACCAGTTTAGCCCTTCAATTTTGAAGCAAGGGTATTTTTATATTGATTTTCATAGTTCAAACACCTAAAACACAAAAAAGAAAACATAATTGACCTTTTAAATAAAAACTCAAAAGTTGGTTGGACTACAACCACATTATCCCTAAAAACATAAACTACAATACCAAAACAATATATAGTTCACAATGAATCCAAATATTTCACAATCAAACCAAATCACGAATATTATGGCACTGGAGTATTTATTATATGCATCAAACTCATGTTTGTTTAGTATATAAAATTTATTATTATCATTATCAACAAAAACATAATCATTTTTTTTTCTACAACATCAAATAAAGTTTTTTAATGTCACGTAAAAAATTAATAATAGCTAAAATTACAACACTAAATTAATATATATATATAAATAAAAATTTCACATTGTGTTTGATAAGTCTGCATATTTCAAATCAATTAACCCGCTTATCAATTATTAATTTGTTTTAAATTTTAGATTATGTCGGGGTTTAATGGGTCACCGATCACCGGTTCGACCGGTTGTTTGATAAACCTAATATGGTCAATCTGGACCATAAATAGACAATAAATCAACCTCAGTAGATCCGCTTCTAACCGGTTCACAGTTCAACCGATTAAAGAAACAATTATTACAATTTTATGATCTCCACAGTAGATGCATATCTTAGGCCATTTGTTTGACTTGTTTTAATTTTTGACTTTTCATTAAAAAAAAGGATGTCACAAAAATTGCAACTACATTAGCAAGAATCATATTGGAATATTGAAACCGGTTAAAAATACAATTATTATATTTTTTATGATCTTTAGAGCGTTACAAAGAGTGAAAAACAAGAAATTTAATAAGGAGAAAAGTCATAAACTATACGAGAGTTTTTTTATATTCGACATGTTAATTGCATCGTATCCTAAGATAGTTGTGTTCGAAATCTATTTATGATGGTTTTAGAATAATGAGTCACTTCATGGATTAACAAAGATGTACAGTTTATCAAAGAAACATCGATTAGCTATGAATTACTTCTTTATTGTTAATTATTTTTCTAAACACTAGCCATCCAAGAGTCTTTCAATGCATCAAATAGGGATGTGCATCAAACAGCACAAACCGCATAAACCGCCCATACCGCATAATGCGGTTTTAAACCTTTACGGTGCGGTTTGCTATTCATAGTTTTTGTAAACCGCAATATGTGGTGTCGTTTGCGGTTTATAGTTAGAAAAACATGGTTCAAACCGCACTATATATATATATATATATATATATATATATATATATATATATATATATATATATATATATATATATATATATAAAACGGAGTTTTACCGCATTTAAACTGCTAAACCGCCCGCATTAAACCGCACCGCATAATGCGGTTTAGAACTTTTGACGGTGCGGTTTGCGGTTTCAAAAAAAAGTCAAACCGTATATGCAGTGCGGTTTATGGTTTTGACTCTAAACGGCACCACTCCGCACCGCGCACACCCTAGCATCAAAGATGTATTCTCAACTCACATATCATGTATCATATGTGTCTATGTGCATCAACACTAAATAAATGTTTTCAAATCTATTGACATGAACCTTGAATGAAAGAATTGAAAATAATCGAGTATTATCTTTGGTGATGGTATGATATCCTTCACCCATCCTAAACATAATATAAATTATTAACAAAAATATAAATTGACACTTATCAACTAAAAGTAACAAGCAGTTAGGAGAGATTATATAGATGACAAGTATATTTTTGTTGGTGATTTTAGTATCACATTAACATTTTAGTATAATGGATATAACAAGTATGTCAATGAGTTTACACTTTAGTTCTAGTACAAGTTAGGAGGTATGAGAATGCACACTTTTACCAGACTAAGTTGATACCGGTACGATCAAAATTCTGAAGGTCAAGGGGGTTGTGCCCCCTTGGGGGTTCTAGGGACAAAGCCTCTAACCGCCCCTATTTCACGGATTCAATTTTCTTGGTTTCTTCAAAAGATCAGGAACGTTACATGTTGATATACGGTAAGAATACAAATTCTCTCAATCATCGAAAAACCTTTGGACTTGTTTTAAAATTGAGTTTGTTTCTCTTGAATTATCCTAATTTGGATTTCATGATACCTAGACCTTAGGGGTCGAAATTCTGAATTCGAACAGTAATTTACACGATTATAGAAGCAATCCGTGATTTCAAAAACCTACCATTATCTTATTAATTCCTAATATTTTTCTGACTTGTTAAAACTAAAAAGTTTCAACCGGGATGCATACGTATAAAATATGTACATAAATGATTTAGATCTATATTTAGGGCGCGTTTGTTTCAAGTTTTTTAATGGAATTCAAATGAACTGGAAAGAGAAATTTCGTTTAAAACGTGTTTGATTAAAAAATGGATGGAATGGAATTGTGTAAGATTTCATCAAATTTCATATATAATTGAATTTATCATTCATTTGCATAATGCTAAATAATTCAAATTCCATTGATTATTTTATCTTATCTCCGATTAAAATGACATATTTAACCTATAAATGATAGTTTAGTCATTTTATATATTTTATATTTCAGTTCTTTCGATAAAATTTGCAAACTAGTAGAATTCAACAAATAATTCCATTTTATTATGTGTCAACCAAACGCGTTAGGGATTCAAATTCTTTCGGATTCCAATTCCGTCAAATTTTCATTCATCTTTAAGATTGAAATTCCTTGTAAAAATTCTATTAACCAAATGCCCTACAAAATTCTATTAACCAAATGCCCGCTTAGGGATCAAGCCACGGAGTCACGGACCACGCACACACCCATTTTCAAGACTCTGTTCAGCCGTCATTAGCCCTGTTATTTGCCCTTTTTTTTTTAAACCCCGCCAAAACCCTAAAACCGTATTCTTCTGCCCATTCACCTCCATCTTCTCAATCAGCTCGAAAAAGTAGAAACAATGGAGGTGGAAGTAGCAGAAGAATCGATGGAGTTGAATAACAAGGTCATGTGTCAATTAGCAGATCCAGAAGGAACGCCGCTCGGGGCTTCCATGTATCTTCCTCAAAGTGTTGGCCCTAAGGAGCTTCAGCAGATGGTTAATAAGTTGCTCAACAATGTAAAGCCTACTAAACTTCGCTTTATTGTATTGCTTTTACGAAAATTTCGGTTTAAATGCTTAATTCTGGAAGTGCTAGATTAGGTGCTTCCGTGTATCTTTATTAACTGTAATTCGTTTCTGGTTCGTTTAGGAGGAAAAACTGCCATACGCCTTTTATATATCAGACCAAGAGCTTGTTATACAACTAGGAGATTACTTGCAGAAGAACAAAGGTAAACAGAAGCCCTGGTATATTAAGTAAACTTTTGTTATTTGCTGTGTCATTACCATTGTTGAGTCATGAAACGCCATTTGCACTTCTTTCAGTTTCTGTGGAGAAGGTAGTCACAATAGTGTATCAACCACAGGCAGTCTTCCGCATTCGTCCAGTTAGTCGTTGTTCTTCTACAATCGCTGGTATTTTTTCCAACACTTTGTTAACTGTAAATTGCCTTTTCTTGTTTTTCGTCTTCAATTAAACTTTTTTTATTTGCAGGTCACACAGAGGCCGTACTTTCAGTTGTCTTCAGTCCTGATGGACAACAATTGGCCAGCGGTTCAGGTGACACAACTGTCCGCCTGTGGGACTTACATACCCAAACCCCTCTGTTCACTTGTACAGGTTAGATACCATTTTCATATTTTTCATTGTACAATCATTCTTTCAATTGCAACTGTTGTTAAAAAGAGCACATCTTACATCTACTCAGGGCACAAGAATTGGGTGCTCTGTGTTGCATGGTCACCAGATGGTAAGCATCTAGTTAGTGGAAGCAAGTCTGGAGAAATTCAAATATGGGACCCACGGACAGGGAAAGCTTCTGGCAATTTGCTTACTGTAAGATCTTGGAAATCTATTATTTCATAAATTTGTACACATCTAATATCAAAATATAAAATTACACAACATTTCAGGGTCACAAGAAATGGATCACTGGTATATCATGGGAACCAGTACACCTCAGATCGCCATGTCGTCGCTTTGTCACCTCTAGCAAAGATGGTGATGCAAGAATTTGGGATGCTACATTGAGGAAAACTGTTATTATTCTAAGTGGTCATACTCTTGCAGTCACTTGTGTAAAGTGGGGTGGAGATGGAGTCATATACACAGGGTATATATATTTTTTCTTCCAAATTAGAATCATATGTATAAAAATTACAACAAAAAGAGAACAACATTTTACATGATACAGATCTCAAGACTGCACAATCAAAGTATGGGAAACTACCCAGGGAAAGTTGATTCGTGAATTGAAGGTATAACTAACTAGTAACTACACATAATAACCAATTCATTCATGTATTTACTATTTAATTATATATGTGTCTTGTGTTTTTTAATTAAAATACAGGGTCATGGACATTGGGTGAATTCTTTGGCATTAAGTACCGAGTATGTTTTACGGACCGGAGCTTTTGATCATACACATAAACATTATTCATCTCCAGAAGAGATGAAGGAGGTAAAATTGATGTTTTTTTTTGCCTTTTTTTTTAGTTTCCGTTTATTGGTATGAGATTTGAAATTAAAAAAATATAACAGGCAGCTTTAGAAAGATACAACAAGATGAAGGGTATTTCTCCCGAGAGGTTAGTTTCAGGCAGTGATGATTTCACCATGTTCCTCTGGGAACCATCTGTTGGCAAGCATCCCAAAACTCGAATGACAGGTCATCAACAGGTACTAATTTAATGTTTCTTGATATTAAAATTGCTATTTTCTGCAATTTACCCTTGAAATTGTCATTCACAATAATTAAAATTGTTTAATTGAAAATATTTACAGCTGGTAAACCATGTATACTTTTCACCTGATGGACTATGGATTGCAAGTGCTTCATTTGACAAATCTGTCAAGTTATGGAATGGTATCACAGGGAAGTTTGTTACCGCCTTTCGGGGCCATGTGGGACCCGTTTATCAAATAAGGTTTTACTTTCTTTCACTTTTATATAATATTATTAAATTCAATATATTCATACCGTACAGTTTCTCACAAATTGTACGGTTTTGATACAGCTGGTCTGCTGACAGTAGGCTTCTCTTGAGTGGTAGCAAGGACTCTACTCTCAAGGTAAAATGACGGGTTTACCCTTTTCTGGAAAAAAATTTAGACTCTAGTAACATGATAATGTTTTCTAGGTCTGGGATGTGGGGAATAAGAAGCTGAAACAAGATCTTCCAGGTCATGCAGATGAGGTTTGTTTTTATACTTTTTTATTTTTATTTACCTAAATGGCATTTGTGGGAGAAATTAATAGTTATTGTGTATATATGTTGAAGGTTTTTGCTGTGGATTGGAGTCCAGATGGTGAGAAAGTAGCATCGGGTGGTAGGGATAGAGTTTTGAAGCTATGGATGGGTTAAAAAGAGGGTCATAAATTGAAGAAAGCTTTTATGTATATGAAGGTGTACATGAATGTTAGGTACTCTCATATGGAAAAGTGAAAATTTTGGAACATCTATAAACCCCAAACTGCAAATTTTGCAATGGGTTATATAATTGGGTGGCTTGCAAGTGTGACAAATCTTGTGGTACTTTTTTGTTAATTTATGATTTGTTTGTGTAACAGGAGCATTGTATTTCATATATTGTAATAGTCTGCAACAGTAGAATTTATGATTTGTTAGTGTAACGAGATGACTGTAGTTCATTTTCTATAATGGAGTTGAAAACAATAGACTTTCTAATGAAATGATATATTTTACATTGTTCATGTGATTATTGCAACAATCTTGAAAACGAAAGTTACACATACATGCTACAAGTTATCAATCACATGTTTCGTTTATAAAGAATCCAAGCCATTATCTTTATGAACATCATTGGGTATTTTAGAAGCTCAGAAAGTTCTTCTCTTTCAGGCTCAACCATGTCTTTAATGGTTACCTCCACTGGGTAAAATCAATGCCTAAAGCTTTTGCCCTTGCTCTCGATACAAAGTAACAGTCAGACTTGCCATCTTTATACCTATCAAGATTTAAATAAAAAGGATAAGTAGTCCAGATTTCGGTTGGAATTACTCGACTAACCTTTCTTTTTCTCTAATTGTTTATAACTTGCTATATTGCATTTTGCCTGGTTTGTTTAAATGGATTTATCGAGTATTTCGTGTAATCTAATAGCTTTTGTTGGAAAAAATATCGAAAGATCCCAACAACCCTCCCAATGACAACTAATAGTGGAAATTGAGACATGAGAGTATACATGTAAAACTTCCAAACTAGAGGAAAACCAAACCACAGGTCTCAAGAGAGAAAAATCCACTACATGGTTTTTGTTACAGTCACAAAGATTAATCCCTCAAGCTACCCAAAATTACACCCACACTTTTAAAGATTCAGTTGATGCTTTTCAACACTCTAAAACAAGAGAAGAAAGAAAAGAACAAATCCAAAGTTTATTTTATAAGGAACTTTTGACATTAGAACTCTAGACTTTTTTGTAGGCTTTAAACTAACTCCCACCTTTCCTCTATGCCATTAATGCGGGGTAAAATCTTCATATTTTATTATAGCCAAATCTACATTTTATAATCAAAAAGTTCTTAAGTTTATAATTATTCGTTCATATTATATCTTGCAAAAATCTTAACCGTTTTATGGTTCTTTAGACAAAACAGCAAAAATGATCGATGTGGTTAGCATTTTTCTTGGACCGATGTCCAAACCTTCGAAAAGTTGTAGAAAACGTCCCTTTCGACAAGTTTGTATGTAAAATCGGTATTAAATTCCCCACATGCCCCCACATGGGGGTAAATTTGTCTTTTTGCGTTGGGGGACCTATCACCATATTAGCACCCCATAATGAAGTTTATATTATCCCTAAAAATCTCATTCAAGATCCCTAAGTTATAGTTGGCTCTTTAACTTCTCTCTTCTTCTCCACATATCACATACCCAAAAACCCTAATCCAACCATCAAAGATAAGCAACGTTTCTACAATTCAAGTCCAGATGGTGTACGTAATGTGGACGATGCCTCCAATCAGTTCATATTTCTTAGTGGTCTAAGTGCACACATGTTTGGTAGGTTTAGATAAATTAATACAAAAAAGGATGAGAATGTGAATTTACCTTGTTAGTGCTAGCATAAAATCGTCTTCCAGGGTCAATCAGTCAATGACGTTTTCACAACTGCAAATTTCCCAAAAAAACACAATACCACGTGGTAATTGAGAGCTCAAGAATGAGGAGAGTGGGAAAAGTGGCCTTGGGGAAGAAGGTGTACCTTTTTAAAAGGCCAAACTTATTTAAAACTACAAAAATGGTCCCCCACGCAAAAAGACAGATTTACCCTAATGGGATGGGAGGGGGCACGCGAGGGATTTAACACCAACTAATTAACGCTTGTCAACTAGGAAACTAGGAGGACCAATTCCACATACAAACTTGCTGAAAATGTCGTTTTCTACACCTTTTCAACAGTTTGACCTTTAGTCTAAGAAAAATGCAAAACAGGAGGACCATTTTTACAGTTATGCCTTTTTCTTTTATCGATCTGTAATGACCACTCTAGCATTTTTGTGTCAATAGAAACTTAAATGGGCCTAAATAGATTATAAACACCTACCTTTTAGAATAGCCAAGACCAAGGGCAGTGTTTGCCTATAATCTTCATAATTGCAGCTGCAACAATACAATATCTACCATTTGCTTCCCGGTTCTCAAACGCTATTATATTTGCAGTAGTAACATCTCTCACATCAACAAGTCTATTAATATTATCTTGAAATACTTCCTTTCCCGCATATACCTCATTCAACATCTTACACAACATAAAACTTTCCATATGTATCATGTTTCCATTATATATATATATATATATATATATATATATATATATATATATATATATATATATATATATATATATATATATATATATATATATATATATATATATATATACACACACACACACACACACACACACACACACACACACACACACACACACACACACACAAAAGTTTATAAACCTGTTTGTTACACGGTTGAGAATTAAACAAAGTTTTATAAGAAGAATTTTTTTTATTTTATATACTTGGTAAGAAAAATCTTTTGTTGAATTATTAAATTTGATATGTATTGAAATATGACGTAAACAATAATGACAAATAATATTAAGATGTACATGATCCTTAAAATGCTAACGAATTATGTATTTTAGAGAAGTTGTATGTTCACAAACTGAAAAAAATAAGCAAAACTAAAAAAGTTATGCAATGGTTTTGTATTTTAATTTATACAATATTGATATAAAAATAAAAAACAAAAAATACTTCAACATAAATTTGCAAGACTTATTTATATACAACATTGGAAGTTTTGTTTGTTAGACAACCATCTCTATCTAAGATTAATAATTTTAATCATTCTCTACTCTTGACTATGGATAACACGACATACAATTTGCCATGTGTGCAAACCGGTTCTTTAGGAAATAACCCAACATTTGACAATGACTGTCTTTGACTTTTATATATAGTGGTTCAAATAAGAACACTTAAAGATTAAGAATCTTGAAGAAGTCTTTTTTAGAAACTCTAGGAACCACATACTTCACAGTTATTAAATTGTGAATACATGTTAAATTAGTTAAAATCCGTGCTTTTGTCATTTTTGGTAATAAATGGCAAAATCGTCATTTTTACAGTTTAATTTATGCATTTATACAACTATTCACAATTTAATACAATCAGTCATACGTCCATTCACAGTTTAATACAATCAGTCATACATGCATTTATGCAACAGTTTAATAGACTAATTCGTTTGTAATAGAACTCAACCCCAAACTCTACCACAACCACCGCCAACTACTACACACCGCCACTAACTACCGCCACCACCATCATCATCCTTCCTTCCTCCTACCACCATCATAATCAGGGGCGGATGCATGATTTATCAATAGCCGTGACACCGAATACCCATTTATTTTAATTAGCCCAATTATACTTAGTGGGTCGGTGGCATTTTATTTTAAGCGGTAGCACACTTTTTTTCGCACCGTTGCAGATTATTAGAAAATACAATTTTTTTTCTCCTCTACGTAAGAACCGCCCCTGATCATAACCACTACCGACAAAACCACCATTACCTACTCCTGCCGTCACCTAGCGCAGCCGCCACCCTTCCTCCTAGAACCATCATATCTGGATCTCCGACACTCTAGCAAGCTCCAAAATTTTGATATACATTAAAAAAATCAGAATTGACCGTTTAATATACTATTTCGTTTGTAATTCACATTTTAATACATGCGTTCAATACTCTCATTCATAGTTTAACACAACAGTTCATTCATAGTTTAACACAACAGTTCAGACACTGATTCACGGCTTAAAAACGTACAGATCTCATTGAGACATTTCATCAAACACCTGGTGTGCATCTTATTTGTAGAACTTCCTTGTCTAAACATGAGCACCGGATACCGGATCACAGAGAAATAGAACAAGGAGGGGAGGAAGAGAAAGCGAGTTGGCGGTGTTTCACTGGAGTAACGATGGAGGCGAGGTCGGCGGTCGGAGACGAAGCAGAAATCACATATCTGAAGGTGTAGAAGGTCGACGTCGGCGTTTGACGATGATTGCGGTAGGTGGCAGCGATGGTTACAGATATGGAGATGTAGAAGGTCGATCTGATGAACACAGTGGTGATTTTGGCGGCTGTAGTAGGAGGCGGAGAGGGATGCAACCTGCGGTGGTAGGTAGCGGCGATGATTTTGGCGGCTGCGGTAGGTGGCTGAGAAGGATGCCACCTGCGGTGGTAGGTAGCGGCGATGATTTTGGCGGCTGCGATAGGTGGCGGAGAGGGATGCCACCTGCAGTGGTAGGTAGCGGCGATGACGACAGGTGGCAGTGTTTGTAACGCCCCGGCCCTCCAAAGCCTAAGGATTTACAAGATAATATCACCAGGGATCGTCCCATGATCCAAGCCGAGCGTTACCTAAACCTGCAAAACCACATAAAATAAAAGGGTAAGCTATAAAGCTTAGTGAGTAATCGAATCACAGTATGGCCTAAATAGCCACACTCGTTTCACAGACTTATTTTACTACACTTGATCGTCATACGATCATTTCCTTTCTCGTACGTCATACTGTGAAACTACCGTATTACCCGACGGAACTCACTTCTCTCGTACACTCTTACTATGTCTTTCTGCACTTTCTTCTACTATCTGGTAGCTTATGACGCTACCGTACTGTCTGTACTTTCTTCTATTACTTGGTAACTTATAATGTTACCATACTGTCTGATGTTACTCATTTACTGTATCACAAACTGTGATGTGTTTTACTACTATGTTATCTACTACTATCATACGGTAACTCATTCCTTATTACTTGCTATTACTTACTAACTTACGGTAGCACATACCGTGACGATTCGTTCGTTCTTGCTATCTTAAAATATTCTTCGGTTCCGCACCGGGTTTCTCTCGGCACTATCGCTCTTTACCAAATTCATCACTGTCTACATGATTTCCTAAGCTTGCTTTATAGGATATCCATATCCCCTCTAACTTACTAGACCAATATTGGTGCAACATATGGCGCTGGCACATAGTATCTACACATTATCTTTTTCCATGTCATATGTCATCCCTCCGCATGGACACTACACTACTAGTTAATCACATTGCTTAGTATCATCCTGTGATACACAGCTTCTCATGGGCCAGACTCGTCAGACGGGTCTGTAGCATACCTTTTCTTTACAACTACTAACACATAATCGTAACTGTACTACTCTGCATTTTATTCAACAATTCTCCTCTACTATAATTTAACACGTATAAACTACTAGGGAGATACGGTAGCGATTACTCATCTGAGTTTGGTGCTTCCTCGGAGTCCTGACACGTTTCTCGTTCTAGGCTCCCGATAGCTCCCGAGCACCTCAACGCTAGCTACCGCTGGCTCCTTACTTCTCACCATCATCTCTCAGCGTATTTTTCACACTAGAACTCTCTTCTATAACGTATAGCTGTTTTGTGGGTGTTCTGGGTCGAAATGAGGGCTCTAACCTCACATTTATAGGCCTCTGATCGTCCTTCGCGTCGCGACCAAAGCAAGGCTCGCGTCGCGATGACTCACCTCGAATGATTGCCTGATTGCGTGATTTACGGAGCGATTTACGGATCTGCTGACAGCCGTCGCGTCGCGACCACCTTGCCCGTCGCGTCGCGACGTGCCGACACTAAAAAGTGTCTCATTTTTCTGCTTTTTGCTCCGTTTTGACTCCTAGGCTTTGATCGTTATATTTTTCTTATCTCATAATGACCTTAACATCGTTATTTGGTCACACTAAAGGTCAAAACGCTCTTACTTTTGATCTATAGTCCCTCCCGGGACACGGGTGTCACAATCCTTCCCCCTTACAGGATTTCGTCCCCGAAATCTCAGTAATCTCTCAAACTAACTCTTATGTACCTGTGTACACATTCTTCTACATTTATCATTACTTGTTTTCTCTTATCGTTACTCATACTTGCTTGACTTTATACTTTCGGGTACAAGGGTTCCCGTACCTCTTACTCATTTTACAACATAATTCTATGTTTTTTATTTTTTCTACCAGATTACCATGATTCCTTCGTGATTCCATCAGTATTAACACATATCATGTGATTATGATCATACGGGCTCTTATTAACATAATCACTTATACGCACTGATTCTAATGTTACACTAGGTTTCCTGGCTCGCTGGTTCTTTTAACTCATATACCGCGTGGTATAACATACTTGTACTCTTTCTCTTTCTATACCAAAACTCACCAATCCCGTACATATTCGCTTTCTCATATACTTACTGTTGTGACTTTTACTACCACATAACTTCTTTCATACTTTCCAACTGAAAAATATCATTATATTTTGTTACAGTTGGGTCTTTTGTTATTTAATAAAAATTGTCTTTTTACTCTTTCTAGTCATAAGGTGACTTTATTATACTTCAAAATAATTTTTTTACATACTCTAGTCATAAAAATGACTCTTTTTAGAAAAAAATCTCTTTTTCACTTCTTGGTTATAAAACGACTCTTTTGTTAAAAATTTCTATCATAACTTTTGGTCACTACAGGACTCTTAATCTTCTTTGGTTATAAAATAACCCTCATTTTGAAAATACTTCTTTCTTTAACTCTTTCCTTTCTCTTAGCATAAGACCAACTGAAACTCATGAAACTCATTCTACTAACTTCCCTGGCGGGACAGAACAGATCCACCCGCTAGGTTATGCTATCTCTGTCTTCCCTTTTGTGACTTGGAACGGATCCAAGTGCAAGGGTATGCTAAGCTAGACAACTACTTCGCGAAGGGAGGTACCATCCCAGTAGTGTCTTCTAGGCTTCCTTAAATGGCGAAAGCCTGTCCGGACATCTTTCTCTTCTCTTCTCTACTGTCATTCGTTTCAAATTGGTCTTAGCTGAACTAAAACATCTCTCGCTTTTATATGAAGCGACTTTCAATATCTTTTCAAATCTTATAGCTTTCAAAACTCTTTTCAATCTCATATCTTTCAAAACTTTTTTCTGAAACATAGTTCAAACTCATAAAACATTTTAGCTCGTATTTTGAGCTATTTTAGCTTTTCATAAACTTCTTTTACACAAATCTTTAGCTCTTACGTAGAGCTACTTTTATTATCACTTTTATCTTACATTCTTTCTGACTTTCAATCATACTTGACTATTTAATCGTACTTTTTTTTAAATATCTTATGACTTAAAGTCAACTCTTTTCTTTATGGCCTTCTAGCCAAAACGTACTTTTATCAGACTGTTTTCTTGCTCAAACTGTTTCTTTTCTCAAAACTGCTTGCTTTCTTATTTCATGTTCTTTTTATTTTTCAGCTTTCTTACATTACTCTATGAGTATACTTCTTATCTTCTTTGGTACTTTGTGTACCATTCTCATGTTTTAATACTTTCTTGTAGTTCTTATTTGTCACACCCCGATCCTTGGCGGAATCGATCAAGGCGTGATATATTGTTCAAAGTCTCATGACAACTATGTTATAATATGATTAGATTCAATTAAGTACTAAGTATGCAAACAAGATCCACAACATACAAATACAAATCAAAATACAATAACATTTATTACATCAAATTTAAATAGTCTTGTGGGTTTCTAAGGTACACCCTACTTTTCATCAACTTCATTCTTCAAATCTGCATCATGGGTAAAAACAGGTCAACTACGAGAGTTGGTGAGTAATATAGTTTTATTAAAGAAAATTGTGAGTTTGAATAATTTGAAAATTGTTTTCTTTTGAAGTTGGCAAGCAACTGTTATTGAGATAACAGTTTATAAATCAAAAATTGATTAACAAATGATAACAACAACAATAAGTCCTCACCCTATATATACATATATATGTATATATATAGGATGGAGCATCTAATCATCATACACACTCAACCACGTGCAATCAATCACCTTAGCGTCTCAAGGCGGGGTGGTCAACCCAATAGCGCTATTATTGTCCATAACGTACCTCAAGAATACGGGCATAGTCATGGAGATTAGACTAAAAATGATAATGCACTACAAGTACATGTAGCGTAAACAAACAATAATTATACAAATAATGATTTACGTATAAATGTCCCAACAATGTCTCAATGGTGAAAAATAATAAAATGAAGTTGGAACATATTAAAACCACATGATACACCCCAAAAGTATTGAACATTATAAAATATGGGGTAGATTACTCACATTAGTCCAAACGGAATACGCGTGTTGTACGATAGACGGCTCGGGTCAAAACGACGTGGAACCTATTATAATTAATAGTTTTGGTTTATGAACTACTAAACGGGAATGGAGTATTAATAAAAATAATTAGACACATATTCTTATATTAGATGAATTAACAATAATCAAATTTTGTTTTGAATATTAATGTATTCATAGGTTAGATGAATTTTAAATTGAATTAATTACTTTGCTTAATTAATTTATATTTTCACTTTAGGCAAGATTTTAATAATTTCTTATTAAAATAATAACTTGTCAAATTATAAGTATTTACAGATTTTATATATTATAAACAATTATTTATATGAAATAATCATTAAAATGGCATTTTTACATGCTTAGATATTTAGAAAAATGGTTTTAAATACTAAACAGTAATGAAATATTCTGAAATTATCAGAAAATCATTATTTCATAAAATAGTAATTACTGTAAAATTTTCATATTTTTCTTAACTGCATTAGTATTTATTTAGTATTTTAATATTTAAACCACAACAAAATTCGGGAAAAATAATAAATGATTCCCAAAAATTCTGGAAAATTAACCATAGTTTTCTAACAATATATTGAGCCTACTGTAAATATGTTGGATATTTTGGACTAAGGGAAGTATTTCTTATGTTTTTCATTATTAACTAATCAATAAAATCATAAATAATAGGGAAATATTAAGAGAAATTCATTAGACTTTTTATTTATGATTAAAATGTTATATATGGTATTCTGATAAGGTTTTATAATTTTTGGACATGTGTAGCTATTTATTATCAATTTAAACCATTAAATAAACATTAAATCCGGAAAAATAAGCAAAACTTCTTACACAAATCTGTAAATTTTGTCATGGAGTCTTTAAAATGTGTATAAGGTGCGAAAAATATAAAATCTAGATTTTAACATACCTAACTATATTTTGCAATTTATTTTTCTACAACAAAATAAAATACAAAATAAGCATCAAACAGTAATATAAATGCATGAAACTTTATAAATCCACTTTACTCAATATATGGGTTGTTCCAAAATGTTTCCAGAATTTATTGACTGCAAAAAGTATTTTATGTGAATTATTGCCATATTTTATTGCAATAATTATAGTAATTCAATAAAAATAAGTTATTTTCTGAAAATTTCCAGAACTTCTTATTTTATTTATGAGAGTCTGATAAAAATAAGGTTTATGCATAAAATGAGTTTTAGATATTTTGGTGGATTTAATTTGTTTCATGTATGAATTTGGAACTTTTAACAACATACCTTGATGAATGCTTCAAGAGGGATGGAGATTTGAGTATATTGAAGTGTTCTTGGCTGAAAAATGAAGATTTATAGGAGGAATTTCGAGATTGAGAGTGAGAGGAAGAATAGATATGGTTTGAGTGGTGATGAGAATAATGTGTTGGGAGAAAAATGAAAGGAAAGATGATGGAAGGTGTGAGTGGGAGACAATGGGAATAACTTTTGGCTTTTGGTGGTCTTCGTAATTTCCCACTAGCACAAGCATCTCTATGTAATACACTAACTAATATAAAAATTTTATAAAATTTAATGTAGAGTTTATAAAAATAGAGTTTTATAAAAAAATAGGTTATTATTTGATTATAACAATCTACTTTGATTTGAAGTTTAATTATAGCATTCAAGTTTGATTCTTTTAATTTAATTAGAGCATCATACTTTGATTTGATTTTAATATGGTATCATAATTTAATTTGATTATAGTTATAACGTTATACTATGATATATTGCTATTAACGTCAATTTATATCGTATTGTATGAGTTTTGATCCTATTAGCGTCAAGTAAGCTCGAGTAGGGTTTATTAAATTTCCAATTGGGTTGGGTTGACCCGAATCCATTTTAGGAGGATGTCACAGTCTCCCCTACTTTAGGAAATTTCGTCTCGAAATTTAAGAAGATAGTACCTTAAGAGAAAAGCTGCAGGTATTCGGTACGCATATGATCCTCACGCTCCCATGTATACTCAGGTCCACGTGATGACTGCCACCTAACCTTGACCAGGGGAATGCGACTTCTTTTGAGTTGCTTTTCCTTTTGGTCGGCAATTTCCAAGGGTTTCTCGATAAATTGCATTGTCTCGTCGATTTGAATATCCTCGAGAGGAACATGAAGGTTTTCGTCTGCTAAACACTTCTTGAGGTTTGCTATATGAAATACTGGGTGAACTTTATTAAGCTCTATTGGTAGATCCAACTCGTAGGCTACTGGTCCGATCCTTTTCAGGATTTTGAACGGGCCTACATAGCGTGGTGCCAATTTACCCTTGCGTCCAAATCGAACCACACCTTTCCATGGGGACACTTTTAACATGACCATGTCACCCACGGTAAATTCAAGCGGTTTGTGTCGCTTATCGGCGTAACTCTTTTGTCGGCTACGAGCTGTGAGAAGGTTATTGCGAATCTGAGTGATTTTGTCGGTTGTTTCCTGGATAAGCTCAGGACCAACGATTGGAGAATCCACTGTTGCGCGAATTACATGGGACTCTCCAATTTCATGCCAGCAAATAGGAGATCGGCATTTACGGCCATGTAATGCCTCAAATGGTGGCATCCCGATGCTAGAATGATAACTGTTATTATAGGAGAATTCCACCAACGGTAAATGAGAGTCCCAGTTTCCTCCGAAATCTAAGACACACGCCCTCAACATATCTTCGAGTGTTTGAATTGTCCTCTCAGATTGACCATCGGTCTGAGGATGATAGGCGGTACTGAGATCGAGGCGAGTTCCCATGGCTTCTTGAAGTGATTGCCAGAACCGAGAGAGAAATCTGAAAGGTTTCCTGCAACCATGAACTAAATAACCTAAGTTCACATGCAACCTATAAGGATCTATGTTTTCTTCTAATTGAACACATAACAAAACCTAAAGGCCATAAGAAAATTGACTAAAAGAATAAAATTAGAAAAAACCAACCTTTTAGAATTTTCTGGAAGCTGAGCAGCAAAAGTATCCTGCCTCAAATGAGATCACACCCAAGCCGAGAGGATTATGGATCGAAATTCCAGAAAGAAACAATAGAATGAGCAACTGATAATGAGGCCTAGGGTTCCCTATTTATAGGGAACCAAAGGGTAAAGCTAGAAACCCTAGCCGCAGCCCATTTTCCGGATTATGTGTACGCGCGCCGCGACCTTTACATTTGCGCGCCGCGCGCCGCAATTCAACTATTGAATTCATACGGATATGTACGCGCGTCGCAGCCTTTACATTTGCGCGCCGCGCGCCGCAATTCAACTATTGAATTCGTACGACTTTAATCCCTGACCTCCTGATTCATCCAATTAATGTCACGGAAATTAATCCAATTAATTTCTGATTAATTATTAATCTCAACAATATTATTTCTAATTAATATATTATCTCCATAATATATTAACAAACAATATCTTGATTTATTAGTCATATAATAAATCACCCTTTCTCTCCACTTAACTTTCCAACAAACCTCCAGCCATGAGGGCAACCCAAATGGACTATGCTACTATTAATCAGGTAAATACTAATTATCAGTCATGGCTTAGACACCTAATCCAACAGTCTCCCACTTGGATAAGTCTATGACTATAATTACCAATTTAACCTCTAATTAACCAGCACTTTTAGCTTCCTAGAAACCACTGCCAAACTCTGATCTAATCAGTTTTGTCCATAGATAAGTGATCAAATGATCCTCCGTCCAACAAGATATTTTCAGACTCAAGACATGGATAAAATCAATCCGGTCTGATTCACTGTTCCTCGATATCCGATTCCTGTATATGACTCTTAGACTACCAATTTAGTCCCGGTTGGCCAACCATTTTAGTCAACTTCAAATTCATCGAGAGGCCTACAGATATCTGTTCCCTGTTAGGGTCAAAGGACGAATAAGCTTCGACTCATATACTTATGTCTTTTACCAGACAAATCACTCACAACAATACGTTTTATAACACCGAGTTACCGATGCGTTTTCGTATTATCAATGAACAACCGTCTAATAAATCATAACTCATATGTCTTAGCTTAAAGATTAAAAGATATTATCGTCTCAACATTGCTCGTGATGAAATCCATGAAGCAATCCATTGAGCGCGGGTTTATCCAATACTCAAATCTCCATTTCCAGGTACTCACGAATGGTGCAGCAATCCAATTGCAATGTCTAACTCCTTAGACAGTCTATTACCAATTCATGACAGTCTTACTTCACACTTACTCCCAAAAAGTGTAATCGACTGTGGATATTTGAATAATCCAATTATTCAGGAAATAAAACATGCAAAATAAAACACAATGATAAAGTATTTGTTGAAAAATGTTTTTGTATGTGACCATCATTGAAATAAGACGAACTGTTTTTATATTATCTAACAAATATTATAAGTCTATTTCAGGTTACGTGGATTCGAGATTGAACGAGAAAACGAGAAAATAAAAGAGAATGAGTTTTAAGTCAAAAAACAAAGAAAAATATAAAAGAAAATTAAATTAAATCTATTTAAAATGAATTTTTGGAAATATATTTTCTAAATAATTTATTTTATTAGACTTAATTAATTTTATAAATTAAAAATAATTTTTCCTAATTTATTTGAATTTATTTCGGATTTTAAAATCATTTTAAATTAAAAACCAAAGAAATTGGACCGCTACAGCAACAGCCCATCAGATCCGGCAGCCCAAGCCCACTCCACCGGCCCAAGATCCGCCAAGACCCGTTTCATCCGCTCCAGATCCGGAACCGACCCGCCCCGGCATCCGTTTCTCCTCACACGCTGCTCCGCGTGTTGACCCGCCTACCGACCCGGTCCGCTCCACCTCTCCGACCCACTACCCGATCCGGCCGAACCATTTCGTCACACATGCAGATCCGCGATTCGACCCGATCCGATCCATCCGACAGACCCGCGAGATTTTCAGCCAAAATTTTACAATTTTGGTCCCTGAACTTCCGAAAACCTTCAAAAACAACCCAAAACCCTTTAAAATTCATATATAAACCATTTCAACACCATTTCATTCATTTTCACCACCAAAAATTCACCAAATCCTCTCCAACTTCCACCATCTTATTTCCAACTTCCAAACACTCTCCAAAACACCAAGAACACACACCAAAAACACCAAGAACACCAAGAAAAACACTCTCCAAAACACCAAGAACACACACCAAAAACACCAAGAACACCAAGAAAAACACCAAGAACACCAAGAAAAACACCAAGAACACCAAGATCAACACCAAGAACACCAAGAACACCAAGATCATCAAACAAGAACAAATAGAGACACAGTCTATTAGAAATCCAGTCCAACCCTAAGCCAGTTCAGTCAATTTATTTGACGAACCTACTTGATAGACCAGTCGTTCCACAGTCCTGTTGTAAACCAGTTCAGTCAATCTATTGACGAACCTACTTGATATATATATATATATATATATATATATATATATATATATATATATATATATATATATATATATATATATATATATATATATATATATATATATATATATATATATATATATATATATATATATATATATATATATATATATATATATATATATTTATATAATTATAGTCATTTACATTATTTATCGTTTTATGTCTTTTAATTATAGTCATTTATATTATTTATCGCTTTAAGTCATTTAATTACTGCAATTTATATTATTTATATATTTTTCACACAGTAAACGGTGCAAACATTTATTTGTGGCGATTAGATTATATATTTTTATTCCGCAACTTTTATTATTTATTCCGCATATTATCATTTTAATTTATATATCTGTCACACATTAAACGGTGCGAACCTTTATTTGTGGTGATTATATTTTATTTTCAACAATTGGTATCAGAGCTCGTGTGATTTATATTGAAATTTTCGTTGAAAAACTTTTGGTTAGCGTTTATATAAACCTTCCATAAGTGTTTCTTTGAATATTTCATTTTAATATCACTTGTTAAAAATCCTTCTTTTTAAATTAAAATTAAAAATCTTAAAAACATGTCTTCTGCTAATTATTCTAACATGAATTCAGTTTCAATTGCCAACAGCTTAGGATCTGGTTCACGGGCACCCATACTTATACCTGAAGAGTATAATTCGTGGGTTGGCCGTATGAATCTTCATCTTAACTCCATAAGTGAAAATGTTTGGAAATGTGTAGAAGGAACATATACTACTCCAGAGGATTTGTCTACCCTTGCTACAACTCAAGCAACTCTTGATGAAACCGAGAAAAGGTTGAATCTCCAAGCCAAAAAGGAGCTTGTGTCCGGAATTCCCCACAGTATTTTAAGTCAAATGGATGACATAATACTGTTGACTGCGAATCAAATTTGGGAAAACTTAAAAAACCGTTTTTGTGGAAATCAAAGAATTATTGGAAATAAAAGAACATCTATTTTAAATGAATTCGATAATTTCAAGATGCTATCATCAGAAACCATCCATGATGCACATGATAGGTTTAATTTTATCATGGTAAAATTGAATAACTTGGGCATCAAAAAGACACAGCACGAGATCAATCTCAAATTTCTAAACAATCTTTACGAAAGCTGGAAGATGGTTAAACTCATCATTCAGGGAAATCCTGCCATTCATACGGAAACTCTATACAATTTGTACGGAGAACTTCAATCGTATGAATCCTCGATTGACCCACCAACCTCTACAGCTTTTGGAGGACCACTTGCTCTCGTTTCCACATCAAACCAAAACCAAACACTTTTTCATGAACAAAACCCCAATCATTTTAATCAAACATCTTTTCAAAATCAATCATTTTTGAACAATTCTTTTGATCAAACTGATTTAAATGATGAAGCAGACTACCAACAATTGTGTGCTTTGGTTGCAAATACAAATCTACAAAGATTTATTCCAAATTACGGTCAATCGAATTTTAAACCAAATTTTCAAAACCGACCACAATTTGGACAAAATAATTCCGGATTTCAACCAAGACCACAATTTGGTCAAAACAACCAAGGTTTTCAACCAAGACCTCATTTTGGACAAAATTCGCAAAGACCCTCTTTCCAAAATAACTCAAACCAGGGATTTCAAAACAATCCCAACTCAAATCATCAAAACAATAACCAAAACAACGGTCTTCAAAACCAAAACCAGGGATTCCAAAATCAAGGATACAATAATCAAAATAATGGTTTTTCAAACAACCAAAATCTTGGATTCCAACAAAACTCCTCCCAATCTTCCCAACAAATCCAAACTCAAGCACCAGAACGACTTCCAATCAAAAGTCAAAAGGAAGAAAGTGATGAAGAAGTGATTATCTGTCACAATTGCAAAGGAACTAATCACTACGCAAGAGAGTGCCGAGCCAAAAACAAGACAAAAATCAAAGACTCGGCATACTACGCTCAAAAAGCTGATGAGTTAAAGAAAAAGGAAAACCAAGAAAACCAAAGAGCTTTGATGGCAATCCACGAACCAAATGTGGAATACTGGCCAACCTCTGAAGACGAAGCCAACAATGAACCGACACAATCCAACTTCTGCTTCGTAGTTGGTACAACTTCAAGAGCTCCAAATGTCATAGAACAGGTATGGTCTATGATCTCTGAACTCGGTTTTTCTAAAATACTTTTTGAGTCCCATATATCCAAAATTGAGAAAAGTTTAGAAGCTGATATCAAGAAATACCATGACACAGTGGTTAATTCTGAAATCTTCAAATGTGAGTTACAAACCCTACAACTCAAATTTGCAGAATTAACCAGAACAAGGACCAAATTGGAAAGAGACGTTGAAAGAAAATCAGAAGATTACAATCACGTCTTTGAACAATTAAATCAATCTCTAATTCAGAAAAAGGAATTGGAATTAAAAAATCAATCAGTCATTTCTTCTGAAACAAAAGATATTTTAGAAATGGAAATCATTCAGTTGACACAAAACTTTCAAGAGTCAACTGAAAAACACAAAATCTTAAATGAAAAACTGACTGATTCTTTAAACCAAATCACTTTTCTTGAATCTGAAAACAAAAGATTGATACAGAATGTGGAATCTATCAAAATTGCCAGAAAACTTAGTGATGATATATTCACCAAGGCAAACACCTTGGGTACTGGAAAATTTGATACGAGTTACAGACCAGGAATTGGTAGAGAAACCTTTGAAAAAGAACTAGAAAATCAAGAAAACATGATAATTTGTGAAAACTCTGAATCAACTCTACCAGATCTTTTCACATCTGTTAATGAGGAAGATTCAGATGACGAAACAGTTATCAACTGTAGCCCAGATGATACTGATTTCAATGTTTCCAAATCAAACTCTGCTAGTTCTTCAAATCAACAAATCAAAAATACCAATGAAGCAATCAAAACCCCACTTAACAAACCAAAAGTTTTTGAAAACAAACAAAAGAAACCTCTTCAACCTAAAGTCATATCTCAAAAACAAGTTTCCAAACCAAAATATTTTCAAAAACATTATGAAAACCGCTTTCTTGATATCACCTTTAACCGTTCAAATAACTTTCAAAAACATTCAAATCAGAAAGTTCTAAACAATCATAATCAAAAACTTTTTCAAAACCGCCCGTCTCATCCTACACATGAAAAACACTTTTCAAACACATCTTCACATCTAGGATATTCATCACCAAATCATAGATTTTATCAACCCACTGGTTTTCAAAAACAAATATCATTTTGGGAAAACTTGATAAATCAAATAAAACCTCAACCATTCTATCCCAATAAACCAAAGTCATTGAACAACAAACCCAAAATAGCAAAAGCTAACAAACCAGGACCCATTCAGATTTGGGTACCTAAAATTTCTGTCTAATTGCAGGGATCTAATGCTGGAGAACCCAAGGATGATACATGGTACATTGATAGTGGCTGCTCCAAGCATATGACAGGAAACAGAAACTACCTTCGTGACTTTAGACCCACCCAAACCAATCAAGACGTTACCTTTGGCAACAACATGACGGCAAAAATCAAAGGTTATGGAAACATAACAAATGGTAAATTTACCATAAAGAAAGTTGCCTATGTCGATGACCTGAAACACAACCTCATCAGTGTTTCTCAACTGTGTGATAACGATCTTGAAGTTTTATTCACGAAACAACAAAGCTTGATCATGAACGCCAACACCAAAGAAATCATTGTTGATTCACACCGTGCCGGAAATATGTATCCACTAGACATGGATCTTATTTATGGTAAACCCGATATTTGTCTGCTATCCAAAGCCCCAGCAGATATTAGTTGGTTATGGCACCGCCGCCTTTCCCATCTAAATTTCGGGTACATCAACAAATTGATCGGAGATGATCTAGTTCGAGGACTGCCACTTCTGAAGCTCGACAATGAAACTCTTTGTGCCGCTTGTGAAAAGGGAAAACTTTCCAAATCCTCTCACAAAAGCATTACAGAATCTAGTGTATCAGAACCACTAGAATTGCTGCACATAGACCTCTGTGGCCCCGCCAAAATCCAAACAATACAAGGGAAGAAGTATGTCCTTGTCATAGTTGATGGCTTCTCTCGATTTACATGGGTCTTTTTCTTAAGACTAAAATCAGAAGCACCAGAAGAGATGATCAACTTTATAAAACAGTTCGAACTAAAGCTCAAACGACCAGTTCGAAGAATCCGAAGTGATAATGGTTTAGAGTTCAAAAACATAACTCTAGACTCATTTCTCAAAAATAAAGGCATCGAACACAACTTCTCAGCCCCTTACACTCCTCAACAAAACGGCGTTGTTGAAAGAAGGAACCGAACTCTGTGCGAAGCTGCAAGATCAATGCTCATCTTTGCTGATCTGCCACAATACTTCTGGGCAGAAGCAATTGCCACAGCTTGCTACACACAAAATCGCTCCTTAATTCAAAAAAATCTTCATAAAACACCATATGAAGTCATTAACAACCGAAAACCAAATATCAAATTTTTTCATATTTTTGGTTGTCGATGCTTCATAAAGAATAATAAAGACCACCTTTCAAAATTTGAATCAAGGTCGGACGAAGGAATTTTCCTTGGTTACTCATTTTCTTCAGCTGCTTATCGAGTACTGAACAAACGTACAAGAGTAATTGAAGAAAGTACCGATGTCCACTTCGATGAATTTTATGTGAGAAAATTGGATCGTGAACATTTTGGTTCACAAATGATAGATAATATTTTTCAAAATCCAATTCCACAAACACCATCTCCTGACATAGACATTGAAGTTGATATTGATTTACTTTTTGAACAACCTAAAACTGCTTATAATTCTGAAATTCTAACTACTCAAATTGGTCCTACAGGAACACCCACTGAAGGAACTTCACAAAGAAACAGAAATGTTGCAGATCAAGTTGAGGGGGAACCACAAACACATACTTCCTCATTAGAACAAACACCAAATCCTCCTTTAACCACTCCAAATTTAACCACCCCAGATTTTACCACTCCATCCCCAAATATCCAAAACAATCCCGATGCAACATTTATGGGGGAACCTTCAAACCTCTTCCAAGAAGAAACTATTGGAGAAGAACAATGGGATACTGAAAATCCTATTATTACAACGGAAGAAAATCGTTTAATAAAATGGACCAGAAACCATCCCACTGACCTAATCATTGGAGATCCCAATTCAGGCATCTAAACTAGAGCCGCAACTGCAAATGAATGTTTATTTGGAGCCTTCCTATCCATGACTGAACCCAAAACCATACATACTGCTCTCAAAGACCCAGACTGGGTAAAAGCTATGCAAGAAGAGCTAGCTGAATTCGAAAGAAATGACGTATGGAATCTTGTTCCTACACCACCAGATGTTACTATCATAGGTTCAAGATGGGTATTCAGAAATAAGACTGACGATCAAGGAGTCGTGTGTCGAAACAAGGCACGTCTCGTAGTCAAAGGCTATTCACAACAAGAAGGAATAGACTACGATGAAACATATGCTCCAGTCGCCAGAATAGAAGCTATCTGCATCTTTCTCGCATATGCTGCACATAAGAACTTTAAAGTTTTTCAAATGGATGTTAAATGTGCATTCCTACATGGAGAGTTAGATCGTGAAGTATACATCCAACAACCACCAGGCTTTGAAGATCCCAACTTTCCTCATCACAGCTTCAAATTGCAGAAAGCCGTCTATGGCTTAAAACAAGCACCCCGTGCCTGGTATGCCACGTTGTCAACATTTCTCGAAGAATCAGGTTTTAAAAGAGGTTCAATCGATCAAACCCTTTTTCGTAAAATCTTTAATAAACATCTGTTAATCGTACAAATATATGTTGATGACATTATTTTCGGTTCTACTGATGAATCTTTGAGTGTTAAGTTTGCAGATCTAATTAAGAGCAAATTTGAAATGAGCATGATTGGGGAGATGACTACTTTTCTTGGACTTCAAATCAAACAGTCAATTGATGGAATTTTCATCAACCAAGAGAATTATGTCAAAAACCTACTCACTCGATTTTCAATGGACAAATCCAATACCGCAAAAACACCAATGGCTTTTGGCTACAAAATTGATGCAGACTTAAATGGCAAACCCGTTGACCAGAAAAGATATCGTGGAATGATCGGATCACTCTTATACCTCACTGCCAGCAGACCTGACATTATGTTTTCTACTTGTGTCTGTGCCAGATACCAAGCAAATCCAATGGAATCCCATGTCATTGCTGTGAAACGCATCTTCAAATACCTAAAAGGCACTCCCAAACTTGGCCTTTGGTATCCAGCTAAATCCGATTTTCAGCTGAACGCTTTCACCGACTCAGACTATAGAGGATGCAAGCTAGATAGGAAAAGTACATCTGGTAGCTGTCAATTCCTAGGAGGTCAACTAGTGAGTTGGTCTTCAAAGAAACAGAGTTGTGTATCCACATCAACAGCAGAAGCTGAATACGTCGCTGCCGCCAGCTGTTGTTCACAAGTCATATGGATGCAAACTCAACTGCGTGACTATGGCTTCAGAGTTTCACAAATTCCCATATTTTGTGACTCAACCAGTGCAATAGCCATTTCTCATAATCCCGTTCACCATTCCATGACAAAGCACATCGATATTCGATATCACTTCATTAAAGACAACATTCAAAAGGGTCATATCGAATTACACTTTATAAACTCCGAAGATCAAATTGCCGATGTCTTCACTAAGGCTCTCGATGAAACAAAGTTTCTATACTTCCTAGGCCGTCTAGGAATGTTAAATCCAGATATCATCCATCCTTAAACTTTTACTTTTTGTTTGTACAAAGGTGTGTTTACTTTAATTCAAAAAGAAAAACAAATAAAAAATTACAAAACATCAAAATACAAAAAGATTTTAGATTTTTATAATTTTCATATCTTTCATTAAAAAACCAAAATTTCCAAAAACATTCAAATAACCAAAATTACCAAAAAAATTCAGAAAAACAAATTTTCAAAAATACAATAAAAGACTTGCCATAATAAGCTTTTATAGAACATTGTGATTAATCGTCTCTTGACTTAATTTTTCAGATGCTTATGCTCGATGAAGATTTTAAGTCATATTGATTCTCAATTGGAGTGAAGGTTCAAATCTCCTACTTTTCATAATGTATATAACTTTATTTCCTTCGATTTTATTTCATTATTGACGATTTTAAACAATCAAGGGACATAAGGTTAGGAGGTTCAGATGAAAACAAAAACCCATGTGAGAATTTGTGCCTCGTCGATCTAAATCATTGTGAAATTCATTTCTTGTGAGCTTAGGTGTGTCTTTATTGCTTTTAAGGTATATCCGATTATACCTTGTCACGGTCTCATTTTTGCTTAGATATCAAAATGACCAGGGACGATACTTTCATTTCTTACATACTAGACAAAGTGTCTTTTATGCCACCTATCCCTACCTAGATAAAAGCCAACCAAAAATGAAGACGACATCAAAATGGAAAGACTCTAAACGAAGACATATCTTTACAAGAAAACCAAAGGAGAAACAAAGATCTATCAACATCCAATCCTCAAAGACGAATCAACAAGAAAGTCAAATCACTCACCGAAGAAATACCAAGTTAAACAAACTTTCAATCAAATGGTTATTTCAAAACAAACATAATCAAATCCCGCAATTTGTTTTTAACCATTTTTCAGAAAAGAAAACATCTCAATCACTCAAGACAGATACTCTTACAAAAACAAAAACACAAAATTCTCAATTGTAGCAAATTTTTAATGTTAAAACAAAATATCTTTTTACAATAAATCGATATTGATCAACAAACAGGATACCATCAAAGAAGAAGCTGCAACAACAATGGATTTCCCGGGATACTGTAGCCTTCATCACTGAAGATTTCTTAGTTGCAAACTGCACTATGAAAATTGTTAAACCCCTCTACATGTATTTCCCGACGGAGAGAGAGTGAACATTAATGGCATGAATGAAGAAACCCGCTGAGTAATGCCGAAACCAGTCTTATGTGATTGATTATCTAATAATGAGACTAAGTGAATTTACAGGAAAAGCATAGATGAACACCTCCAATATAAGTGTGAGTCGTCAGAGAGAGATATCACTCATTTTTAATGATCATTAACTTGTTCTGCTGCCAGAACAACCAAACACCCAAGTGAAATGTGAGCTATATCTATGAGCGTTCATCTGAATTGACCTGTTAGACCACCTGTCGTCATAAATAATGCTATAAAATCTTAAGAAATTTCTTTAGATACATATATGGCTACCCTTTGATAATCGAACCCGAGACTTTGATTCGGAAACAAACATTCTTCAAAATCTTTTTCAAAACATAAGATATGTAAAGCCAAGTCACAAACTTTCAAAATGATTACAAATGTTTTATATATATCTTATCATTGACAAAACGTTTATCTCAAATTTTCAATATTAAAACTGTTAATGTGATTATATCTGTCCTTATTTCATCAATGATCACATAGGGGGAAATTGTTGAAAAATGTTTTTGTATGTGACCATCATTGAAATAAGACGAACTGTTTTTATATTATCTAACAAATATTATAAGTCTATTTCAGGTTACGTGGATTCGAGATTGAACGAGAAAACGAGAAAATAAAAGAGAATGAGTTTTAAGTCAAAAAACAAAGAAAAATATAAAAGAAAATTAAATTAAATCTATTTAAAATGAATTTTTGGAAATATATTTTCTAAATAATTTATTTTATTAGACTTAATTAATTTTATAAATTAAAAATAATTTTTCCTAATTTATTTGAATTTATTTCGGATTTTAAAATCATTTTAAATTAAAAACCAAAGAAATTGGACCGCTACAGCAACAGCCCATCAGATCCGGCAGCCCAAGCCCACTCCACCGGCCCAAGATCCGCCAAGACCCGTTTCATCCGCTCCAGATCCGGAACCGACCCGCCCCGGCATCCGTTTCTCCTCACACGCTGCTCCGCGTGTTGACCCGCCTACCGACCCGGTCCGCTCCACCTCTCCGATCCGGCGCACTCACATGTGACACGCGGACTTTACCCGCCCCAGATCCGACCCACTACCCGATCCGGCCGAACCATTTCGTCACACATACAGATCCGCGCTTCGACCCGATCCGATCCATCCGACAGACCCGCGAGATTTTCAGCCAAAATTTTACAATTTTGGTCCCTGAACTTCCGAAAACCTTCAAAAACAACCCAAAACCCTTTAAAATTCATATATAAACCATTTCAACACCATTTCTTTCATTTTCACCACCAAAAATTCACCAAATCCTCTCCAACTTCCACCATCTTATTTCCAACTTCCAAACACTCTCCAAAACACCAAGAACACACACCAAAAACACCAAGAACACCAAGAAAAACACTCTCCAAAACATCAAGAACACACACCAAAAACACCAAGAACACCAAGAAAAACACCAAGAACACCAAGAAAAACACCAAGAACACCAAGATCAACACCAAGAACACCAAGAACACCAAGATCATCAAACAAGAACAAATAGAGACACAGTCTATTAGAAATCCAGTCCAACCCTAAGCCAGTTCAGTCAATTTATTTGACGAACCTACTTGATAGACCAGTCGTTCCACAGTCCTGTTGTAAACCAGTTCAGTCAATCTATTGACGAACCTACTTGATATATATATATATATATATATATATATATATATATATATATATATATATATATATATATATATATATATATATATATATATATATATATATATATATATATATATATAATTATAGTAATTTACATTATTTATCGTTTTATGTCTTTTAATTATAGTCATTTATATTATTTATCGCTTTAAGTCATTTAATTACTGCAATTTATATTATTTATATATCTTTCACACAGTAAACGGTGCAAACCTTTATTTGTGGCGATTAGATTATATATTTTTATTCCGCAACTTTTATTATTTATTCCGCATATTATCATTTTAATTTATATATCTGTCACACATTAAACGGTGCGAACCTTTATTTGTGGTGATTATATTTTATTTTCAACAGTATTGACAAAAGTAGTAACCCATTACTCATTAATAAATCTCTATTATTAAATCACAAGAGTCAAATACAATACATTGTTACAAGTTTCGAAACCTATCTAATTTACATAAACTTTATATCATCTCTTAATCCAATGCTCCTAGCATGCTGATTATGCTTAATCCTACTCAGAGCCTTTGTCAAGGGATCTGCAGGATTATCTTCCGATGATACCCTCTTTACCACGAGGTGACCTTCTTCTACCTTATGCCTTATGTAGTGGTACTTTCTGTCGATATGCCTGGACTTTCCATGGTCTCGCGGTTCCTTTGTCAAGGCGACCGCACCTTCGTTATCGCAGAATAGTTCCACGGGCTCCTGAATACTCGGGACTACTCCAAGGTCACCGATGAAGTTCTTCAGCCAAGCCGCTTCCTTAGATGCTTCACTTGCTGCTATATACTCTGATTCACAAGTAGAATCAGCCACCGTATCTTGCTTGGAACTTTTCCAAGTTACTGGTCCTCCGTTTAGAAGGAATACCCAGCCAGACTGAGACCGACCACTGTCTCTATCCGTCTGAAAACTGGCATCCGTATATCCTTCAACTCTCAATGTATCACTGCCTCCAAGTACCAACACCATGTCCTTTGTCCTTCGCAGATACTTGAGTATATTCTTTACAGCTATCCAATGCGCCCTTCCAGGGTTATCCTGGTACCGACTGACCATGCTCAAGGCAAAGGCCACGTCAGGGCGAGTACACGTCATAGCGTACATGATCGATCCTACGGCCGAAGCGTAAGGTACCCGACTCATTTCAGCTATTTCTTCGTCTGTACTCGGACTTTGAGTCTTACTCAATTTTGCATTACTTTGGATAGGCAGCTCTCCCTTCTTGGAATTTTCCATACTAAACCTTTTCAGTACCTTTTCCAAGTATGTACCCTGACTAAGTCCAATTAGTCTCTTCTTCCTATCTCTCAATATTCTTATCCCGAGAATATAGGCAGCCTCTCCTAGGTCCTTCATGGCGAAACATTTCCCAAGCCAAGCCTTGACACCTTGCAAGGTTGGAATATCGTTTCCCATGAGCAGTATGTCATCGACATACAGCACCAGAAAGGTGACTATACTCCCACTAGCCTTGACATATACGCAGGACTCATCCTCGCTCCTAGAGAAACCAAACTCTTTGACTTTCTCATGGAAACAAAGATTCCAGCTGCGAGAAGCTTGCTTCAATCCATAGATTGATCTCTCAAGCTTACACACCTTATTAGGATACTTTGCATCGACAAAACCCTCTGGCTGATTCATGTAGACATCCTCAGTCAACTTTCCATTAAGGAAGGCGGTTTTGACGTCCATCTACCAAATTTCATAGTCATGAAATGCAGCTATGGCCAGCATAATCCTAATAGACTTTATCTTGGCTACTGGTGAGAAGGTCTCGTCATAGTCAACCCCTGGGGTTTGAGTAAAGCCCTTCGCAACGAGTCTTGCCTTGAAAGTGTGTACCTTTCCGTCCATGTCGGTCTTCTTCTTGAAGATCCATTTGCACCCGACTGTCTTTCGACTCGGTACATTGTCAACCAAGTTCCAAACTTGATTGTCATACATGGACTTGATCTCGCTATCCATGGCCTCTTTCCACTTGGCAGACTCAGGGCCCGCCACTGCTTCCTGGTAGTTAGCTGGTTCATCCAAATTTATCAGTGTCCTATCACTGACAAACGTGTCCCCATCCGAAGTTATATGGAACCCATAAAACTCGGGTGGCATGCTAACCCTACCGGAACGCCTAAGAGGTAAGGATACATCTGTCGGACCAACAGGAACTTCTTCCTCATGTTGGTTGCTAGTTTCTCCTAAGGTTGCGTCATCTGATGACTCTTTAATTTCTTCCAGATCAATGGTACTCCCACTGTCCTCTTTGAATATTAGCTCTCTCTCTCGAAAGACCGCTCGTCTAGCTACAAAGACCACGTCCTCGCTCGGTCTGTAGAATAGATATCCAAAGGACTGTTTAGGATAACCAAGGAAGAAACACCTTTCGCTTTTGTCTGCGAGTTTGTCTTGAGTCTCTCGTCTAACGAAAGCCTCACAGCCCCAGACCTTGATATGTGCCAACGAGGGAACTTTCCCCGTCCACATCTCATGAGGTGTTTTAGCAACCTTCTTAGTTGGGACAAGATTGAGGATATGGGCGGCAGTCTCTAAGGCATACCCCCAGAAGTGAATGGGAAGTGAAGCTCGACTCATCATGGAACGAACCATGTCCAACAGGGTTCGGTTGCGCCTCTCTGCAACACCGTTCAACTGTGGTGTCCTGGGAGGTGTCAACTGCGAAATTATTCCGCATTCCTTTAGATAGTCTAGGAACTCGATACTTAGATACTCTCCGCCTCTGTCGGACCTGAGCATCTTTATCTTCCTGCCTAATTGATTTTCTACCTCGTTCTTAAACTCTTTGAACTTTTCAAAGGTGTCCGACTTGTGCTTGATCAAGTAGATATAACCGTATCCACTAAAATCGTCGGTAAAGGTCACGTAGAACCGCGTGCCATCCTTTGTGGTTGATCTGAATGGACCACACATCTGTGTGAATGATGTCCAGCAGACCCTCACCTCTTTCAAAAGTCCCTTTGAAAGGTGATTTAGTCATCTTGCCCAACAGACAACATTCGCATACATCATCCGACCTTAGGTCGAATGATTCCAACACTCCATCCTTTTGGAGTTGGGCGATGCGTTTCTTGCTGATGTGCCCGAGCCGACTATGCCACAGACATGCCTTTTCTACACCACTGGTAGAATCAATATAATTTACACTATGTCCTAAATTGTCAACACATTCAACAGTTTCATACACACCATCACAAGGATAAGCAGTAAAAATCAAAATACCATTTTTGAAAACAGAAATAGAACCAATTTTATTATCAAAAGAAAATTGAAATCCTTGTCTGAACAATGCGTGAAATGAAATAATGTTTCTTGCCATTTCTGGCGAATAGCAACAATTTAATAATTCTAAACTAACATCACTACTAAGCACTAAACTGTAAACGCCGATCTTGGTAACATGGGACGATCTCCTATTACCCATGATCAAGTTCAGTCTACCGTGCTCCACCTCCCTGCTTTCCTTTAGGCCCTGCAGATCAGAAAAAATGTGAAAACCACATCCTGTATCAAGGACCCAAGAATTAGAAGATGGTGAGTTTTTAGAGATAGTGTATATACCTGCTGTCGATGGCTTTACTTTCCCATCCTTGACATCCTGCAAGTATTTGGGGCAGTTTCTCTTCCAATGGCCCTTCTCTTTGCAGTAAAAACAGTTGGCTTCATCAGGGTTGGCCACACAAGGAATGTGGGAAGCCTTGGTTCTCGAGCCATTACTGGATGACCCGACCTGAACCTTTTCCCTCCAATTTTGCTTAGGAGGGCCCTTCCTTTTCTTTCCTTTGCCACTTCCGATGGCTAGGACGGGCTGATTAACCGAGGGTACACTTTTACCCTTCATCCCGTCCTCAGCTACTCGAAGCATGCGATGCAACTCAGTCATATTAGCCTGATTGTTGTTCAAATGATAAGCCAGCCTGAACTGGTCATAAGAACTCGGTAACGAGTTAAGCACTATGTCAACGGCCAACTGCTCCGGTACAGGCATCGCAAGCTTTCTAAGCCGCTCCACGTAACCTTGCATTCTTTGCACATGAGTGCAGATGGACTCTCCATCTTTAGGTTTGCTGTTAGTGAAGTCCTTGACCACCTCGCACCTCTCCATGTGCTCTTGCTTGCGGAACTTTTCCGCAAGATCCTTGTGCATCTCAAAGGGCCAGTAGTCTTCGTATATTCTTTGCAATTCGGGGTTCATTGTGGCGATCATGATGCAGGCCACTTTGGTCGCATCATCAGAATGTTTTTGGTACAAGGAAATCTCCTCGGGAGTAGCAGTTTCAGGGTCAATATCGACAAGCTCGGTCTCGAGGACATACTCTTTGTTCTCGTACCTCAGAGCCATCTTGATATTTCTAATCCAGTCATTGTAGTTTGTCCCGTTCAATTGAACCTTGGAACATAATGAGAGGATTGAGGGAACACTGGAGTTTGAGTGGGGAGCGGATTGATCAGCAGAAGACATCTATAAAAGAAGGTAAGTTTAATTAGATACTTGTTGGTCCTTATAATAACCCAATATAAAATAAGGCTAGGATCCAACTATAACAATTTGCAACATAGAAGAGGGATGCCGTAATCTATAAGCAAATTTTATAAAGGTAGGCGAATGACGATTCAGCCAATTCCACCGCGGAAAAATAATCTTATTATAAATGGAATTCCTAGTTTCTTTTGAGATTTATTGAACTGTTCAATAGCATGTTTAATCTCGGATATGCCCCACCGTTTGTGACTGGGATGCCGAGGATCACAAACCGGGTGTGAATAACCATGCAAATTAGCTTGGTACTCTCGGGGTCCATTATCATCTCAAATTGATGTGCCGGTAAACCACACACGCTCCATCAACAATGATAACACCCGAGACACCCATTGCCACTCTTTATGAACCCCCATTGGTGTGCCGGTAAACCACACACGCTCCACCAACGTTTCATAAAGTGCAATGTGCAATTTCATGGGGTAGCATCAAATTCACATTTTTCTTAAAGTAACTAGATTGGGATTTTGTGTAAAGGTTCTAGTACTTTGATCATTATACTTTTAATGATTATGTGGTCCTATCAAAACTGTTCGGCTAACGACCCTCCACTGATCAGGCGAGCGGTGGGTGAGAGTGATCACCCATTAGACTGCCATTTTACAGGCAGCCTCCTTATACCCACTTTATAGACCAGCTTCGTGAATGAGGCCTACTATTGAATTGACTGACCAATTTTATCTTATACATATAGTATTAACAATTAATAACATATATAAGATGTATTTTAAAACCCTTTAAAATATTCAAGGTTTATCTTTTAATTTTACCAAATTTAACAATTAAATTTTGAATTAAATTAAACCTTAAATTCGATTTAATCAATTTTAATTATCAATTAATTAAATTAATTAAATCTAAATATTTTAAACATTTTAAAATATTTTTCTGGATTTATTCCATTAATTTCGCAATTTTAAAATTAATTAAATCCCTTTTGAATTATCCTTTAATTAACAATTAATTAATTCAAATGTAGATAGGTTTATCCAAATTAATCAAATTAATTAAAACCTATCCTAAACCCCCTAGATATCGAAGTCAAATAAAGGGGTTTAAGGTTATCCATTTAATCAACAAATAAAGTTACCAAAAATAGAAAACCTTCTAAACCCTAATTGAGATTTTCGAAATAGGCAAGGGGGGATTAGGGTTTCCAAAACCCTAATCCTAGAAATCGATCCTGATATATATTAAGGTTTATAGGCTTTAAACCCTAAAACAGTTATAGCAATTCAACAAGAAAACAAGACAGGCTCTAATACCACTGAAAGGTTTCCTGCAACCATGAACTAAATAACCTAAGTTCACATGCAACCTATAAGGATCTATGTTTTCTTCTAATTGAACACATAACAAAACCTAAAGGCCATAAGAAAATTGACTAAAAGAATAAAATTAGAAAAAACCAACCTTTTAGAATTTTCTGGAAGCTGAGCAGCAAAAGTATCCTGCCTCAAATGAGATCACACCCAAGCCGAGAGGATTATGGATCGAAATTCCAGAGAGAAACAATAGAATGAGCAACTGATAATGAGGCCTAGGGTTCCCTATTTATAGGGAACCAAAGGATAAAGCTAGAAACCCTAGCCGCAGCCCATTTTCCGGATTATGTGTACGCGCGCCGCAGCCTTTACATTTGCGCGCCGCGCGCCGCAATTCAACTATTGAATTCGTACGGATATGTACGCGCGTCGCAACCTTTACATTTACGCGCCGCGTGCCGCAATTCAACTATTGAATTCGTACGACTTTAATCCATGACCTCCTGATTAATCCAATTAATGTCACGGAAATTAATCCAATTAATTTCTGATTAATTATTAATCTCAACAATATTATTTCTAATTAATATATTATCTCCATAATATATTAACAAACAATATCTTGATTTATTAGTCATATAATAAATCACCCTTTCTCTCCACTTAACTTTCCAACAAACCTCCAGCCATGAGGGCAACCCAAATGGACTATGCTACTATTAATCAGGCAAATACTAATTATCAGTCATGGCTTAGACACCTAATCCAACAAAATCTCCCATCACGATCTGAAATGATGCTGAGAGGGATGCCATGCCGACTAACTATCTCGTCGATGTAAATCCGAGCAAGTTGTTCGACCTTGAAATGTTCACGGATGGGAAGGAAGTGAGCAGATTTAGTCAAACGGTCAATGATTACCTAAATGCTGTCATGTCCCTTGGTGGTACGGGGAAGTTTGGTTACGAAATCCATGGCGATCGCTTCCCATTTCCACTTGGGGATTACCGGTTGGACCAATAGTCCAGAGGGTCGTTGATGTTCTGCTTTGACCCTGGAACATGTAAGACATTTGGCCACGAATAAAGCAATATCCTTTTTCATTCCCGACCACCAATAATTGGTTCTCAGGCCATGATACATCTTGTCAGCACCAGGATGAATGAAATATCGAGTTTTATGGATTTCTTCCATCAGGAAGGTACGAAGATTGTCGCGATCTGGGATCCAGATGCGATCTTGATAATAGAAAATACCATCAGATTTACTTTCCAACTCCCCATCAATTCCCGTGGGCATGTTATTTTCGGTAATTGCCGAGTGTTGGGCTCCTCGAATTCGGTCACTGAGATTGGACAAGATAGGAGAACATATTAGATGAAATGCTTTGGCATGTTCTTTTCGACTTAACGCGTCGGCTACCACGTTTGCCTTGCCCGGATGATAGCGTATTTCACACTCGTAATCATTTAGGAGTTCAACCCAACGTGTTTGTCTCATGTTGAGTTCCTTTTGATTAAGAATATGTTGCAAGCTCTTGTGGTCGGTGAAAATTACGCATTTAGTGCCGTAAAGGTAATGCCTCCAAATTTTAAGAGCAAAAACCACGACACCGAGCTCCAAATCATGAGTCGTATAATTCCTTTCATAGATTTTGAGTTGTCGCGATGCGTAAGCTATAGCCTTTCCCCTTTGCATCAAAACACAACCTAGACCGAGATTGGAGGCATCGCAGTATACCAAGAAATCTTTGGATCCTTCAGGGAGTGTAAGAATTGGAGCGTCACACAATCTTTGTTTAAGAGTTTGGAAAGCGTCTTCCTGCTTGGGTCCCCAATCAAATGGCGTACCCTTGCAAGTGAGAAAAGTAAGCGGTAAAGCGATCTTTGAGAAATTTGAAATGAAACGCCGGTAATAGCCGGCTAAACCGAGGAATGACCGAATTTCCTTGGGGGTACGTGGGGCTTTCCAATTCTTGACTGCTTCAACTTTTGCGGGATCGACTAAAATACCCTTGTCACTTACAATATGACCGAGGAATTGTACCTCATTTAACCAAAACTCGCATTTCGAAAATTTGGCATAGAGTTGATTTCCTTGCAATGTTTGGAGAGTTAGACGAAGGTGTCTTTCATGGTCTGCCTTTGTCTTGGAGTAAATGAGGATGTCATCAATAAAGATGATAACAAAACGGTCGAGATAAGGTTTAAATACCCGATTCATCAAGTCCATGAATGCGGCAGGGGCATTTGTTAGGCCGAAAGGCATAACAGTGAACTCGTAATGACCATAGCGGGTTCGGAAAGCGGTTTTGGGGATGTCTTCTTCCCGTACTCGAAGTTGGTAATAACCCGAGCGAAGGTCGATTTTTTGAGAAGCATGAAGCTCCTTGAAGCTGATCAAAAAGGTCGTCGATCCGAGGTAACGGATATCGGTTCTTGATGGTCAATTTATTTAACTCCCGATAATTGATACACATACGAAACGAACCATCTTTCTTTTTGATGAAGAGAACCGGGGCTCCCCAGGGTGAAGTACTAGGGCGGATAAATCCCTTATCGGTTAATTCTTGGAGCTGACTTACCAATTCTTGCATCTCGGTTGGAGCCAACCGATATGGAGACTTGGCTATGGGAGCAGCTTCAGGAACGAGATCGATGCGGAACTCTAGCTCACGTACTGGAGGGAGTCCAGATACGTCATCGGGAAAGATGTCGGGAAAGTCTCGTACAATCGGAATATCTTCTATCTTCTTTTCTGTGAACTTTGTTTCCACCACATGGGCTAAGAAAGCCATGTATTCTTTACGTAGATATGATCGAGCTTGAGTACATGACATAAGACTAAGCTTTTTCGAACGAGTCTCGCAATAAATACGAAGACTTTGACCGTCGGCAAGAGGAATACGAATGAACTTCTCGAAACATACTATTTCAGCATGGTTTTGGGATAGCCAATCCATTCCCACGATGATGTCGAAGCTACCAAGTTCCATAGGAACTAAATTGATGGAAAATTTATGATCGCAAAAATCGAAAGTGCAATCTTGGATGACTGCATTGAGTGAAATGTATTTTCCATTGGCGACTTCTACGGTAAAGTGTTCATCAAGTATCGTGCGAGGTGTGTGTAGTATGGGTTCAAATTCCAAAGACACGAAACTTTTATCGGCACCTGAATCAAAAAGTACTGACGCGTAGCAGTCATTTATGAGAAACGTACCATTTACGACCTTGTTATCGGTCTGTGCTTGGGTTGCGGTAATGACAAATGCTCGGCCTTTGGGAGCTGGAACCTGCATTGTTGGATTTGCCTGGGCTTGAGTGTTAATGATATTGACAAGCTTAGGACACGCGTTTCTGAAATGGGTGGGGTCACCACAGTTGAAGCATGTTCTAGTTGGATACCGGGTTTGTGTTTGCTGATTTGAGGGTAGAGCGAATGGTCGCTGAGTTTTTGGTGCACGGCATGTGTCTGCCAAGTGGCCATAGCGACCACAAGTCGTACAAAGGCGACACGGGCTGGTGGTCATATGGTGATAGTTACAGTGGTTACAGAGGGGGTGAGGTCCGGTATACGACTTTTTGTTTGGTTGGGTGACTTGGGTGATAGGAGCAGCAGGGGTAATAACAGCATGGTTGTGGTGATGGCTTTTCCGCTTCTTTTTGTCGTGTCGGTGTGAGGACTCGGACTTGACAATTAGGGGAGTCTCAGCGGTCGGCTTTTCAGTTGTCATCTTTGAACCCTTGCGTGGGAGGACACCATCGTTCATATTATCCTCGTTGAGTTGACCTGCTATTTCAATAGCGGATTCCAGAGTAGATGGCCTGCTGCTGGTCACCGAATCACGGATCTGGCGCGGTAACCCTTTAATGTAGCGGCGTATTGCAGTTTTCATAGGTTGAACCATGTGAGGTAGGAGTCTTGAAAGATCATATAATCTATTAGTGTAGGTAGCGTTGTCTCCTCCCACCTGTTTCAGATTCCAGAATTCCTCCTCGAGAGTTTGCAATTCGCTGTCCGGGCAGAACTTCTCTATCATGCGTTCCTTTAGTTTTGACCAGGTCATTCCCAAGGCAACACCTCTCCTTTTGCCCGTTTTTCTAGGTTCCACCATGAGAGAGCATGTCCTTGGAGGCACCCTGTAGCGTGACGGACCATCAGGTCCTCAGGGCACTCGCTGTGGATGAAAGTACTCTCCATTTCTTCGATCCATGTGAGGAGTGCGGTGGCACCATCTATGCCTTTGAAGTAAGGCGGATTACAGCTACGAAAGTGCTTAAACGAGCAACGATGAGTGGTTGCTGGAGCTTGCGGCTGAAGAGTTTGAAGATGGGTTGCAATTGTTGGGATGACATTTGCTACCTCCTTAGCGATAAGGGCGGCTAGCCTTCGGTTGTTACGAGCAGCGTATGGAGGTCGTAATGCCATCTATGAGAAACACGCATATGGACTTGTGAGTTATTTGTAAATTGATTATGGAAATTAAGTTTGTAGACATTGTTGGGTAAAATGATTGTAAAACACTTGTTGGGCCATGGTTAGGAGTGTTAGGCACTTTTTGGGCTTTCCATGGGTACTAAATGTGAAGCATGTAGCAATTGCATGGGCCCCCACAATACTAAGTTTTCACATGTTTTTCCCACTTCTAGGCCCATTAGGGAACTTAATAGTCCAATGAGTTAGCCATTTTGGAGTGTATCCTTTCGGATACGTTTGATAAGGTCGGGTATTTTGATGGCTCAAAAGTAATGTGAATAACGTGCTTTGGCCTATAGGTTTGGGAACTCTCGCCTTTGGTCCCCAGGTAAGCAAACTGGTCCCTCGGTTGATTGGGATGTATACGAATGCTTACCTAGTCAGGACTTTTGGGCTACCGGCACCTCCCCCTTCCAGTTACTACACGTCCATTACTTTGATCCTACCCAACTAGAGTGGATGACTTTTAATTTCCTATGAGCTCTAAGGAATATATATGTATATAAATTTTTATTTTGAAACCATTTGAGTATGTATGTGATTTTAAGAGAAAGAGGAGAAAATTCACAAGTATATGCACACATATAAGTGTCGGGAATAATACGTAAGCACATAAGGGAGCAATTAGCACACAAAGGTATTCCTAGGATTTTCTAAGTGCGAATTGCATGCAGTTGTGTGTGCATTTTATAAACTAGCATACGAGAGGACCCTAGAGGCTATAGACCAGGTCAAGGCAATTAACCTAATTCCCTATAGTCAAGGGCTCTGATACCAATCTGTCACACCCCGATCCTTGGCGGAATCGATCAAGGCGTGATATATTGTTCAAAGTCTCATGACAACTATGTTATAATATGATTAGATTCAATTAAGTACTAAGTATGCAAACAAGATCCACAACATACAAATACAAATCAAAATACAATAACATTTATTACATCAAATTTAAATAGTCTTGTGGGTTTCTAAGGTACACCCTACTTTTCATCAACTTCATTCTTCAAATCTGCATCATGGGTAAAAACAGGTCAACTACGAGAGTTGGTGAGTAATCTAGTTTTATTAAAGAAAATTGTGAGTTTGAATAATTTGAAATTTGTTTTCTTTTGAAGTTGGCAAGCAACTGTTATTGAGATAACAGTTTATAAATCAAAAATTGATTAACAAATGATAACAACAACAATAAGTCCTCACCCTATATATACATATATATGTATATATATAGGATGGAGCATCTAATCATCATACACACTCAACCACGTGCAATCAATCACCTTAGCGTCCCAAGGCGGGGTGGTCAACCCAATAGCGCTATTATTGTCCATAACGTACCTCAAGAATACGGGCATAGTCATGGAGATTAGACTAAAAATGATAATGCACTACAAGTACATGTAGCGTAAACAAACAATAATTATACAAATAATGATTTACGTATAAATGTCCCAACAATGTCTCAATGGTGAAAAATAATAAAATGAAGTTGGAACATATTAAAACCACATGATACACCCCAAAAGTATTGAACATTATAAAATATGGGGTAGATTACTCATATTAGTCCAAACGGAATACGCGTGTTGTACGATAGACGGCTCGGGTCAAAACGACGTGGAACCTATTATAATTAATAGTTTTGGATTAGGAACTACTAAACGGGAATGGAGTATTAATAAAAATAATTAGACACATATTCTTATATTAGATGAATTAACAATAATCAAATTTTGTTTTGAATATTAATGTATTCATAGGTTAGATGAATTTTAGATTAAATTAATTACTTTGCTTAATTAATTTATATTTTCACTTTAGCCAAGATTTTAATAATTTCTTATTAAAATAATAACTTGTCAAATTATAAGTATTTACAGATTTTATATATTATAAACAATTATTTATATGAAATAATCATTAAAAAGGCATTTTTACATGCTTAGATATTTAGGAAAATGGTTTTAAATACTAAAAAGTAATGAAACATTCTGAAATTATCAGAAAATCATTATTTCATAAAATAGTAATTACTGTAAAATTTTTATATTTTTCTTAACTGCTTTAGTATTTATTTAGTATTTTAATAATTAAACCACAACAAAATTCGGGAAAAATAATAAATGATTCCCAAAAATTCTGGAAGTTTAACCATAGTTTTATAACAATATATTGAGCCTACTGTAAATATGTTGGATATTTTGGACTAAGGAAAGTATTTCTTATGTTTTTCATTATTAACTAATCAATAAAATCATAAATAATAGGGAAATATTAAGAGAAATTCATTAGACTTTTTATTTATGATTAACATGTTATATATGGTATTCTGATAAGGTTTTATAATTTTTGGACATGTGTAGCTATTTATTATCAATTTAAACCATTAAATAAACATTAAATCCGGAAAAATAAGCAAACCTTCTTACACAAATCTGTAAATTTTGTCATGGAGTCTTTAAAATGTGTATAAGGTGCGAAAAATATAAAATCTATATTTTAACACACCTAACTATATTTTGCAATTTATTTTTCTACAACAAAATAAAATACAAAATAAGCATCAAACAGTAATATAAATGCATGAAACTTTATAAATCCACTTTACTCAATATATGGGTTGTTCCAAAATGTTTCCAGAATTTATTGACTGCAAAAAGTATTTTATGTGAATTATTACCATATTTTATTGCAATAATTATAGTAATTCAATAAAAATAAGTTATTTTCTGAAAATTTCCAGAACTTCTTATTTTATTTATGAGAGTCTGATAAAAATCAGGTTTATGCATAAAATGAGTTTTAGATATTTTGGTGGATTTAATTTGTTTCATGTATGAATTTGGAACTTTTAACAACATACCTTGATGAATGCTTCAAGAGGGATGGGGATTTGAGTATATTGAAGTGTTCTTGGCTGAAAAATGAAGATTTCTAGGAGGAATTTCGAGATTGAGAGTGAGAGGAAGAATAGATATGGTTTGAGTGGTGATGAGAATAATGTGTTGGGAGAAAAATGAAAGGAAAGATGATGGAAGGTGTGAGTGGGAGACAATGGGAATAACTTTTGGCTTTTGGTGGTCTTCATAATTTCCCACTAGCACAAGCATCTCTATGTAATACACTAACTAATATAAAAATTTTATAAAATTTAATGTTGAGTTTATAAAAATAGAGTTTTATAAAAAAATAGGTTATTATTTGATTATAACAATCTACTTTGATTTGAAGTTTAATTATAGCATTCAAATTTGATTCTTTTAATTTAATTAGAGCATCATACTTTAATTTGATTTTAATATGGTATCATAATTTAATTTGATTATAGTTATAACGTTATACTATGCTATATTGCTATTAACGTCAATTTATATCGTATTGTATGAGTTTTGATCCTATTAGCGTCAAGTAAGCTCGAGTAGGGTTTATTAAATTTCCAATTGGGTTGGGTTGACCCGAATCCATTTTAGGAGGATGTCACATTATTTCTCACCTACTCTTGTTTATATTTTTAACAAGCTATCTTATCTCTGTTCTTACTATCTTTTTCTCCTTAAATTCCTAAGGAGTTCTTTAACACTCATAGTGTGTTACTATGTATAGTTTGCTTTATCTTTCTTCTTATCACAATATGTTTGTGATATTTACCTATCTTTAGGTAATCGGCATATACCTACTGATTTGAGTCTAGGAATCTTTTCTACTAACACCTAGTTCACTCAAATCTCGGCTCTGATACCATTTGTAACGCCCCGGCGCTCCAAAGCCTTAGGATTTACAAGATAATATCACCAGGGATCGTCCCATGATCCAAGCCGAGCGTTACCTAAACCTACAAAACCACATAAAATAAAAGGGTAAGCTATAAAGCTTAGTGAGTAATTGAATCACAGTATGGCCTAAATAGCCACACTCGTTTCACAGACTTATTTTACTACACTTGATCGTCATACGATCCTTTCCTTTCTCGTACGTCATACTGTGAAACTACCGTATTACCCGACGTAACTCACTTCTCTCGTACACTCTTACTATGTCTTTCTGCACTTTCTTCTACTATCTGGTAGCTTATGACGCTACCGTACTGTCTGTACTTTCTTCTATTACTTGGTAACTTATAATGTTACCATACTGTCTGATGTTACTCATTTACTGTATCACAAACTGTGATGTGTTTTACTACTATGTTATCTACTACTATCATACGGTAACTAATTCCTTATTACTTGCTATTACTTACTAACTTACGGTAGCACATACCGTGACGATTCGTTCGTTCTTGCTATCTTAAAATATTCTCCGGTTCCACACCGGGTTTCTCTCGGCACTATCGCTCTTTACCAAATTCATCACTGTCTACATGATTTCCTAAGCTTGCTTTATAGGATATCCATATCCCCTCTAACTTACTAGACCAATACTGGTGCAACATATGGCGCTGGCACATAGTATCTATGTCACACCCCGATCCTTGGCGGAATCGATCAAGGCGTGATATATTGTTCAAAGTCTCATAACAACTATGTTATAATATGATTAGATTCAATTAAGTACTAAGTAGGCAAACAAGATCCACAACATACAAATACAAACAACATTTATTACATCAAATTTAAATAGTCTTGTGGGTTTCTAAGGTATACCCTACTTTTCATCAACTTCATTCTTCAAATCTGCATCATGGGTAAAAACAGGTCAACTACGAGAGTTGGTGAGTAATCTAGTTTTATTAAAGAAAATTGTGAGTTTGAAATATTTATAATTTGAAACTTGTTTTCTTTGGAAGTCGACAAGCAAGTATTATTGAGATAACGGTTTATAAATCAAAAATTGATTAACAAATGATAACAACAATAAGTCCTCACCCTATATATACATATATATGTATATATATAGGATGGAGCATCTAATCATCATACACACTCAACCACGTGCAATCAATCACCTTAGCGTCCCAAGGCGGGGTGGTCAACCCAATAGCGCTATTATTGTCCATAACGTACCTCAAGAATACGGGCATAGTCATGGAGATTAGACTAAAAATGATAATGCACTACAAGTACATGTAGCGTAAACAAACAATAATTATACAAATAATGATTCACGTATAAATGTCCCAACAATGTCTCAATGGTGAAAAAATAATAAAATGAATTTGGAACATATTAAAACCACATGATACACCCCAAAAGTATTGAAAATTATAAAATATGGGGTAGATTACTCACATTAGTCCAAACGGAATACGCGTGTTGTACGATAGACGGCTCGGGTCAAAACGACGTGGAACCTATTATAATTAATAGTTTTGGTTTAGGAACTACTAAACGGGAATGGAGTATTAATAAAAATAATTAGACACATATTCTTTTATTAGATGAATTAACAATAATCAAATTTTATTTTGAATATTAATGTATTCATAGGTTAGATGAATTTTAAATTGAATTAATTACTTTGCTTAATTAATTTATATTTTCACTTTAGGAAAGATTTTAATAATTTCTTATTAAAATAATAACTTGTCAAATTATAAGTATTTACAGATTTTATATATTATAAACAATTATTTATATGAAATAATCATTAAAAATGCAATTTTACATGCTTAGATACTTAGGAAAATGGTTTTAAATACTAAACAGTAATGAAACATTCTGAAATTATCAGAAAATTATTATTTCATAAAATAGTAATTACTCTAAAATTTTCATATTTTTCTTAACTGCGTTAGTATTTATTTAGTATTTTAATGATTAAAAAACAACAAAATTCGGGAAAAATAACAAATGATTCCCAAAAATTCTGGAAACATAAGCATAGTTTTCTAACATTATATTGAGCCTACTGTAAAGGTTTTGGATATTTTTGACTGTGGGAAGTATTTCTTATGTTTTTCATTATTAACTAATCAATAAAATCATAAATAATAGAAACATATTAAGATAAATTTATTAAACTTTTTATTTATGATTAACATGTTATATATTATATTCTGATAAGGTTTTATAATTTTTGGACATGTGTAGATATTTATTATCAATTTAAACCATTAAATAATCATTAAATCAGGAAAAATAAGCAAACATTCTTACAAAAATCTTTAAATTTTGTCATGGAGTCTTTAAAATGTTAATAAGGTGCGAAAAATATAAAATCTAGTTTTTAACATACATAACTATATTTTGCAATTTATTTATCTACAACAAAATAAAATACAAAATAAGCATCAAACAGTAATATAAATGCATGAAACTTTATAAATCCACTTTACTCAATATATGGGTTGTTCCAAAATTTTCCCAGAATTTATTGACTGCAAAAAGTATTTTATGTGAATTATTGCCCTATTTTATTGCAATAATTATAGTAATTCAATAAAAATAAGTTATTTTCTGAAAATTTCAAGAACTTCTTATTGTATTGATGGGATCCTGAGAAAAATCAGGTTTATGCATAAAATGAGTTTTAGATAGTTTGGTGGATTTAATTTGTTTCATTCATGAATTTGAGACTTTTAACAACATACCTTGATGAATGCTTCATGAGGGATGAAGATTTGAGTATATTGGAGTGTTCTTGGCTGAAATATGAAGATTTCTAGGAGGAATTTCGAGATTGAGAGTGAGAGAAAGAATAGATATGGTTTGAGTGGTGATGAGAATAATGTGTTGGGAGAAAAATGAAAGGAAAGATGATGAGAGGTGTGAGTGGGAGACAATGGGAATAACATTTTGCTTTTGTTGGTCTTTATAATTTTCCACTAACACAAGCATCTTTTATATAATATATTAATTAATATAAGAGTTTTATAAAATTTAATGTAGAGTTTATAAATAGAGTTTTATAAAAGATATGTTATTATTTGATTATAACAATCTACTTTGATTTGAAGTTTAATTATAGCATTCAAGTTTGATTCTTTTAATTTAATTAGAGCATCATACTTTGATTTAATTTTAAGATGGTATCATAATTTAATTTGATTATAGTTATAACGTTATACTATGCTATATTGCTATTAACGTCAATTTATATCGTAGTGTATGGGTTTTGATCCTATTAGCGTCAAGTAATCTTGAGTAGGGTTTATTAAATTTCCAATTGGGTTGGGTTGACCCGAATCCATTTTAGGCGGATGTCACAATCTACACATTATCTTTTTCCATGTCATATGTCATCCCTCCGCATGGACACTACACTACTAGTTAATTACATTGTTTAGTATCATCCTGTGATACACAGCTTCTCATGGGCCAGACTCGTCAGACGAGTCTGTAGCATACCTTTTCTTTACAACTACTAACACATAATCGTAACTATACTACTCTGCATTTTATTCAACAATTCTCCTCTACTATAATTTAACACGTATAAACTACTAGGGAGATACGGTAGCGATTATTCACCTGAGTTTGGTGCTTCCTCGGAGTCCTGGCATGTTTCTCGTTCTAGGCTCCCGATAGCTCCCGAGCACCTCAACGCTAGCTACCGCTGACTCCTTACTTCTCACCATCATCTCTCAGCGTATTTTTCACACTAGAACTCTCTTCTATAACGTATAGCTGTTTTGTGGGTGTTCTGGGTCGAAATGAGGGCTCTAACCTCACATTTATAGGCCTCTGATCGTCCTTCGCGTCGCGACCAAAGCAAGGCTCGCGTCGCGATGACTCACCTCGAATGATTGCCTGATTGCGTGATTTACGGAGCGATTTACGGATCTGCTGACAGCCGTCGCGTCGCGACCACCTTGCCCGTTGCGTCGCGACGTGCCGACACTAAAAGTGTCTCATTTTTCTGCTTTTTGCTCCGGTTTGACTCCTAGGCTTTGATCGTTATATTTTTCTTATCTCATAATGACCTTAACATCGTTATTTGGTCACACTAAAGGTCAAAACGCTCTTACTTTTGATCTATAGTCCCTCCCGGGACACGGGTGTCACAGTGTTGGGTTAGGGTTTATGTGTTCTTGAAGATTAGTGTGAGAATTTGAGATATTAGATTTTAGGATGAGTGGTTACGATTTAAGGGTTATAATATTAATGTTGAAACTGATAGAAATACCTTTAATGAAATTGGTTCCTAAGTGGTTCTTAAACAAACTAGTTAAACCATTAAATCATCAACCACTCATCCTATCTCTTTTGAAATTGAGTTTAGTAGCCATGAACGCACCATGCAATCAACGCCTAATCCATTAAGCTATTTCATTGTTACCAGATTCTGGTTTATTTGAGCTGCGGTCAATCAATCCGAGTTTCTTTTTGGCTCCCAATGCAACTTGAACGGAGAACTTCCATTGAAGATAATTATCGTGACAGGTAATTAAGAAACGTAGATACTAAGAACCTATTTGGGGATTCATTTCCCTTTGAATTTAATTCCAGCAAAAGAGTTGAAATTCAAATTGAGATTATCATCAACAATACGATCAGAACTCATGAATAATTTGATTTGTGATTTGCAGAAGAATTGAATCACAATGAACGCTCTAATACCATTTCAATTAGATAAGAAGAAAGTGAATTGAGAGAAAAATAATAATCTCTTACGTCCTCATTATTCAGACAAGTGCTTATAGCTGCAGTAAGAAAAACTATGTGTAACTGACTAACAGGATGAGCTAGCAAACTATTTCAATAATTACAACATGTCCTTTAATATCAAAAGGGGAAAAAACCCACACATTGTCATTACTATGCATGGACCCATGCAATTTTTTTTTTATCCCAAACCCCAAACATGTCACATTGCAACCAACCAACCAAGCTACGTCTTGGAGGCATTGAAATTCGATCTTAGACATGTTCCGTTTAATAGGTTTGGGACATGAGGACAAAGAAATTAAAGCAGGATCTTCCAATCATGCAAATAAGTTTTTTTTAGTTCTTCTTTTGTCTTATTTAGTTAAATGATATTTTTTGGAGAATAAAATATCATAATTAACTTACAACATTGAAGAAGAAAATAATGGTTTATGTGCATATGTTTAAGGTTTTTGCGCTAGATTAGAGTCTGGATGGTGGGAAAGTAGCATCGGGTGGTAGGGATAGAGTTTTGAAGCTATGTGTGAGTTAAAAAGAGGGCCATAAAGTGAAAATAGCTTTTATGTATATGAAGGTGTACATGAACATTTGCTTCTCACATTCATGGTTTCTTAAGGAAAGTGAAAATTTTGAAACATGGATACAGTTCCAAACTGTTGTTGACATTAGTGTCACTTGTACATTTTAGTTAATAGAAATAATAAGTATATCAATGGGTTGATACTTCAGTTCTAATAAAAGTTAGGAGGTGCGGGAGTGCACAATTGTACAAAGACTAAGTTGATATCAATACGACCTAAGCGGGGGTCAAGGGGGTTGCGCCCTCTTGCGGGGTCCTAGGCGCAGAGCCCCTAGTGGGATCCAAGTGGCAGAGCCCTTAGCTGGGGTTCCGCTGTCTGATTAGCCGACAAGGTCAAAGGGTAGCTCCCCGAAACAAAAACGAATTTCAGCATCGGTGCCTGTGTCAGCACACACGCTGATGGTCACATTCTGACATTACATTCTGACACTGATAAAAGGTGATATACCGACGGTGATCAAAGGTCTCGCACTCGGACTAATCATACGCTGGCACTGATACTATGACCAGTTACAACTGCCAGTTGTAATCGTTCCTACTTTCTAGGATTTGGTTTTTAGGTTTAAAAAATAGATTAATGTTCAAATTGAGATAAGAAAAGAATACGAATTCTCTTAAATATAAAAAAATGTGAATTCTCAATTGTGCCTGATTACTAATTTGATTCTTCAAGATTTATCCTAATATCTGAATTTCATACAACCCAGTCATAGGGTCGAAATATCAAATTCGGAAAGCGTCATTATGATTCTTGAAACAATCCGTGATTTCAGAAACCTTCCCTATATACTATATAATCCCCAAAACAAAATGCAAATCTAGCCGTGGTGTTTTGAATTGCATATTAGGTGGATTGCATGTGTGACAAATTGCAACTCCAACTTACTTTTTTGTTGTTAATTTATGATTTATTTGTGTAAAAGGATCATTGTATTTCATATTTATAATAGAGGTGAAAACATAAACTTTATGTTGAAATGATACATTTTACATTGTTCATGTGATTGTTGCAGCAATCTTGAAAACAAAAGTTATACATACATAAAGACGATGCTAGGTGATGAAATATAAAGAATCCAAGCAATTGTCTTTATGAACATCATTGGATGTTTTAGAAGCGCAGAAAGTTCTTCTCTTTCAAACTTTCAATAGTGTCCTTTATGCTTACCTCCACTGGAGTAAAAATAATGCCTAAACCTTCTGCCCTTGCCCTTGACACAAAGAAACGGGGCGCCCCCACAGACTTGCCGCCTTTATACCTATCAAAATAAAAATAAAGGGATAAGTAGTCCAGATCTTGGTTAAAATTACTCAACTAACCTTTGTATTTCTCTAATCGATTATAACTTGCCATATTGCATTTTGCACGGTTCAATCAAGTGGATGTGGATTTGTAAGGGTGATTGAGTATAATGTGTAATTTAATAGATTTATGTTGGAGATATAGTTTCAAAAGCTCCCAACAACCCTTCCGATGACAAATAATAAAGAAATTTGAACACGAAAGTATACGTTGAAAACTCCAAAACCAGAGAAAAACCAAAATCAGAGGTATCTCTAGACAATAATCCACCATATGATAAATTATTACAACTCACAATTTTCTTCATTCTAACACAATAGACTGGAAGAAAAAAAAAATCAGATACCTAAAAGTGTATTTGAGTGGAAACTTTGACATTAAAACCTTGGACTCCTTTTAGAGACTTGGAAAGCACACCTTTCCTCTTGCACTAATGCAAGACAAAATATTCATGTTTATTTTAGCCAAATCTTGATTTTATAATCTAAAAGGTCTTCTGTAAACAGAATTCTACTTTTTTATTTGATATATTGATTTTGGTTTGTTGGATTTGGTTTATTTTTTATTTCTTAAATTTAAATTATTTGTTGATATTATATCTTGCAAATCTTGATAGTTTTATGTTTTTTATCAGCGTGTTACTACCAATTTAGCATTTTTGGGTCCATATAATCTTAAATGGACCTAAATAAGTTTATAAATACCTACCTTTCACAATGGCCGGGAGTGTGGTAGTATTTGTTTATAATCTCCACTATCTCCGAAGAGTGACTCACACACCCAACCATACAGTATCTACCATTTGCTTCCGGGTTCTCAAATGCCAATATATGAGCCGTAACAACATCTCTCACATCAACAAGTCTATAAATTCCATCTGCAAATACACTCTTTCCTGCATATACATCATTCAACACCTTACACAACATAAAACTATTTATATATAATGTTTCCATTACGAATATAATAACAATTTGAGTATGCAAAATTTAGAGAATAAATCATTACCGGTTTCAACCAAACCCACAAAGTCCTCAGAAGTGACGTTGAGAGTCGGTTGTAAGACGGGACCAATGACAAAGCCAGGATTTATAACCACTAAATCCAAACCATTCTCTTTACAGAATTTCACAGCAGCATCCTCAGCCAGGGTCTTTGAAAGGGGATACCATAACTGTAAAATAAAAAATATTTTACTAAAAATAACATTATGGCTGAAGAGTCGTAGTCTGATATGTAGAAAAAAAAATTATACCTCTTTTTGTTCACAAGTTTGCGAATCTGAAAACCAAGTTTCATCCACCACAACACCAAACTCTGGAGGTTTTACACCAAATATAACTGCAGCTGTGGAAGATGTGAAAACCACTCTTTTGAGAGATGGAACTTTTGCAGCTGATTTAAGAACATTACGTGTCCCCTTCACTGCAGGATCTAGCAATTGTGCCTAATGGAAATTCAGAAAAACTCATAGTGCGTTTGGTTGTTGTGGACAATTTTCCAGTTTTGCAGGAAAAATTTTCCAATGAAAATGAAAATTTTCCATTTTCCTGATTTACAAAGAAATTGGAAAAATTTAGAAAAATGATAATTATTGTTTTCCACATTTTTCTATTTCCATTTTTTTTAAATGTAACCATAAATATATGTTTAATTTTTTCTATTTCCATTTTTTTAAATGTAAACTGCATTTTTGGCACCTGTGGTTTGCAAAACACTATGGATGGGGTCCAAATCTTTTCAACTTGCTGTCAGAAACTTTTTGTGGTTTTGGTCCCTCTGAAACATGAAAAGACTATTATGCCTTTTTAATTTGTTTTTTACATTTTTAAAGATTTTTGTAATTAAAAAAAAAAAAAAAAGTCCTCCCTCCCATCTCTCTCTCTCAACCATTGTACTCGGATCGGACACCACAAATTCCAAGCTTTCGTTCCATGTACAGTTTTTGTAAACACCAGGGACAAAAAATGCAGTTTACTCTAGAAAATACAAAACCAAAATCGTTTTCTATTTTTCTAAAATAGAAAATGAAAACTCCACTGGTTTCAATCAAACGCGTTTTTTAGAATTTTTATTGAAAACAGAAAATAAAACCTCGGCTCCATTTTCCGGAAACTTTTCTAGAAAACTGGAAACAGTTTTCAACAACCAAACACACACTCACCCTCAGTCAGCAATTGTGCGTTTTCTATTTTCATTTCATGTGTTGATAAAATATGGAAAAGTTAGGAACGTACAATAGATCCTAACAACATGTAGGAATGGAAATTTGAGAGCGAAAGAAGGAAAAGCAACCTGTGGGTCAGAAACCGAAAATATAACAGGAGACGCTGTATGGAACACACATTCGCAGCCATTGATTGCAGACTCGAAAGAACCTTCTTCAGTCAAGTTAGCTTCGAACAAAGATAGCCTTTCCTTAGCTCCATCGAGAGCAAGTAGGTGTTGTGTCTTTTTTGGATCATCTGCAGCATATTTCAATGGAATCAGTAGCTATCAGACGAAATCAAACATAAAAAAATCTGAAGAATGAAAATAAGTCAAACAGTTGAGTTTTGATGCAGAGTCTGATTGATTCAAATCAACAACCCGAATACCTATTAAAGCTATTTTAGGGATCACAAAACAGGTCATTTTTATCATGGATGAACAATCTGATTAATTATTTAATAAAGCCAGTACTTGGAATAGATCGAAGTCTCGAACTCGGAAAATAATATTAAACTTCAGTATCGAGTTTGCCTCGGTAGGCCCAAACGGGCTCCGGTATAGGTTGCATAAACAACGATTTGATCCCTAAAGAGAGTACAAATGTAGGTTTAGAATGTTTTTGGAAATGAAAGCAGATGAAAAGTCAAAATTAGAGAGAATGAGAGGCTGACCGAGGGAGCGGACAGTAGCATGAACGGTGTAGCCACGCTGAAGCAAGAACTTAACGAGCCATGAAGCTATATATCCTGAAGCCCCTGTAACACAAACCACCTTCCCTTCTCCGATCATCTCTCTGAAATCAGCGAGTACTGTTGGACACTTGATACTTGAGTCTTGAGCAGATGTAGGAGAGTCACGCTTTGTAATTTTGTATATGGGAGAATCGATTGGATCAATAATGGGAAGTCCCAGCCTAGCAGGGAAGAGGCATGGGGTTATATACCCATGTGGGGCGAGGTCCGGGTTCGATCCCGGTTCTGAGCTCCTGTAGGGGATTTTCCTGGAGGAGTGTGGTTCGAGTCTTTGAAGTGTCAAACAACGAGGGACGGTTGAAAACCCGTCACAAAGCTCGAATCCAACGCCGTTTCTAAAAAAATAATGGGAAGTCCCACCGCTTGGCCCCACTTTTATGTTTTAATGTAAAAATAAATGCCTCGTTGCATTTCTTTTGGTCCCCCACGAAAAAGAAAACCTTTGACGTCCTAGAATAGAAACTATTATTTCAGCTCAGCTGGAAGACCGGAACAACATTTGGCAATCTGGAAGAATTTGGTTTACGTCATTACTAAGCCTAAATTATTATGTATAATATATAGTCTTATAAAATTTAAAATTACGTATGTATATTCTTACAAATTCTAAAAAATCACATATATACTCAAAAGATTAATTTAATAATAATTAATCATTCTAAAAATTAAAAAACTATTTTAATTCTATTTTAAAAATGGAATTTATCTCTAAAAAACTATTTTATCTCTAAAAGTTAAACCTTAAAAAACTATTTTAATTCTATTCATCACCTTGGATGACCCACTTAACAATTCTTGTTATAATGATCACTTACAATTGGTAAACATGAAAGTGGCAATTGGCGAAATGTGAATAAACGTTTATGAAGACTAAACTTTTTGTAGTCAAAACACATTAAGATTTTGCTATGGATAAACGTATATATAGAGGTTTGACATCTGCAAATTTTGGTCACACGTTAATTATTTTGGATATTAAATTTCATCACTTTTAAAATTCCATTTACGGAATCATTCATAGGGTGAATTTCGTTTGTGATTTTTAGAATGATTAAAATTTTTACTTTTTAGATATAAAATATTATTAAATTAATCTTTTGAATATATATGTGAATTTTTAGGGTTTGTAAGGATATATACAAAATTTCAAATTTTATAAGGATATATACGTAATTATAAAAGTTTGTAAGGACGTAAACGAAATTCTCCCAAAAAAAAACCCTTTCATTTTGTGCTAACAAGCTTGCATCTTAAGCCTTTGGCTTTGCGATTATTAAGTTGAGCAAATTGAAAGTTGACATCATTGCAATATGAGAAAAGTTTCTAGTTTTATAAGTTAGAGTGATTTTAAACTTATTCATGTATGAGTTAAAAAGAGGATCATAAAGTAAAAAAAAAAAAAAAAAAAAAAAAGATTTTATGTATATAAAGGTTTACATGAACATTTGCTGCTCTCATTTATGGTTTCTTATGGAAAGTGAAACGAACACCGTTACAGTCCCAAACTGCAAATCTGGCATTGGTGTTATGAATTGCATAATTAGGTGACTTGCACGTGTGAACAACCCCAAGTTCAACTTACTTTTTTGTTGTTAATTTATGATATAATTGTGTAACGGGATAATTGTATTTCATAGTTTATAATAGAGGTGAAAACAATATACTTTCTGATGAAATGATACATTTTACATTGTTCATATGATTGTTGCAACAATCTCGAAAACAAATGTTACACATACAAAAAGATGAGGTTGGTGATGAAATATAAAGAATTCAAGCTATTGTCTTCATGAACATCATCGGGAGTTTTAGAAGCTCAGAAAGTTCTTCTCTTTCAGGCTTTCAATAGTGTCCTTGATGCTTACCTCGAGTGGAGTAAATATTACGCCTAAACCTTCAGCCCTTGCCCTTGACACAAAATAACGGGGCGCCCTAACATACTTGCCGTCTTTATACCTATCAAAATTTAAATAAAGGGATAGGTAGTCCAGATTTCGGTTAAAATTACTCAACTAACCTTTTGTTTCTTCTAATTGAATATAACTTGCTACATTGCATTTTGAACTGTTCGATCAAGTGGATGTGGGTTTGTAAGGGTGATTGAGTATAACGTGTAATCTAATAGGTTTTATGTTGGAGATATAGTTTCAAAAGATCCCAACAACCCTTCCGATGACAAATAATAAATAAAATTTTGAACACGAGAGTATACGTGGAAAACTCACTGGTCTCAAGAGAGAATAATAATCCACCATATAAACCCACAATTTTCTACATTCTAAAACAAGTGAAGAAAGAAAAGAATCAGCTACCTAAAAGTGTATTTGATTTGGAAACTTTCACATTAAAACCCGGGACTCCTTTTATAGACTTGGAGACCACACCTTTCGTCTTGCCATTAATGCAGGACTACAATGCTTATTTTAAGCAAATCTTGATTTTATAATCTAAAAGGTCTTCTCTACTTCTTTAATTGGTATATTGGTTATGGTTTGTTGGATTTAATTTTCAATAATTATGAGTTTTTTATTTCTTAAATTAATAATTATGTGTTCATATTATATCTTGCAAATCTTGATAGTTTTATGTTTTTTTATCAGGGTGTTACGAGACCAATTTAACTTTTGGGTCCATATAAACTTAAATGGACATAAATAAGGTTATAAATACCTACCTTTCACAATGGCTGAGAGCAGGGTAGTATTTGTATATAATCTCCTTTATCTCGGAAGAGTGGCTCACACACCCAACCATACAGTATCTACCATTCGCTTCCGAGTTCTCAAATGCTAAAATATGTGCATTAGCAACATCTCTCACATCTACAAGTCTATAAATTCCATCCGGAAATACTTCCTTTCCTGCATATACATCATTCAACACCTTACATAACATAAAACACATGTGTATAATGTTTCCATTACGAATATAATAAACATTTGAGTACGTAATATTTACAGAATAAATCATTACCGGTTTCGATCAAACCCAGAAAACCCTTAGAAGTGAGGTTGAGAGTTGGTTGTAACATGGGACCAATGACAACGCCAGGATTTATAACTACCAACTCCAAACCATTTTCTTTACAGAATTTCACAGCAGCATCTTCAGCCAGGGTCTTTGAAAGGGCATACCATGCCTGTAAAATATAAAATCTTTTATTAAAAATAACATTTGTAGCTGGTTGAGTCGTATTCCGATATGTAGAAAACATTATACCTCTTTTTGTTTACAAGTTTGTGGATCTGAAAACCAGGTTTCATCCACCACAACATTAAACTCAGGAGGTTTTACGCTAAATATAACTGCAGCTATGGAGGATGTGAGAATCACTCTTTTGATAGATGGAACTTTTGCAGCTGATTTAAGAACATTAAGTGTCCCTTTCACTGCAGGATCTAGCAATTGTGCCTAATGGAAAATCAGAAAAAAAGATCAGCAATCGTGCCTTTTTATATCATATTTTTGTTGACAACATATGAAAATAGCAACCTGTGGGTCAGAAACTGAAAATTTAACAGGAGACGCTGTATGGAAGACACATTCGCAGCCATTGATTGCAGATTCGAAAGATCCTTCTTCAGTCAAGGTAGCTTCAAACAAAGACAGCCTTTCCTTGGCTCCATCGAGAGCAAGTAGGTGTTCCGTCTTTTTTGGATCATCTGCAGCATATTTCAATGGAACCAGTAACTATCAGAGGAAATCGTAATAAAGAAATTTGAAGAATGAAAATAAGTCAAACAGTTGAGTTTTGATGCAGAGTTGGATTGATTCAAATCAACAATCTGAATAGCTATTAACACTATTGGGGATCACGAAACAGGTCATTTTTATTACGGATGAACAATCTGGTTAATTATTTAATAAAGCTAGTAGTTGGATTGGACTCGAACTCGGAAAATAATATTAAACTTCAGTAGCGAGTTTGCCTCAGTAGGCCCAAATGGGCTCCGATTTAGGTTGCATAAACAACGAATTTGATCCCTAAAGAGGGTAGAAATGTAGGTTGAGAATGTTTTGGAAATGAAAGCAGATGAAAAGTCAAAATTAGAGAGAAGGAGAGGCTGACGGAGGGAGCGGACAGTAGCATGAACAGTGTAGCCACGCTGAAGCAAGAGCTTAACGAGCCATGAAGCTATGTATCCTGAAGCCCCTGTAACACAAACCACCTTCCCTTCTCCGCTCATGTCTCTAAATCCGGGAGTTCTGTTGGACACTTGAGCAGAAGTAAGAGAGAGTGATGCTTTGTAATGGGAAGTGCCGTGCCGTGCCGCGATTGGCCCTTTTTAGTGGAAACGTAAATGCCCGTTGCATTTCTTTTGGTACCCACGAAAAAGGAGTTTTTGAGCAAAGTAGTGTTTTTTTTTGAAAAAAATATTTATCGAAATGGTGTTGTTTTTAAAATATTTACTAAATAGGGTGGTTTTAAACATTTACGGTAAAACTGCGCTAACCTTTCCAAAATCAAGATCGACCACGACAATAGTTTCTTCCAGTCTGTCGATTCAGTCATCGTCTCCGGCCAAACCGACGCCAGCGACTCCGCTCCAGCCACGCCGACACCGACAGCAACGATTTCAGGTCAGCGATTGACTCAGCAACGATTTCAGATTACTGATTACGATTTCAACTTCTACGATTTTTTCAGGTTTTCTTTTCAACTTTTATTCTTCAGATCCTGTTTTTGATTTCGAATTATGATTACTTAGAACATTTCGGATTATGATTTTGATTTCGAATTTTGGTTTGCCAATATGGATTACGATTGAACTTTTGTTTTCAGATTACTTAGAACATTTGATTTCAGATTTCCAACGATTTCATGTTACTTGAACATTTGATTACTTGAACATTATGATGTTTGATTTCATTCTGATTCTTCAATTCCAGTTTCTGCTTCTTCAGTCCCCGTTTCTGATTTCAATCTCATTCCTGTCTGATTTCACTATAAATTCCTGATTGGAAGAAGGTGGCGTTGCCGGTGATGGAGCATTATACTCAGGCGACCGATGGTTCTTGTATTGAGCAAAAGGAGAGTGCTTTGGTTTGGCATCGTCAAGAAGCTGACCTTGATTTTGGCACGTGGTAGGCTAAGGAGCTTCTTGATCATCTTGAAAGTGTGCTTGCCAATGAGCCTGTGGTCGTGAAACGTGGTCAGCAAATTGTCGAAGTTAATCCACAGGTAATTTTATGTTACTGTTACTTCGAATTTAAAGTTAGTCATTGAATTTTTGGTTAATCGGGAAAATGAATCTTTCAGAAGTACCACATTTTGATTAAATATCATTAATGGATTTTGGGGAAGTCATACTTTGGCAAAATGAAATATGATGATGTCATTTTGAAAACAAACGAAATGTAGTTTTACAAAATAATGATGTAAATTAACACTTATACATTAGATTCTTGTTCAGTATTGGATGTTATATTATTGTCATTTGTTGTCTTTTGGCAAAAATTCCTTCCTATTTACACATGTGTGTTTACGGACATGGCTTCTTGTTTTTGCAGGAGGTTTTGCTCCTTAATGAAGGAAGCCAAGAAAAAGCAGAGCATCTTTCAAGAAGAACAAGTGATTTCATGATTTGTTTTTAGTTTACGTTTAGTCATGGGTTGCATACTAAACGGAACGTTTAGTCATTGTTGTCTATGAAAATGGAACGATTGAAACTTTTATTTATTGTGATTATTGTTTTTTGTCTTCAATAACTATAGGAACGGAACAATGGGGCTTTTTAATAGTTGTGATTATTGTTTATGTTTTTAGATTTATAAACATTAGATTTTATTTACAAAATGGGCATCCATCAGGTTCCCCGAATCCGACAGAGATTTTAGATTTTCTCTACCCGAACCCGTCGGGGGTTTGGCGGACGAAGGCGGAGATGGGTATGGGATCGGAGGTTGGGGTTAAACCGAACCCAAACTGAAATTTCCGGTTTTGAAAATCTCAAACCAAAACTGTCGATTTCTGTTTTGGTTTTGAAAAAAATTGTTGTTATTTTGTGTTGATTTAGAGAGCAAGACTAACAAAGGTTTAGAAAAAAAAAAAACTCAAAATAAATATATTAGAGAACACCAAAATCATATAATTAGAAAAATATAAACTTTGTCAAAAGTTAAAAAAACAACACCTATATGGTAAATATTTTGAAAACAACACCTATTTGGTAAATATTTTTTTTCAAAAACACCACTTTGGTCAAAAACTCCACGAAAAAGAAACATTTATTTCAGGTCATCTGGAAAACGCCACAACATTTAGACAAAGTTTTTTTTTTTTTTAGAAAAAACCGTTCATTTTGTGCTAACGAGCTTGCACTTTTAAGTATTTGACTTTGAGATTATTAAAAAAAAAAGTAAATCATACTATTTGACCGATCTATGTTAACCCGTCTTAAAGTTTTTATGAGAGGTCGATAATAGACACTAGTGATATTTTAGTCAGGGGCGGTTTTGATATAGTGCCTGGATGGCTCGGGCACCTGCTAAATTTCACACACGTAGTGCAAAAAAAATTGTTTTTTTTTCTAAAATGGTGTAACCCCACAGAAAAAAAAAATGCATCTCCGGCGCCACGACTATTGGTAAATCCTGCGTCCGCCCCTGATTTTAGTCATATCAATGTCTAAACTCTGAACCTCCTGTATGGAATTCCATCTAGACTCTAATCACGGAGACGGCTTTGAGATTATTAAATCATGCAAATGGAAAGTTGACATCATTGCAATATGACTTGAATATTAATATTTAAGAAGCTTGTAAAAAAGTGCTGGTTGTTTAAGTTCAAGTGATTTCAAACTTATTTAACTCATCAAGTGTTTTAATTTGGTCAACGTGTTGTTTTTAAGCTACTCATGTAGAAAACTAGTCTTAAGACTATATCTACGGATATCTAGCATAAAAAAAATGAAAATAACAAAAATTATGAATTTTGTTGAGTTAGTGAAATGTAATTGCTTTGGATCTTTATCAACGCTACTATGGCCAAGCAATGTCCAACAAGACAACGTTGAAGTTGATTTTCAGAATGTGGGAGAAGAGGACTCTCCAAAAGGTTACTCAGTAAAAGCCTTGAAGGCTTGAAGCCTTCTGAAGCCAAACTGGGATGCTCATGGGCTCAACCCATATGTTTTGTGTGTATATATGTATGTATATATGTACATTGCTAGGTTATATTAAGAATCACAGTTATTGTGAGACCCCAGTGCTATTTTATAAGAAATGACGAAAGAATATGTTTGTTTGGTAATGTGAATACGAACGAAACATATTCTCATAGAATTATTGTCATTATTACGTATTTTTACTCATTCTTCTTCTCATGCATTCTGACTCACTCATTCTCATTCTTACAGATATACGATTATTCTCACAGATTGAGAATCATAAAAAATTCATACGTCCCTTATTGAAGATTTAATTTTGTAAACTAATTAATATTCATATTCACATTATCAAACAACATATTCTCATTGTCATTTCTCAGAAATAGCATTGGTTATACGGTTTCACAATAAGTGCTCCGCTCAGCGACGGCGTCCGACGGTTCCTCCACAGTCTCCAACAGTGGTGACTTCCTCTCAATTTGCAAGAATGAAACAAGTAAGCATTAATTTAAGCAATTGGCGTTATTAATTTGAATACATAGAAAATGTTAGAATCAAGTTTGAAGTTAGCAATTAGATTTATTTCAATGTTTTACCATTTTGTTGAATACTTAAGCAATTAGTTGTTGTTGTCTTGTTGACACTTGAAATTAGTATATCTACATATACTTATTTGTTCAAATAATTCATTATAGGGTTCTATTGGTAAATTTTTGAAAATAAAGTTAGATGTTGATATTGATGAAATTGGTAAAGAATCTTCCAAAACAAATGAGTCAAATAAAATTCCATAAAGACCATAACCTACCTCTACAACTACAACACCTACTCTAACAAGTATTGACTTGAATGATCTTCCTTCAGACCCAGGGGATAGGCCAAATATTACATCTTATCATTCAAATCAAATATATGAAATAAAGAGAGCATATTTGATTAAAAAACTTATCAGCCAAAGGATCATAATTTTTCATTAACTTTTTTTGGTAAGAAGAAAAGAAATTTTGTTATGAAATGATTTGATAAATTTGAATGGTTATAATATAGAATAAAAAGAACAAAGCCTATTGTTTATATTGTTACTTGTTTGGATACATAGCAGGACAACAAGGTGGAAGAGATGCATTTGTTACGGAATGCTTTTGCACTTAGAGTAAAAAAAAGCATTATATACTATTTGGGTAATGTTGATAGTTATCATAACAAAGGACGACAGAAGTATGAAAATTTAATTAGAAAAAACCAATCTATTAGTGAAACCATTCATAAGCTGTAACGTCCCGTTTGTTTTCAATTAGTTTATAATTTTATTTTATTAAGTTTCAAAACCAATTATGCTGAAAAGATTTACTATTAAAAAATGCTAAAATCATAACCTAGGTTACAAAATATAATGTCATAATGAGAATTAAAATAATGAGAATGCTAGTCGCCTGCAGTCGCCCAAGTTCCTTTCACCGGTAAACCTTAAGGGCCCTATAAAATTTAATAAACAACGTGTAACCACAAAGCTTAGTGAGCCTACACATTACTTACATATTATATCAATCTCATACATGGCAGAAATACTAATCACATAACATGCAAACATATAACGCTTGGCCTTTAGTCTCTAACACAAAACACATAAACGTTGGTACCAACTTTCTGATCTGGTCAATTCCCTCAAAGGGTTTGTCTTGACCCTATTACCCTGAACAATTCCCCCAAAAGGCTTGTCTTGGGCTCTTGGCCATATGATCCCATACCATGAAACACACTGAACTAGTTACACTTAACATACATGGTAAACTTAATATATAAGTTAGTGTAACTTACCTGATAGCAATAATCTGAACAGCACAAGTAACGTGAGCTAGGATGAAGTTCTATTTCTGATCAGTCTACATATATTACCAATAGTTATTATCTAGATCACACTTTAAGTTGTTACTTAATAATAGTTATACAATATTCATTTTTAGCTTTGCTTTTGGTATAATAATTTGTTTATGGACTGATATACCCCCTTATACCCATACTCTTAATTATTATATATGGTTAAATACACTCTTTTAGCTTTCTAGAGATATAAGATACACCCCACACGATTCTTGGTTGATTTATTACGAACATTACAAGTTAAGTGTCTAAATCTTTCAGTTTTTCGGGCCAGATTGTAAAAATTATAATTTTCACCCAACTTGGGGTTGGAATCAAGCCATGACCTGGCCTTACCACCAAATGATTTTTGTGGAATTTATGGTGATTTTTCAAAACATGCTGAATACTTGACTTAAAAATATTAACTTGCATTTAAGTTTTGCTTTTTTTACTTATTAAGCCTTAAACCATAGGCATTAAGTCACATGAATAGTTATCTTTCAAGGTCTAATTAAGTCCTTTAGAGTGTATTTCGAGGGCTTGGTCAATAAATATTTATAATATAAGTTTTATAAATTTTTTTCACATGAAGTCCTTTTAGACCACTTCTCGCTGTTATATCCTTAACTTCTGAACCGTAAGTCCAAATATGATGTACATTTTGGCTATTACGGACTTTAATGTGTTTATTCTTAACTTTAGTATGTTTTTCTTGATCTTTCACTTGATGCAACATCCATTAAGTCCTTAATGTTATAAGTTCTAATTAATAGGTTGAGAAGTACATTAAGATCGTCTTATAAGATTAAGACAAGTTCTTGAAGTTAACGACAATAAGTTTGATCATTATGATTTTTACGTAAAATCATAACTTTTAGACTAGAGTTTTGGGTTTTCAATTCAACCAACCGAGCCTCAAGTCGCCAACCAAAGGCTGGAAATTCAACCAATCACAACCACCACTCGATGGTGGTGGAACGGTGGTGACATGGCGACCATACAGTGATCACACTGTGGTGTAAACACACTAAAGTCCAAACTAGATAAATGAGACATTAAGGCTTCTAGACTTAAACCTACGCCATGGAAACTAAAATACACAACCAACCTCAACCACCAGTTGGTGGTGGTCTAGTGGTGGCGACTGGTGGTCTTATGGTGGTGGAAACCCACAAAACCACCAATGTTCAAACTTGCAAGAAAAGAAGACAATATCTTGAAGATTTTAAACACGATCAAGGTTTAAATAGTACACCACATCACGACCACCCTACTATGGTGGTCTTACGATGGTGTAGAGCTGGTCAGCCGATGGTGGTGGGTGACTATAAAAACTAAAAACGAATGAAAGGATACAAAATTACTTTCGTAAAGTTGTAACAACCACCAAGCAACAAACATAGCACCATCTTCTTCTCCGATCAACTAGGTACGATCACCACCTTTACGCAGCAATCTTTCTAGTCGGTGTCTCTCTCTACAACTCTCTCTCTCCTCAACATCTCTCTAGCTCTTGGTCGTAAGTGATAGTTTGTGAGTGCGAATTTGTTTTCTGATGCGTAGTTAGGAAGAGACGTGTATGAAGAGAAGAGAAAGACCTAGTCGCACATCCCCTCTTAAGCCCAATGATAAGCATGCATAATCTAGAAATTGCACTAAAACCCCACAATTTTCCATGTTGACACTCTAAGCCCTAAATTCAAAAGTCTAGCATTTAAAAGTTTTGTAAATTGTCCCCTTTAGTCCATTGACTTAATTAAAATATTTGCTTCCTAATATCTAATTATTGCTATTAATTTTAATTATAAATCTCATTTTATTCTATTTATTTATTTCTAATTAAGTTATTATGAATTAATAAAATACAAAAATTTTTGAAACGAAACAAGTGTTACATAAGCAAACTGAAATTGAAATGAGTAATCATGAACTTCGATTACGTGCTACAATTGGTACTTGTAGATTTTTATTGAAAATATGTTACCGTTTCGTGTTGTCTTGATGAGTCAGATGACTCTCTTTCTAGAGGACTTTTGGTTTAAGTATTACCATTAATTAAATAACATAAATATAGCTTTTATAGTGTTACTTTAGAAAACGTTTCGAAAAATAAAAAAAATTGGCATCCCCGAAAATTCAAAAATATATTGTTGAATGCTTTTCAAGAGAGATAATCAAGTCTGTGAGTGATCCAATTGGTGATGATATGTTTTCTATATTAGTTAACGAGTCTAGTGGTGTATTAAAAAAGGAACAAATGACTATAGTTTTGAGATATGTTGATAGAGTTAGAATTATGAAGAAAATATTTGTTGTAGTTGTTCATACGAGGGATACATCTTCTTTGACTCTTAAAGTGGCAATCAATTTTGTATTTACTAATAATAAGTTGAGTATGGCTCTGGTGAAAAATCATCAACTCTTTATTTCTTTATTACGTAATTGCATCTTCATTTGCTTTATGTCTTATATCTTTTATTGATTATTTGAAATAGGTGAGAGGACAAGGTTACCATGGAACAGTTAATATGGGTGGTGCATTCAATTGTTTGGAATCATTGATTCTAAGAGATAATAATTCAATACATTATGCACATTGTTTTTCACACCAACTTCAGTTAATGATTGTGATAGTAGCAAATAACCACGATGGTGATGTTGAATTCTTCGACCAACTAGCTTTGGTGGTTACTATGGTTTGTACTTCATGTAAAAGAAAATATATCATACAGGAAAGGTACAAGGAAAGAGTTCAAGCTGAAATTGATGATGGTGAAACTGAAATGAGAAAATGGTCGAATTAGGAAAATTTTCTAATTTGAGCACGAGATACAAGATGTGGTTGACGTTATAAAACATAGTAAGTTTGATGAATTTGTTTCCAAAAGTTGTTGCGGTACTTAAGTATGTTGAAGAGGAAGGATCTACTATATCTAACTGTAATCAAGCAAAAGGTAATTTGTCATATTTCAAGACACTTGATTTTGTGTTTTTTTTAAACTTGATGTTGGAAATTTTAGGCCTCACGGATACCTTGTCAAAACATTTTCAAAGAAAATATCAAGATATTTTGGAAGCGACTTTATTAGTAAAAGGGACAAAAATGTCATTGTTAAGTTTAAGAAATGATGGTTTCATTCACTGTTGATGAAACTATATTCTTTTGTCAAAAACTATATTCTTTTGTCAAAAACCAGAGAATTATATTACTCCAAGAAACCTTAGGAGTAATATAACTAATGATTAGATCCATGTGCACAAGTGCACACCTACTTACAAACACATATTAATTATGAGAAATTTTTTTTCTTCCTACCTTTTATTCCTACTTATATTCCTACTCATGTTAAATTATGACATGTGTCTTAAAATATTATTAATTTTATTAAATATGACAGTTGTCACAATTTAACATGGGTAGGAATAAGAGTAGGAAGCAATTCAATTACTCATTAATTATCTTTCATTTTCAAGCAAATCAACAATTGAGATTTAGGAGACAACCACCATTATACTATACTATTCCCAAATATGTAAGTTGAAGTGTTATAAATAAAAACAACTCAATGAACAATATTTTTTTAAACTCAAACATTATATTATATAGTTAAATATGTATGTACTTTACTTTCGAATACAATCAGATTGATTAGTAAAAAAATTCCATTTAGGTAAACATTTTTATTGTTACGTCAATTATTAAAAATTAGAAATTCCATATTAATTTCATTGTGAAGTTCAACAAAGATGACTTACTTCATATAGTCTTAAATAATATGAAGTAATTACTTCTATGATTAAAAATGAGAAATTCCATGTCAATATCACTTTGAAGTTCAACAATTATAGAAGTATGAAAATGATATATGTTTGTAGAATTATACTATATAACATTTATCAAATGTAAATTTACTGTTCTTAACATCCCATAGACAAATAGTTCCTGAGGTATGGCTGAAAAGGAAACCATGCCCCATTCTCTCCCCCATTCCTTTCATCTCTTTAACCTAAGACCAAACCATCCATACTCGAGACCTCACCTCATCGTTTCTCTCCAATAATACCACCACACATTCACCACTATCCATTGCTACTTTCACCATCATCTTTATCTCTCCCTCTCTCTCTTTCTCTGTCGGTCTCTCACTTTCTTTAGGATCCTGGAAGGAAAACCCAAGAACCCTAAGTCGTTTGTGCTTCTAATGCTGCTGTTTACTATGAGGGGCCCAAAAATATGAACATATGTAGCTTTACCACTCCCCTTCCGCCACCACCAGTTACCCTCGACTATCCCTCCTCGCATTCTCCTCTATATGGACACCTCATGCTTCATCATGTTATATCTATCAACATTCCCACATCATTTGTATCTTTCAAGTCCTGCCTTACAGTGTAAATACTCTTCAGACTACATAGCTAAATGAGAGAAAATCAACTCACACAATATTTTCTTAACAAGCTTAGTTAATCCTTATTGCTAACTTTTGTTAGGCTTGAAGGTTCTAACACTGTTAACGCATCAACAAGGTTTAGACATATCTTATTTTTACTCTTTTATTGTGATTTCCAGTTTGTCTTTTCATCCCTAACATGCATCGTGTCAATTGTGCTGTTGAACCCTAACTTCTTAAAAAGTAAACCATCAGTTCTTGTCATGTCTGATTATATTTTGTATAATTTATACCGATTTTTTTTTTCTCAGGGAGGCACTTCACAGGGAGAATGGTCTCATTCACGTTTGTGGTTAATTTTTAAGCCAAATCCAAGCACTTGTAGGCTTTGATACCAACGATCCAAAAGAAAAGCCTAATTGAGTTTGTGTATTTAGTCTAACAGTTTGATGATATTACGGTAATGATTTCATTTCCTAAAAAGGTCTTATTTCTTATTGATGTTATCTTAATTTTATCAAGGTATGTTTGAAAATAAAACATGTAATTATCAAAAACCTATTACATCATAAATATTTTTTATAGATTACTCGATGCATCATTGTTGCAGGTCGATGTTCCTATTACTGAAGTTAGACTTAGAGTGATAAATGATTATAATGCTATGACTTTGTCTTCCTTAGGACTTATGTACATATCAACAATAGTCAAGCTTTTTTCCCATATATGTAAACTTTCCAAAGTCCTTTGTTTTGACCAGATAGATCTTTTTCCTTCATTTTTATTGTAAAAATAGAGCAGGAAGTTGAGAATTTTAGGGGGTTTATTTTTAAATGAGGTGTTGGGGCTTTTGATTTTAGGGTTGTAAAGAAGGTATCATGGGAAACGAGGAGCATTTTAAAAATTATATTAAAAACTTGAATATTAAGTTTGGTTTAATGGTTTCTCAAAATTTAAAACAAGAGTTTGAGTTACAAATCTTGAAAGACATTCTCTAAGTAGTCCGTATTTTAAAACATGTGATTTAAATTGAAATTTCTAAAAAGGTTAATTAAACTAGCGAGTAATTGAGAAATTGGCTAATTATTTTGATGTAAAACAACAACAGGGCATTGGATCATCCAATGAGTATGATGGTGCTCAATTTTTTAATTGGGTGGAGCGATTGTGACCTTGCAGGCGTCCTTGGTTTACCCAAAAATCTACAAGATATATTTAAGAGTGGGTGGGAAAACAATTGAATGTTTTTCCTATTGGCACCATTTGCCAAAGCTCTGTGTGTCTACTAATATGAAAAAAAAGCTTTGGCAAAATTGGATTCCGACGGAATCCGGGTATGTTTGGGTTGTGGTTTCTGACGAAATCCGACAAAATTGGAGTTTGAGATTCCATTCCCTACCATGTTTGGTTGCCAAGTGGAAGGAATTTAATTCCGTTAGATTCCTTCAAATTCCATGTTTGATATATTTCACCATTTTTTGGAATCCGATTCCATTTTTCTTTTATGAAAGAACCAAAATACCCTTATTATTCATAAATCAAAATAAATAAAGATAAAAGCTTTAATCATAATCACAAAAAAGTTTAAAAGCTATTCAAATTATATTATCAAAATCTTTCCCATTTCCTGGCAATAAACACATCATAAATGACAATTCATTCATAATCCAATTCTTTGTTAGATTTCGTTCCTTCCAAATGTATTATAGAGTAATCCATCATGCATACTTGATCTCTGTTAACAAAAAATAATCATCAAAACCAAATTGTGTTTCTTGATTCAGGTTGCCAATTACTACCCTGATCTCCTCCATCTTGCTTCAGAGGAAGAACTAAAAACCATGAAGCAAGAACCCATTAAAGGGACATTGTACAAATCAGATGGGAAAAGCCTTCAGAAAATGCTTTCCAAAGGTAGATGATGAAGTTAGAAGGAATGTTAGCAGAAACATTTCGGAGACCCGTTTGACATAACTTTTGAACCAGTAGCTCTAGCAACTGTGGGGTCCACTGTTGTGGTTGCCTTAATCGTTTATCACATATCATAATTACAAACTATGACGATTCTAGAGCGGTTCTTTACCATGGCAAAGAAGCCATGGCTTTGTCAAACGATCATAAAGTAACACATTTTGTTATAGTAATTAGCTTTTGGTTCATCTTATTGTTAAAAAGATGTTTCTTGGAAATCTAACTCTGTTCAAATGTCTATTTTTTAGCCAAATAGGGAAGATGAATATGTAAGAATTGAGGCAGCTAGGGGCATGGTTATACAATGACAAGGGCACTTTGTTTTTGGCATGCTTGCATTGCCAAGGTCCATAATGTACTTTATTTTCTATGCATAATAGCAACATACTTATACTTCATCGATAACAGAATTGTACTTTGTTTTATACAAATATTAGCAACATACTTACATTTTACTACAAATGTGGACATTGTACTTTGTTTGCTACATATTACTATCATAGGTAAAGAAATGTAACTGTGTTGCTATTTATGAGTAAGCAATTGTAAGTATGTTTCAATTATGTGTAAATAAAATGCCATATTTATTTCACAATTTTTTTTGAACTTCTGCCATAACGCGCGGCCGCAAAACCTCGTTATGTATATTAAAGAAATTTCATGTCACATGCTTATAAGTTATTTATAGTCCACATAACTATTTTGAAAAACAAATCGTTTTTCTTTACTTATATTTTTGAACCGAATAATCATAATACTGACAATAATGATTAAAGTTTTGCCAATTTCTTCCAGGACAAAAAATAAGGAGAATAGAAATTTGTTAGAGTACTTTTGAGAAGTGTTTGGTGATTGACTGATTGTGCTGTGGTGAGTTGGAAAATTGTTGGTGATGGTGGTCAGGATGAAAAAAGGAATTTCAGAAATTAATAGATTCGGATCAAGCGGTTCTAGTTGTAATCAATAATTGGAAAAGCTATTAGCAACTCAATCATTGTTTTTTTTAATTTTGTTATTTCTTCTAATACAAAATCTTTGTTTCATTGCTTTGTTTTTTTATGGCAAAAGGTTTGTTTCATTGTTTTTGTTTTTTGTTTGTTTGACACTTTATGTTTATGAATTTTGGTGTCTGATACTTTATGTTTGTTGCTCTAAAATTAATATCATTAGATTTTTTAAAAACATGATTTAATGTTGTGAAATTCTAATATAAAAGATAAAATAATCATATAATCATACTTATCATTTAGCACATTAAACAAAACATATTTTCAAAGATTATGTTTTTTTAGAGACATATTCTAATCTGTTCTACGCTACGCTACGACTTTTCTGCGTGTGTGTACGTGACTATTTTGAGTGACGGTGGGTACTGTATTATGGACGGTGTGGTCAAGATTGATGTGAGGGTGGGTGGAATCTCCTCTTCTCCTCTTTTTTTGTCCTCTCGATCTCTATCCTTCACTGTGAGTCTCTCTGTGTACAATAGCCCCTCTCGATTTCTTCCCTCCTATTGATCTCCCTTTCTCCCCCTTGTGTGTGATATAACCACCGAGTGGGTGGTTGTATCCGTGTTGTAATTGTTATGCTCTACGTGAAGCTTTAAGGAAGAAAATGAAGAATTTTTGGTTCTTTATCAACTTCTCAGGTATTGATACTTTTCCATCAAAAAACTTGTATCATATTAATTTTCCTTTTTATAGTGTTATTTTTGTTTTCATACACAATTCTTGACGACGAAATAGAACACTTTTTCTTGTAAATAAACATTCAATCGAAAGAATTTTTATTTTCGTGTTATGGGGTATATTAGTCATTATCATTTAAATTCATTTCGTTTATTGATTTTTTCCAATATACCAAACAACATGAGTTCATGATTTACTTCATGACGAAAGAACCAAACATGGAAAGGAAATGATAATGATTCACCAATGTTCATTCTATTTCATCACATTTCATTCCTTTTCACCGTCCTTACATTATATCTAACCAAACAAACCTTCAATACTATGGTCCCGAGTTTTAGCAAATAAAAGAAAAAGAAAAAGAAAAAGAAAGCAAACAATTAGAGAAAAGAAGGATGTGAAATAGAAATATAATTGTATTTTTATGTATCTAGGTTTAGAAATGGAATAGCTAAACATTATGTGTTTCCGAGTTAAAAAAAAACATTTATATATTTAAATTTTATTTTCCATGATTAATTCATTTATCTTCAAATTCTTTTAAATAAAAAAAAAGTTTAAAAGAAAAGATTATCTTGTTTCCTTCTGTTCCGTCGAAAACATTCATCCCAATGATTCTGGCGGGAATGCGGGAAATAATAGCGAACCGTTGGATTTGAGCTCAGATATTTTTCCCTATATCGAGTTATCGACCTCTGCTTCTAGGGTTTCCCTTTATTTTGAGTGACGTACATATCGGATTTATCCGGCGGAATCCCTCGCGGCACACCCTTCACTTGCAAGCTAGGTGGCGGGGTCCCATTTAGGAGCGTTTGGCATCGAAGGGCCTTTGGCCCTGCAGTAACATCGGCTGATCGGCGTTGCTCAGATTGTTGCCTCGCCTTCATGGGTTAACAGATGTTGCAGTGGTAAGCTGTTATCGGCGGAGGAAGAGAGGGGAGGAAATGGGTCTGGGCTGTTGAGTCGTTTGCAATGGAGGGCGAGGGTTGATCTGGAAGGATTTATGAAGCTTTAAATTTAGGTTATCAATTTTGGAACGATTTTGAATTGCAATTTTGAAGGTTGCCTATGACTATGATATGATGCAAGCATAAACCTAATGTTCGTTGGGATTGATACATTGATTTACTATTGATGATGATAAAGGATTGAGGATAGTTTTATATCAACAAGACATCACACTATTAACACAAAAAGTCTGATGACAATAATATATAGTTACTAGACTATATACACACAATGAGCTATAATGATGCTAACAAAAATAATTACAAAGTTTTTACAAAACTTTGGTGATGTTGACGCTGTTTCACTTGAGGTGGTGTTTCCGGTATACACCACAATTGGACTACGGACCTTGTGAATATCATCTTCATCTGTCCATAACAATGGCATGCTCTCTACAGTTAATGGCGATTTGATCCCTTTTCCTCTAACAGTCACCACGAAAGACTTCCTTTGGTTTAATGCGGTGAAGTGTAGATAATCAGGATCAACAATGATGTCAAGCTTTGTGCCTCCTCTTACGGTTGCAACATACGTTGAGTTAGCTTTACCAACATTCGTCACTGTTCTTGGAAAAGACACCACAAATGCAGAATTCATGTCAACTTGAACCGCCATGGAAGGGTAGTTCAGTTGTTGAAGCGTCAAGTTGGCATGACAGGTAGCATTTATTGTTTGAGATATGCTGCACCATACCTTGTGGTAGTCTTCTTTAGAGATGTCATACACAAGGCCCGGATCTTTAGCCTTCAAAGGATCAATATGGCCAGATCCATATGCAAATTCAGTATCTAAGCTTGGGTTAGGATTCATTTCCCATGCTATGTATGACACAATTAAACAACAAGGAAAGTTCATCAATATATATGGTCATACAATGAGAGACATAAATAAGATGAATAGCAAAATGATGGGTATTTGATGGAATTTTCTCAGAATTAGATGCTTGAACAAGTTTAGTCGGTGCTAAAGTCTTAGTTCAATATAGAAATGGAATTACCTGTGGTCATGAGTGCTGATTTAATTGCTGAGGGAGACCAGTCTGGGTGAAAAGACTTGACAAAAGCAGCAGCAGCAGCAACATGTGGGCAAGCCATGGATGTTCCTGATAGGATATTGTACTTCACAGAGCTTTTGTCGATAAAGGTGTGAGATGGTGAAGCCATTGGTGAATAAGCCGCAAGAATTTCCACACCAGGGGCCACTACATCAGGCTAAAATCACATGGCTAATTTCATTGATCTCATAGACGTAATATATAACTTTCGTAGATACACATTTTTAATGACTCGTAAGTTTTATGTTAAATCTGGGCATTCATTCCAAGTAGTTTACAAAATTAGAGCAAGGGTAGTTATATATATGGAAATTTCATGTGTAATAGTATAAGAAATACTACCTTTATAATATCGGATATAAATCTGCTCGGTCCTCGGGAAGAAAATGAGGCGACAAGAGGAGCAACTTGATTGTTAATATCTTGGCTTTTGAAAATTTGAACTTTAGGTTTTCTGTTCAAGGGTCGAGTACCCATGCATTAAATTAAACATAAACATGCAATTACCTAAAAAAAAATCAGAGTTTCTTAATAGGAAAAAAAATCATACTTGGTCGAGTTTTGGTAGGTTTTGACCAAGTTGATGTCATTCGTATCTAGAGCAGCAATGGACAAGGGTCCGACCTCAGAGATATTGTTTCCTTGATTTGGGACGATACAACCAAAGGCTCCTGCTGCTTTTACCAAATCTGTGTTGCTATTAACATCACATAGAACCACTTTTTGCTCGACGAGGCTACCATCTAAACACCTTGAAATACAATAGCTATAAAAAGAGAATGTGAATATGGAATCAGTAGTTTGCATTTTCTGAGATTATTCTTTTTGCATGCGCATAAATTACCTTGCTTCAGTTTCAGAGCACTCGCTTGTCACTTGTGTTCCATAAAGAAGAGGCAATTCTTCGTTACTCGAAGGGAAAGCATTAATAGAGGTACCCTACAATATTCAGTTAGAACCAACCATTAATTAACTTCCAAAAATGTTAATAAGTAAGGAAGAATACACTCACCGTTAGAATTGTACCATCCCCAAGAAGAACTTTGGTAACAATTCTTCTATCTGTATTACTTGCTGCAACAGTAAAGATCCACGGAGCATCTCCTGTCACGGAATACAAACCAGGACCAGCGTTCCCGGCAGCATTGACAGTAAGTATGCCTTTCTGCATCGCATGAAAAGCACCGATTGCGATCGGGTCAGAGGTAAGCTCAAGTGGATCTCCGTGCCCGACTGAAACAGATATAATGTCAACTCCATCCGATATTGCATCGTCAAAAGCTGTCAAGATATCATTAAAGTTACAGTCCACATCACAAGCTTTATAAACAGCGAGCCTTGCAGAAGGAACGCCTCCTCTAGCAATTCCTTGTGCTAGACCGTAATAATTTGCTTTATTCACTTGGCTCCCAGCGATGATAGATGCAACATGTGTCCCATGCCCATGTTTGTCTCTAACAGAGTCTTGGATTCCGTAGTAACGGGCTCCGATTATCTTCCTGAGGATTGATTGTGAGCAATGTTAAATATGGTAATAGAGAAACAGTAAATAGAAAGTTCGGTATAACATTTGAAATGTTATAGGTTACCTGTTACAAGTGAAATTTAGGCCACCTTCACACTCTCCTTTCCACCTTCCGGGAATAGGTCCAAGGCCTTCATCGCTGAAGCTCTCTGACTCTGGCCATATTCCGCCGTCAATTATTCCGATGATTGTGTCACTCTCACCACTAGGACTTCGTTCAATTGTTGTTAGAAATCCCATGAAGTCCCACGACCTTGTTGTCTGGAGTTGCAACTTTTGACATGGAAATACTGAGATGACCCCATCAAAACCTATTGGGGTTTTAATAAATCTTAGCAATGCATTATATATATATATATATATATATATATATATATATATATATATATATATATATATATATATATATATATATATATATATATATATATATATATATATAGTAGAATCTATGCAAATATATTTCCTTCTTTCAAGTGATTGTCTTAATTTGGCCAAAATGGCAGCTGCAGGAAGACAACAGCCAAGCAAGGCCATTGGAAGAGCTCAAAGGTAGGAGATGGAGTAAGTTTTCAGACATGTTTAGACAGTTAGACTTGTATTTTTTTTTACATGATTTGAATTGAACAAAAAAAATATAAATATGAATTTATTAATTGCAATAAATTCCGGTAATTGGAACTTACCAGCCAACTTTTGTTGTTCTTCTTGGGATAGATAAGCAGCAAATCCGTTAAAGCTTCTTTGGTAACTCCTTATTAGAGATTTGCTTCCGAACCTGGTCATGTTTGAAGATCGTAAACAAAAAATGTGAAATGTGGTTTCAAATCTAAAAGTGTAATTCAAAGATATACCTGGCATTGGTAATATTTTTCAAGATTTCATAGTGATGCAATGATGGTTTAATATTCGCCTTCAGGGATCCCATGTAAGCAATAACAACCTGCAGAAAAACTTTCATTAGATTCAGGAGTTGAACATCCTTATCTTCAAGTTATATTTTTAATTACCATCTTCTTTATAAAAATATGTCAAATGTACTAACCTTTTGGCCATGTTATGCATAGAGAAAGATATGTTAGACAATATTGATGTTGATACTGTTATTAATGACTTTGCCTCTAAAAAGGCTCGAAAATGTAAGTTTCAATAGTTTTTTTATTTTTATTTTTGCTATTTTTATGTATTTTGTAATATGTAGTTGTTAGGTTGTTTGGCACATGGGGGTTTGTCTCATGGCCTTTTTTTTTTCATAGGTGGGAAGTACCCAGCCTGCTATTGTACTACTTTTTTAATTAATAAAAAATTTCGGAGGTACCGCCCTCCTTTACTTAAAAAAAATATCGTATGGGGCCTCAATTTTTCATTTCGCCCCGGGCCTCAAATCGGCTTGGAACGGCCCTGCAGATACGACTATTACTAAAGAAATCAGTATGCATGTCTGGAGCACATTCATCATCTTCATTTTTCTTCCTCGCTCTCTTTGTCAATGGTGAAACCAAAGGATTAATATACTTAATTAGATTTCCATAGAGGGTATTTATAGGAATTTAACCACCCAGTTTATTTTTTTTTATCTCTCTACTCTTCAAAGAATCGCTCTATTTCTGTATATCTACATGTATGACCATCTTTTTCCTCCCATGTGTGTTTTCTGTCAAATATTTTCAATCTTCTATAAGAAACAAGGGAATCAAAAGATAAAGAGGGAAGTATTGTCTTACCTAAACAAAGAATGTTGAGCAACATGTATGCACAATAATAGAACATCTGTGCTAAATGTCATACACAACCCTGCATTCTCATTTTAGAAACTTTCGTACTTGTGTGTGTGTATGCATGTACATGTACATGTATACATAAACATATACATATACATATAGTTGTCTAAATAGCCAAATCTCAAGAAAGTAAGCAAGCTATTTTTAGTAGAACAATGCATTTTTATTTTCTTCTTTTCCTTACTCGGTTCCTGTCTCTTCTTGGCATCTCGCTCCAGGTATGTTAAAGAAGAATCAATTCCAACTTTGTCATTGATTTATATCATTCTCACGTGGAGTGTTTCTAAGGATGGTAGAAGATCGAATTCCTAAACTTTTTTATAAAAGTTTTTTTTTTTTTTAATTTTTTTTGTCTCTAATTAAGACAATTGTTAGGTGAAGATTTTTTTTCAAAAGTTTGGTGAGTCAAAAGTGATCGCTAATTTGAAACTCAAAGAAAAAAAAGGCTGGCTATGCACTCGTTTCAAATTTGATCTCCTCATGAATATTATATACATTTCAGACATGTATATATAGAGGATCAGTGAAAGGGTTATAGCTGCACCAACAACAAGCAAAAATCAAGAGGAAACATTAGAAACTCTTGTGAGCTAAAAATTCCAAAGAGATATATTGTGAGGTATTTTTGTGCAGAGCCTTTATTTGGCAGCCAAAAAATTTGAGTAATACAATATTGTGAGTGATCAGATTACAAGTGCAGTTTAGGCCTTGTATGATTGTAATTTCTTTGGTGATAATAAAACTCTCTCTCTCGTTCGCCCGTGGACGTAGGTCGTGATCCCGTGACCGAACCACGTTAAATATCTTGTTCCGATTTTACATTTTCGTTTACCGTTTTTCGATAATTTTATTCCGCTCGTGTCACCGAAATCAAATATCGATTTGTTTGAAGTGCTTAACTCGTTTTGTTATATCCCAACAACAATCTCTTAAAGAAAAAAAAAAGGAATTAAGCCCTTATGGACTTGGAAGTATAATGTTTAAGAAATAAAGTTAAAATGCTATAATTAAACTTATAAACGGCTCCAAAGGAGACCCAATAAAAATTCAAAATTTCTTAACTCAACAACACATAGTTTGACTGTTTGGCATTGTATTAGGCAAAGGGGATTGCATGTGCATAACTTTGATCCAATTCCTTATTTGGTTATCATTACTAACAGTGAAATAGATACATTTTTTCATGAAAAAGAAAATATTTGCTTTTGCTGAGCATCCATTGGTCAATCTTACTTATTTCGGTGCCAATAACTCTCCCACTTGTAGTTTTTATCTTTACTTGTTTTAGTGAAAGTTTCACTTTAATAGTAAATACACAACTGAAGGAGACAATTAAAGAAAGACACGGGGTGGATCTGATCAAAGAGAAGCGAAAGAAATATTTTCACCTTTTAACGTATGATTTTTCACGTTTTCTTTAATAAAAGCTTGCATGTATAAGCACAACATACAAGTTGTAAAAATCATTGTAAGTTAAATTCATGAAATTAAGATGGCGAAGCGAAGGAAGAAATGGAATCATATTTTTCTTCCATTTAGAAAGTTTCCTACTTATGGGTCTACTTGTATAGAATTATTCTACTATGCATAGCTTTAATTTCTATGCATGCATGTTCCATCCAAAAGATTATACGACAATATATGTATCTATGTTTCATCTACTACACACCAATTTTGCAACTCTATGAAATTATTTGCATGCTTTTGTGATTTGTGATTGTACAAGTTAGTTGAGATGATACAAATTATGAGTGAATTTACAAGTACGAAACATTGAACCATTCCCACTGTTTAGACGATGTTCTGAATAAATTCATCAGATTATCATTCTAAATCAATAAGAAAAACGTCAACTAAAATTTAAATATTTATTAGGCTACAAAACAAAAGTAAGAGAAAATCATAGAAAATAACATTGATAAGCAATCGGATCAAATTAGGGTAATAAGATATTTACTTTTCTTTCTTTATTTTTCTTTCTTCATTAACAAAAAGACAAAAGTATCTCCTTTTTATTGTTGGTGATATATATATATATATATATATATATATATATATATATATATATATATATATATATATATATATATATATATATATATATATATATATATATATATATATATATATATATATATATATATATATATATATATATGAAACGGCAACTTAAATTGAACACAAAAGGCTAAACCCAGCAAGAAGCTGGAAGCCAACGAAACATTACAAAGGTTTTAGAGCTAAGCTAGGATATAGCATCCATAAATTCATATATATATATATATATATATATATATATATATATATATATATATATATATATATATATATATTAAATATAACCTTTGATCATATTAACATCTGGTTTTTTTAATTTTTTTAATACTTTTAATCAGTTATTAATTAATATTAGGGGTAATATGGTAAAAAGCAAATAATATATATATATATATATATATATATATATATATATATATATATATATATATATATATATATATATATATATATATATATATATATATATATATATATATAACCTTTGATCATATTAATCAGTAGCTACGATTAACATCTGGTTTTTTTAATTTTTTTAATACTTTTAATTAGTTATTAATTAATATTAGGGGTAATATGGTAAAAAGCAAATAATTTTTTTTGGAAACTATACGATTAATTAGAAATTGAATCCGATAAAAACGTTCTCACTCCTCCATTTATGCTTCTCTCCCACTTCACCCTCTCTCTCCCAGCGTTGAATGGAACGAAACACACATCTGAGGGTTCATAGACAGACGTTACACTGCGATTTCACCATGTTTCTCTCCCAAATCAAAATTAAACTGCCTTCTTCGTTTGGGATTTTTGATGTCGGAGTCACTGAGCATTCGGAAGCAAAACCACAATTATTCAATCGGTGGTTGTGATTAATCGAAACAGGTGCAATGCTACATGGAAGACGAAGAACAACATCACCAAATAAAGCCCTTTTCCGACTTCCACTTATTCGAAGCAAAACCACAATTTTCAACCCAATAGTTCAAATTCCAGACTGGGTACCTTCCTCCTCCTTGCTTCTATCTCCCCTATTAACCCTCAATCCCGCTTCATCGCCATGAACATGCAATCGGTCACACCTTCAAACGCCTCCGCTTACACCTTCAAACCCCGAACTATCCAGCAACCACCATCGATGTTCTTGTTCTTATTAGACCTCCTCCTGCCGCCGCCCGTTGCCTCCGCCTCCCTTGTTCCGGTCACCGTCGATCACAACTAAGGTAAGGATATTGTCTTTTATCTTTCTGAAATCGATTTATATGACGCACGTTGATTCTTGGAAATTGAAATCGAACTCTAAAATTGAAATTGAAATCGAACTCTGAAATTGAAATTGAAATTGAAATCTGAAGTTTGATTTCTGATGGCGGATAAAGTACGATTACCGGATGAACGGACTTAAAGGATTTTTGTTACAGTTACCAGAACTTGGCGTGTTCATTGCAACGGAAGTCGACTGTTATTTGGACACTGCGTTTGTTACAGTTACCAAAACTTGGCGTGTTCATTGCGTAACTTCAGCCACATGCTGCTGTTAGAATCGAGACACTTAGCATAAGGACACGGAACTCACACACTCAGCTCACAAATTAAGAACACAAGAATTTAACGTGGTTCGGTCTAATCTGACCTACGTCCACGGCGGGTAACTAGAAGTTTTATTGCTCTGTGTTTATTTGTGTTGTGTGGTACATTTGGTTTGGTGCTATGCTGCCCTTTATATAGGCTTAGAAGGCAATGTGAAATCAAAATAAAAATTAGGCTACCTAACAATTTGTCAAGGCTTTACCAACCAAAGTTTGAACAAAATACCAACTAATCTTTGAACAAAATCTTCACCTAACAATCTCCCACTTGAAGATTTTGAACAACGTAGACTTTCTCTATCGTCCAATTGTTGCAACAATCCTTGAACAAACACTCTCTCTCACTTGAAGCCACGGAACAATCTTCACCTGTGCTTCAACTGTGAATTCCAAATAAAACACTTTTGATCTTAGCTCCTTCCTAGTTACCCTGCCTTCTCTTCAATTTACATGTTCTCTGTCTCCACCGGCTCCCACTGAAATGAACTGCCCGATCCTGGAACATCCTGAGAACAAACGAAAACACTCTCCATGTATAGCAGATAATCTGGAGAGATTTTTACAGATGGAATACTGGTTTTCTTAACCGACTGTGTTCTGGGTATTCTAGCTGAGACACAGCCCTTGCTCCCACTGCTATGAATGCCCTTGACTGGTTTTTCTGAACCGTTCCAAACACGTTCAACCTGAATCTGACCTGTGACTCTGGGTTTGCCATCTGCAAAGCAAACCTTCTTCTGTCCACGAGACTCTATGAACCGGACTTTGGTCTTCTTCTGAACTGGGACGGTTACTCCCTCAGACGGTAAACTGACCATATATAATGAACCCCTCTTATGTCCACGAGCTATCACACGATTTCCTTTGACTACCTTCCACTGCCCATTCCTGAACTTAACCTCGTGCCCTTGTTCATCCAACTGCCCAACAGAAATCAACTGTTTCTTCAGGCTTGGAATTACTCGGACATCCTTCAAAGTCCATGGACCGACTGGAGTCTTCAGATCTAAGTCACCTATGCTCGTCACATCAAGAACCTCATCGTTCGCCAGTCTTACCTTACCAAAATCTCCTTCTTTCAGATTCCGCAGTGCTTCACGGCTGTGGGTAGCGTGAAATGAAGCACCCGAATCCATAACCCAGGAATCCACATTGCTCTCCACACTACAGATCAAAACATCATCATCTGAATTTTCTACTGCAATGTTAACTTCTTTCTTGTCTTTTGGACATTGATTCTTGAAATGTCCAACCTCTTTACAGTTCCAACAAGTCACATCATTTCGAGTCCTCGACTGACTCCTTCTCCTGTTCCTGCTCCCACTACCTCTGTTATTTTTTCTACCTCTGACCGCATTCAATTGTTCACTTGATGATTCCCCAGAATTTCTTCTTCTGACGTCTTCACCTAGAATTAAATCCCGAATTCCCTCAAAAGTGAGCCCTTTTGATCCTGCGGAACTAGTAACGGCTGTAACTGTTCCGGACCAACTGTCAGGTAATGATGATAACAGTAGTAAAGCTTGAACTTCATCCTCGAACTTTATTCCCACTGACCCAAGTCTGGATAAAATCGAGTTTAAATTGTTGATGTGCACTGTAACTGAACTTCCTTCCCTCATCCTCGTGTTGACTAGCTCCCGAATCAGGAAGACTTTATTTGCTGCCGACGGCTTCTCGTACATATTAGACAATGCCTCCATGATTCCCTTTGTTGAGGTCTCCTTCAAAATGTTGAAGGCAACATCCTTTGACAACGCTAGTCTAATAAATGCCTTGGCCTTTTTATCCAAAGTCTCCCACTGTGCCTGTGTCATCGCTTCCGGTTTTTCACCTAAAACTGCGTCCAAGTCTTTCTGCACGAGCAAATCTTCAATTTGCATCTTCCACCAACCAAAGTCCTTCCCATCAAACTTCTCAATCTGAATCTTACTGCTTTCTGCCATTATAACGGACAAACTACACCCTTTTCAGAAATCAAGGGTAAAAAATGCAAATTTTCTGAAGTTTAGGGGCTCAACTGCAATTTTTGAAAGTTTAGGGGCTAAACTGCACTTTTTTGAAAGTCTAGGGACCTAACTGAAATTTTCTGAAAGTTCAGGGGCTAAACTGCACTTTTCTGAAAGTTCAGGGGCTAAACTGCACTTTTCTAAAAGTTCAGGGGCTAAACTGCAATTTTCTAAAAGTTCAGGGGCTAAACTGCACTTTTCTGAAAGTTTAGGGGCTAAACTGCACTTTTCTGAAAGTTAAGGGACCTAATTGCAATTTTCTGAAAGTTCAGGGGCTAAACTGCACTTTTCTGAAAGTTCAGGGACCTATTTTGCAATTTTCTAGACTTGGGGGACCTGTTCTGCAAATTCTGGATATTCAGGGACCTGTTTTGCAAATTCTGGAACCTCAGGGACCTGTTTTGCAAATTCTGGAACCTCAGGGACCTGTTTTGCAAATTCTGGAACTTCAGGGACCTGTTTTGCAACTTCTGGAACCTCAGGGACCTGTTTTGCAAATGGTACAGTACCGCTACAGTATCGTCTTCTCCGGCGAAACTCCGGTGCTACAGTGTCGTCTTCTCCGGCGAACTGGTTTTTCCGGCCAACGTTCCGGCGAGGTTTGACCAACTTTGACCGGCGATTTGGAGGTCTTCCGGTGCTCAAAAAATTCGAAAAAATATATTTTCGGAATCTGCGGAACGAGACCTTTCCAACGGCGTAAACCAAAATCATTTTTGAGACAACATTTTCGACCCAAAAAACAGAAAATCACCCTCTCGAGCTAAACCAAGGCTCTGATACCACTTGTTAGAATCGAGACACTTAGCATACGGACACGGAACTCACACACTCAGCTCACAAATTAAGAACACAAGAATTTAACGTGGTTTGGTCTAATCTGACCTACGTCCACGGCGGGTAACTAGAAGTTTTATTGCTCTGTGTTTATTTGTGTTGTGTGGTACATTTGGTTTGGTGCTATGCTGCCCTTTATATAGGCTTAGAAGGCAATGTGAAATCAAAATAAAAATTAGGCTACCTAACAATTTGTCAAGGCTTTACCAACCAAAGTTTGAACAAAATACCAACTAATCTTTGAACAAAATCTTCACCTAACAGCTGCAATTACAGAATTGCGATTCCTATGGGCGAGCAGGTAATGTTGTTTAGTAAGTAAATAGTTAACTGTTTGTTTTCCATCCCTGAACGATGTAAAATAAGTGTTGAATTGGAAGAGAAAAAGTCCGGATAATTTGAAATTAAGGCAATGTAACGCAAGATAAAATAATCTTCTTAAATCCTCCGTTAATGCTCCATTTATATCCTTGTAAGGTTGGCAAAAGCATGTACTTCAACAACCCCAGGTGGCCAGGTATTTTAGACTAGGGTTCATGTTCAATATGCCAACATCAACCCTGGTACCTTCGATTTATTCCTGGACAATCACATATATGCTGAAGTTGTTGAATTGATTTGCAGTCTGCAACATATGGAAAAGTGCTTGTTTATTCTTGGTACATTCGGTTTATTCTTGGTGAATCACATATACCCTTGTTCTTGTTGTAATTACCCACAGAGATTAGTTTGTCAATGCAGGTTGAGGGGAAGTCAGTGAAGGCACAAATATGGGATACAGCTGTTCAAGAAAGGTACAGAGTAATCATAAGTGCTTATTAGAAAGGTACAGTAGGTGCCTTCTTGGTGGTTGCAGTCAAGTTCTTCTAACCACTCTATGCAAGCTCACTTTATAAAAATGGGATTTCCTAAAGCAATGGTTACTAAAGTAATAGCCAAACATGGTAAAAAAGAGTTTATCTTCAACAAAGAATTTATTCTTTACCCGTATTGAATTTCATAGTAGAATATACCCATGTTCATCTTAGAATATATTATTTTCAAATTAGAATAAACTCTTTTATATGTAGTTCGTACCAGAAGGGTAGCAGAGACGGGGTTGACATTAGGGTTTCGGGATCGGGATCGGGGGGATTGAGGATTGACATTGCACTTCAATTCGTACAAACGATGAATAATAACGACAATGTGGTTGCTTTTTTTAACTTGTAGGTTTATACATTCAAATGGTATTAAAGAACGCAATTTCAACTATTGATGACAAAGATACAACAAATGTGGATGTCGAGGCCAAACTCAATGATCTATGAATAGAATGTATTCATTTTAGAATAACTGTATTTATCTTTGAATATTTGTATTCAAGTTAGAATATAATGTGTACTTATTATAATATACTGTTTGCAATAAATTATGTATTTTCAGAATAATTTATGTGTTTAATATAATATGTTCTTATTGTACACGTTATTCATGTCAGAATTTTTACCAAAGTTCTGTATTTTTTGTTCCAATTTGAAAAATAATATTTTTAGAATTCAAGTACCATGTTTGTAAAATAATCGGTTATTTTGAAAAAAAAATTAAATGATGAATAATGGAAAAAAATTAATTCAAAAATATTATAAAATTCAAAATTCAAAATGCTAAAAATAATTCGAAATTCTGATTAGTAAAATATTTATTTAAATTAATTCGAATTTTGAAATCCATAAAACAAGGAAGTTAGATATTACCATAATTATAGAGATTCTATTTTAATTACGAAATTAATTATTATGTTAGAATTCTGGAAATACCATTTTGAATTTTTATTAGTGATTTATGGTGACCATAAGATTAATCTTGATCAAAGGCCATATTTAGTTTTCAAGTTCTCACGAAAAAAATAGTTCTCATTTGAACCTAACCCTATATATATATATATATATATATATATATATATATATATATATATATATATATATATATATATATATATATATATATATATATATATATATATATATATATATATATATATATATATATATATATATATATATATATATATATATATATATATATATATATATATATATATATATATATATATATATTTCTCTCCTAATAAAAGAGTAAATAATACGCCACTTGGCCTTCCTTTATGGCTTCTCCTTTTTGTTTCCTGCTCCATGGAGTGCCACGTGGCCTTCTCCATATCCTTTTCCCGCTCAATGTATATGCGTTTCATTCTCAATCAATTACACTTATCTAATTAAGGTAAGCCACTATCAGTTGCATTTGGATTGATTTTAATATCCCTTAATCATTGGGAATGATTTCAATTCAAGACACCTAATTTAGGTAATCGTCTATCAGTTGCAGGAATTAAGGATCCTAATTGATCGTAATCAGTTCCTATATTTGATTCTGCATTCTAGGACTTATACACACCCTAATACTCCATTCAGATTATACATCGGTTCTCTACAAAACCAGGTTTGAAACTTCTATAAAAATTTGAATCTTTCTTTTTATAAATACGTATATATGTATGTTTTTCTGTATCCGATTTGGTATTTAGATAAAAATCAAACCGTGTTGTTTGTTTTCTTGTAGTTGTTTCGATGTGTTTTTGTGCTTTGGATATGTTAATTGGAAGAACAATGAAATAATTTTATTATGTATTACAACATATCCTTATGAATTGAGATATCTTATTGTTTTTTCCGGTTTGGTAATTCCTAATACCTACTGTCACGAAATTAAGATATCTTATTGTTTTTTTTCGGTTTGGTAATTCTTGCAACCTACTTTCATTGGGACCAAGTTTGAAAATAAAAATTGTTATTGTCTTTGATTCTCCCTCTACTTATTGTAACTGTCGTGCTCATCTGCACTTGCTTAAAAACGTGATTGATTAAAACAAAAGAAGTATTTTAGCATTCTCCTTTCCTGCAACCTACTGTCAGGAAATTAATATTTTTTTTTTTGGTTTGGTAATTCATGCTAAATGCTAAAAACTAGCCTTCTACTTTCATTTGTTAATGTTATATACCATTCTGCTTTGGTTTCTTTCATTACAGTATTGTAATGAAATGAGAAGTCAAATATTGTGCTTCTTTTCCACATGCTAAATGCTAAAAAAATAGCATCCTTCTCTCATTTGTAGTGTTTATGTGTTGATGGAAACATAACTTGACCTGGGCATTCCTTTATGAGTGAATGCAGGAAAACGACTTAATCGAGAAAGTTAATAAAGGAGACTTTTCCTGATATTCTACAAATATGTTTTTATTTTCTTTTAGTTTTCCCATGTAGGTATTCTTTATTATAAGTAAATTTTTAAAATCATATTATGGTACAAACCACTTTTTTGTTTGGTTGTTTTGGTAATTCATGCTACATGCTAAGAAATACCAACCTACTTCAATTGTTTATATTATATAGCACTATACTTTATTTAATTACAATATTGTACGATGGAACCTAAATGTAACAACTAAATTGGGACCAATTATTTCAGAAACAAGTAATTATCGGAATTGATCATTCTAGAATGTTGGGACCAATTTTGAAGAGAAAAATAGCAACCTACTTTTGGTAATACCATATTATTGTATGGTCGGACGAATATATCCCTAGAGGAAGGTGGAAACTGCATTCTCACAAAAAAGATTGATGTTTCTCTCGCTTCAGTTTCTCTATTTTGAATGTCAGAAGTAAACATCAAGTTTTTTTGTTCTGACCTGCTGCATATTTCAGTTGATGGATGCTTCAAGTTATAGTAATCATGGTCATTTTATTGGTGATGTGCTGGAATATTTCAATTGAAGATGGTGGGTTTCCTCAGCTTAAGTCGTGTGGTTTTGTATGTGTTTGGTGTAGAAAAATGTGGTGGGGTTGGACGCTTTTACCCCTGGCACAAATGTTGGTCTCCGTTAAGTGTTACTTAAAGTTCTCCAAAGTACATTGTTAATTCTCTCATTCTTCCTGTAATTAGTCAAGTTCAATGCCATTGTGAATAGTGCTTAGTCTTTATATCCTGGAAATTGAATTATATGGTTATCGAACAGGAAATAATAAACATACATTCACAAAATCAGTTAACTTTATCAACATATTTGTTATAGATAAAAGAAACTAAAGTTGTGATGAATTGATCAACGACTTGAATGTAGTGAAATTGATTGGCAAATATATGTTTATAATGCTAATACCTTCTTTTTGGTTCATAACTTGGATTGGATGTTCAAACAATTATTATTGCATTATTATCATTTATACATTATTGTTTGTAATGGATTCACCTTATTGTCAAATAGTTTTAAAATATTTGTAAAAAGTAATTTTTTCTAACTAGCAAATGTCAGTGTTATAATAACGCTTCGATTAAGAAAAAAGTCGTGTGTAATTCTTTGATTAAAAAGTTCAATAATTGTTGTTCCTTAATAGTGTGAGTAATCCTATTAATATTCACGCGTTTTACTATTTTTATATATCATAACATTTATATTTAAAATTTATCATATATAATTTAAAATTACATTTCAAATCATTTATGTTCCAATTTTTTATAAATTCCATTGTTATATTTGAAATTGAATGTACAACATTGTATTAAAATAACTCAAAGTAGGATACTTACATTACACAAATATATAGAATTACATTTATATTTCACATTAGCCCCTTTTGGATTAAATGCAAGTAATAGCAATATATTTCAATTGGTTGATTGAAAATAGATGGGTTTTTAAAATTTTGAAAGTATTTGGATTTTAAAAATAGCAACATACTTTCATATGTTAGAAAGTAAATATTGTAATGAATAAAAACACAATAAATTCAAATAAATTTCCTTTTTATGCAAAAAAAAAAAATTGAAGTTGTTAACCCGTGTTTAACACGGGCTTATAACCTAGTGGATATATATATATATATATATATATATATATATATATATATATATATATATATATATATATATATATATATATATATATATATATATATATATATATATATATATATATATATATATATATATATATATATATATATATATATATACTATACTATAAACCATATATAAATTACAACCATCTTAATGCACCAAAGTCTTAATTTTAAGACATGTACAACCCTCTATTGCACTCTTTGAATACGCGTGTTTGCTGACTACTGTTGGGCATAAATCTTATCCTAATAAATAAGTAACTCAAAGTGTCACATGTCATCTTCTAAGCCCTCTTGTACTCATGTCATTTTTATAGAATATCTGATTTTCTCAAAATAAAAATTTGTTTGTCAGTTACTCTAAACTCCTTAATTATCTTGTAACTCCTCAATTAAGTGTGGATAATTAATGACTATAATGACATCTTATGAATAATCAATTAAGTGTGGGAGAAAGAATTGATTGATTTGAGAAAGAGTAAATAAGGCTTTAGTTTTTTAGTTATTTTGAAATAGGATTAACCAATCTAAATTAATGTCAATGAAAGAAATAGCATTAACGATTAGCCGGCATGAAATATGACATGTTTTTGAAAAAAAATATTAGTCATAGAAACCAAACTATTAGCCGACATGAAACTATTTGCTGAAAGGAAACCATTAACGATTCATTGCTATGAACCTTAAATAAAATCCTTAAATTGTAAATCTGAAAACCTAAACCTAAACTCTAAAAGAAACTACTTACCAAAAGAAACATTTTGCATATAAGTTGCATGCTCTTTGTAATATTACATTTTTTTAAACAATCTGAAGTTTACACATCGACCGTGGTATCACTACAAATAAAATGACATTTAATGACACAGAAAAGATGCCACTAAATACCAAGAAAGTGCCACCAAAAGCGCTGCGACTAAAAATATATAGTGGCACTATTTTATTGTGTCGCTGCAACATTGAATATTTTGCCGAATTATAACATTGTACTCTTATTTTTTTTCTCCACCTCATGTAAAGTTTACTACTTTCAATTATTTTCTTATGGAAATATTGTATTTTATGAACATTAATGTTTACATATTCATAATTTATATTCTTTAATTTTATATCATCCCGTGTAATACACGGGTTTTACAACTAGTGACCTAATATGTAAAAACCCTAGATCTGATGAGCCCTCATGCCATTCGCTTCCGCCTCCCCTGATTACTCGCCGTCTCTTCTTCAGACTTCTCCCATTTCTCTTTCTCTTCAAACTTACTCTGTGCCACTACCGTCTCCACCTTCACACTCACCGCAAAGACGATCGGGCCACCACCACAACAATCGCACTTGCGCCTAAGCACTGGACATCTCTCGCCCTCGCACCAGCATCAGATTAAGGAGACTGTATATGCGTTTTAGGGGTAACAATCGTAAAAGGGGAATGCTAGGGTTTGTCTTCTTCGTCTCCATCTTCCCGTCTCCATCTTCCCGTCTCCTTCTCTTCATCTACATCATCAAAACCATCACAGTTTGGCTGTTATTAACCAATTGTTTGTTGATTTTTAGGGTTATCGATTGAAGTAATCAACCCGCAAATTGACAGAAACATCATCAGGTTTCAAATAACCCCAACCAACTCTCTATGCCTAGATTCACATTCATTTTTCTACTAATAATCAATTTCAAATCCTTAAAATAGCCTCTCATCTTTCCTTTATTCACTTTCTATTGCAGGTTTAAGCTTCTCGAGGTAAGTTGTTATTTCCTTTGTTCACTCTCTATTGCAGGTTCAATCTCTACCAGATTCACCGCTAACCCCTTTTTATGATTTTATAGTGAAGAATTTCGAGCCCCTCTCTTCTCTTCTATGATGGTTCTTTCTAAAATTAACCTTTTGTTCTGCATCATTTGTTTTAATTCTTCCGTTGCAACCATGGAGGATCAACCCTCTTCAAATTTTTCTTAAACTGTTATTTTGAGAATTTATCAAACTAACATTGTTTTTATTTCTTCTTCTTGACCAAGAGCTGGTAGAAATGTGAGAAGACCAAAGACCAAATTCTTGAGATACTCTAAGGTAGGAGTCGTGAATAAAAACATCAACGGTGGAACAATGAAGCAAAGTGGGATCCTAAATCCAATCTTTTATTATTTACATTCTTCTTTCTTTCTCTAATATAAACGATTTCATGTTTTTTTTTTCAGTTGTGTGCTTCTTTGAAAGTTTAGGTAACCTGTAAAATGTTCACGTTTTTAACATCAATTCCATGTTTATGTAGGTTTGAACAAAGAGACGAACATGGAGGCTGCATTTCAGGGTCTTTGATTCTTTATCTGTAGGATGGTGGTTTGTTTAAATATTCAAGATATAGTGATTGAATTTCAGGGTCTTCTTACTATTTTAGATATTGGTATTAGTTTTGGAATTTTTCATTTACTTACTGTTTTCATTGTTGGATCTATATTGTAGCTATTCACTGATTTCAATCAATATAAATAACAAAAGGTTATGAGAAATTGAGAATGGTTTCTTGAATTTTTGCAGGATATAATATCAGTTCTTATAGTGGAATGGACTCAACTTGTAAGAATTGGAGGAACTGTAGGTTGATAAAATCAAGAGGGAGTAATGCATTTCATAATTAATGGTAAGATTGCATCTTTAGTTTTTTTTTCTTCTTATTTCTCTAATTCCTAAGAAACATAAATGTGTTTTAAGTTTTGACGCCATTAACTGGTTGACAAGTGGGACATTCCAACGGATACATATTTTATTATAATTTTGCTAAATTATTTTGATGAAAAAGAAACAAAATGTAAACAGAGAAATCAATAGTTCTGGTTGTACTTTGGTTTTAATTAAAAAATAGCAATATACTTTGTTAAAATGCAAGATTTGTACTTTTTGTTTTAGTTTGAAAATAGCAATCTACTCTTGGCTACTTATTGTTTAATAGATAAGATGGAGTCCTCAATCTCAATTTATCAGGTATAAACAGAGTACTGAATATAAGTAATGGAAATGTATTTTAAAAAGTTGGTTATCGGTTTGATTGTCAAACTTGAAATAGCCTTTTAACCTTGTCAAACTCGAAGATGTAAAAAGGGTGGTATGGTAGTAGATGGGGTAGGGTATAACGGGGTCGGTTTTGTGTTGAGTGAAGGAGAAGGTAAGGTGAGAGTTGTAATAGGGAAGTGTTTCCTCAATTTCCGGATTTTCAAATTTTGAAAACTTTAAATTTTTTGAAATTTTCAAATTGTGAAAACTTTGAATATTTTGAAAACCTTCAAAATTTCAAATTTTGAAAACTTTAAAATTTTCAATTTTGAAAACTTTCAAATTTTCAAAATTTGAAAACTTTTAAATTTTCAAATTTTGAAAAACGAAAGAAAACTAATTTTTCAAATTTTGAAACCTTTAAAATTTTTGAAACTTTCAAATTTCTGGATTTTCAAACCTCAATTTCCGGATTTTCAAATTTTGAAAACTTTAAAATTTTTGAAATTTTCAAATTTTGAAAACTTTGAAAATTTTCAAATTTTGAAAACTTTCAAATTTTCAAATTTTGAAAACTTTCAAATCTTCAAATTTTGAAAACTTTCAATGTTTTCAAAATTTGAAAACTTTCAAATCTTCAAATTTTGAAAAATTTCAAATTTTCAAATTTTGAAAAATTTCAAATTTTCAAATTTTGAAAACTTTGAATATTTTGAATTTTTTTTGAAAAGTTTCAATAATTCATTGTATATTCTAATCATTATAATTTTACTTTGTAACTTGACTTGAAAGTTCTAACTGCTACTTAACTGCGCATTTTTTTATTGCGGATTTTTTGTTTAACTGCTACTTAACTGCGCAGAAATTTCAATCAAACTCACACTTGGTTCTGAATTCTAGGGTTTCATAATCTCTATATGTTTCCACTATTTATGTATCATCATTATTTATGAACTAATTTTGTATTTCTCGGATCTTGGTGTGACTGTCTCATCCCAAAACTAGAAATGAAAGTAAGCTGCTATATCTTGCTAAAAACGAAAGTATGTTGATAATTATTGCATTTATTTGGGCTTAATGCAGCAAGGCGGTTTTTGGGACGATTCTTGATACAGACCTTAGCTAAGGATGGGTGTGTATTCTTTTGATTTTTCATTCATGTTTGCTTTTGGTTATCCCTGGCTTTGAATTTGTTACTGAATTTTGGTTATCCTTGGCTTTTTTGGGTGTTTTCCATGCTTTGTGGTCTTTTATATTGATTTATATCATCCTATTAAGTATTGACTAACTATAGCAATTACAAGGTTATTGTGTAAAATGAAATGTTGAATCGCAAATTAAAATGTACATTTGTATGCTCGTGTTCCCAACATTGTAGTGGATGTTTTATCAACTAATTAAAGCATTGCCCAATTGTTGTATTTAGTTATAATTATGTTAATAATTAAAGCATCGTCTAATTATAATGAATTGTTATGAGTCTAATTACCCTTAAAAATATCGATTTGACTATATTAAATATAATTGATATATTTCAAATACTTGATTATTAGTAATACAAGTAATGTATATGATAAATTTTAATTGAATTAGGAAAATTTGAACTCATAATTTAATATTAACTTTGGTGTTTAAACTTAAACATCTTTTTAGAACGTAGAATAAAAATTGTTCTTTATGGTTTGACCGTTCCTCACAAAAAACATGAACCTATGATAGAATAAAAAATAAAGACTTTGTTGGTGCCGTTAACAAATACGAAAATTAAAGAAAAAACAAGTTCATTTAATATTAATTAATATTAATGCCCATAGCGTTGTCGATTTTAGGTTTGGCCAGATTCAAAATACGTACATTGAATTAATTAATTTTTTACTGAAAAAAAGTTTTTGCTAATGTAACGTGTGTTCTAAATGATATCCTTATGCAACTTACAAGAAACTATTCGCCGGAAGTAAATTATCCGCTTTATATACAAGTTACCAAACCGAACTATTTATGGTAAAAGCAATTTCATGATTCATTGTATATTATTTAGAATATGACATATTTTTGAAAATAAATTATGAACGCTTGTCAAAAGTAAGTAATTATTGAAAGAAACATATTCTCTGCCTCCCCCGCCCCCAGGGGCGGAACACATGTATTATAGTTAGGGGGGCCGAAACTAAAATTACTAAACAAAACCATATATAATCGCTTAACTTTATTTAATGTTATTACGTATCAAAATTTTAAATAAAAACTTACTTTTTGTTAATAGATACTGCAATAGTAAATTGTTTTTCATTTTAATGTAAGATAAATACCAAAATTAACTAACTATTAATAAATAACAAAATAAAAACCAATTAGTAAATACATTTTTACAATAAAATAATATATTTTATAAAAACTAATTTAAAATAATTATAATGTTTATTACAGATTTCGAGTCCCGTTCTAATATATTGAAATTTTATATTGTAATAAATTAATAATTATTAATAAAAATACAAGATAAAGTAGAAAACTATTAATTAATTAATAAATTTGAGTTATAATATATAAATGAGAAACCAATACGTAAGGAAGTTCAAAATCAAATTTAAAAGGTAAACTAACCTTATATAATTTTCTTTTCCTTTATGTCAAATCATATTAAATTCGTAGCCTTTTAACCTAACAATTGGTACATGTACATCACCTACTTATCTTTTTTTTTTTATAATAATGAGAGAGACATCAGTTTATACAAGAAAGTAGTGAGAGATAGTAGCAATTGTAACATTTAGAGAGACCGGAAGAAGGAGCGAGAGAGACATAGGAGCTCGTACCTGCACTCCGACATCGGCGAAGAAGAAAACATGAACAACTATTGCAACACTATTGCGCTAATGGTCCGACGACTCGGTAACAAGAGAGAGAACACTAGAATAGGAAGAGGAAGGAAGAGGAAGCAAGAGAGACAAAGGGACTGCGAGCGCGTACATGCCTTCCGGCACCGCCAATGAAAACTTCAGTGAGTTAAACAACGGCGGCAGCTCTAGCATTCTAGGGTTTTTCGTTGTTTTGAGAATTTAATTTGATAAATGGTTTTATGGTATTTATATAGAGTTAAATATTCAGTCCATTTGTTAAATTAACTTTCCATGATAAGTTTATGTTTGTTTAAATTTTCTAAAAATTAAATTAGATAGTTATCGATATATATTAGCAAAAATCTGGAGGGGCCGATTCATTTTGCTTCTATAGAAATTAGTTATATAATCATTTATTTTGTATATACTGGTATTTAGTAGATAAAAAATCAGGGGGGCGATGGCCACCCCTGGCCCCTTCTATGTTCCGCCACTGCCCGCCCCCTTCAACGACTGTTGCATTGTGCGGGTACTCCATTAAGATTAGGACACATGGTCATTATTATTTTGAAGTTTTCGATAAAAATCTCTATAACAAACATATGAAATTCTCGTAAAATGATACCAAAATCTTGCGAAAACAAATAGCCGAAAGGAAACTACTCGCCGTCCGCCGCATTGCGCGGGTACGCAGCTAGTACATATATATATATATATATATATATATATATATATATATATATATATATATATATATATATATATATATATATATATATATATATATATATATATATATATATATATATATATATATATATATATATATATATATATATATAGGAAAGGGTTCAAATGAGAACCACTAATTCACAGTTTAATAAAAAATTTACGTTATAGTATTCACAGTTTAATAACTAGAAATTTTATTATATTGTGAATATTGTAAAACGTATTAAAAATAAGGAGATTTATTAAGTTTGATGTATTTTCACATAATAAACAAGTGTGAAAAAACAAACAAACGAAAAAAAGCATAATTGTTAATGTGTGAATATCGGTTCTCACGGTTCTTAACCTTTTAGTGGTTCTCATTTGAACCTATTCCTATATATATATATATATATATATATATATATATATATATATATATATATATATATATATATATATATATATATATATATATATATATATATATATATATATATATATATTGAAGGGTTTTCTAGCAAACAATGAACACAAATATTCCTATGGTTCACATGCAACCCTAGAAAGATCTATGTTTTCTTCTATGAAGATAATATATTATAACCTAAAGGCCAACAATTATTTCTAAAGTTCAAATCAGAAGAACCAACCTTTGAATCTTGTTCTTGAAGCTAGCAGCAAAAGTATCCTGCCTCAGATGCAAGACATACCCACAGCAATGGAGAAGACAGTCCAGCAGAGTAATCTTGGTTGAAGTTGGCATGAATAATGGGGAGCCAAAGGGTTCCTTTTATAGCCTCCTAGGGTTACACCTGAAACCCTAAGGAGCCTCCAAGTGGGCAAGCCTGTTGACCACTTGGACCAGATCCCTAAACCCTAATTAGGGTTTTCGCCAACCCTAGAGAAGCCTCCAAGGGTGGCGCCACTTTTGGCCCCTGAACTTCTCTTTGCCAGTCATTCAACTATTGAATAAATACAAACTAGTCCTCACACTTTTAATTAATTAATTTAATCACTAAATTAAATCCAATTAATTCTAGATTAAATCTCAATTAATTATTATAGTTTCTAATTAATATATTAACACTTAAATATATTAATAAACCATTTAATTAATTCTATTGATTTATTACACAATTAATAAATCAACCTTTTACTCTACTGAACTCTATCCTGACCTCCAGCTATGAGGGCAACCCAAATGGACTTTGCTTCAATTAACAAGATAAATATAGTTGTAAAGTCATGGCTTAGACACCTAATCCAACAGTCTCCCACTTGGATAAGTCTATGACTTTAATTTATCTTCTGATTAATAAACAACCTGCAGCTTCCTAGAAACTGCTGCTGAACTCTGACCTAGTCAGTTCTGTCCAAAGATAAGTGATCATATGATCCTTCGTCCAACAAGATATTTTCAGACACGAGACATGGATTGAGATCAATCTCTGTCTGATACTCTGTTTCCCGATTTCCGATTCTGCTTATGACTTTAAGACTTCTAATTGAACACATCAATTTAGTCCCGGCTGGCCAGCTCTTTAGTCAACTTCAAAATCATCGAGCGGCCTACAGATATCTGTTTCCCATCAGGGTCAAGGAACGAATAAGCTTTGACTCATATGGTTGTGTCTTTTACTTATCAAATCGTACACAACAATGCGTTTTGTAACATCGAGTTACCGATGCGTTTCGTATTATCAATGCACAACCGACTCGAAAATTTCAACTCATATGTCTCCGCTTCAAGATCATACGATATTATCGTCTCAACATTGCTCGTGATGTAATCCATGAAGCAATCTGTTGAGTGCGGGTTTATCCAATACTCAAATCTCTATTTCTAAGTACTCATGAACGTTGTAGCAGTCTTACTGCAATGTCTAACTCCTTAGACAATCTACAAACCAATTCATGACAGTCTTTGTTCATACTTACTCCCGAAAAGTATGAGCGATTGTGGACCTTTTGAATAATCAAATTATTCAGGAAGTGAAACATGCAAAAACGAAACTTAAAATCTGACTGGTGGCTACTATTGCCTAATTACCAAGTCTCCACGAGGTAATCACCAAGTAGGATTTTACATAAACTATTATCGGTTTCTAGATTCCTTTTAAACTATTTAATTCGTGTTATGTATCTATGTCTACTTGACCTTTCACTCTTTCTATGTATTCAAATGTTATGCATTTATACACTTCATCCGATGATATTTCAATTTTGGTCATACCGTCATTCTCACTAACAACTCCATTCTTTGTACTGTGACTTTCCATGGTTCTCGGGATCTTTAGTCCACATGACCGCACCCTAAGACTATTTCGAGGTGTTACGATGTGCCGGTGAGCCACACTCGCTCCATCGGAATGCCAACAAAATTCTTTAACCATTAAGTCCTTATTTGAAAAACTTTTTTCAAATTGTTATCAACATTCTCCCCTAATCATTTTCCAATGATTTCTCATGTATGTACAAAATCCATTAAGTATTCCCAGCCAGGTCATATCCTGAATCTGACTCAGTATGCTCTAAGCATTAAGTCATCAAGACATGTTCATGACACTTCTGATCGATCCAAGAAACTTGTTGGATTCGATCTAGTCCTATTCCAAACCCTTTTGGAATCTTGGGATTACTTATAATCCTTGTGTCATGATTTTCAATAACTATTTCCTTTCGGAGACTCTTTTCCATGCATCTTGAATCTTATCAAGGTCATGCTTACTATGGCCAGGTCTATACTGATGACAACATCTATCTGATAGCTGTCTATGGATTATGTGAGTATGCTGCACCTTTTTTGTATGCCAAATCATTACAATTTGCAATGATAGGAAACTCTTTTCCTGAGCTATGCATCTTGAGTCTCATCAAGATCATCTTGGCAGAGTTTCGATCTATCTCATAGACGTTTATAACCACCCGACCATGCCGTATCTTTATTAAGTCTTTCATAGCGATCCGTCTCTTAACACCAAGTCATTACACTTTGTAATGAAAAGAGAAGTTTCCTAGAAACAGTATGTAACACACATATTGAGATAGATAACAACAATGCTCCCACTGGCTTTGACACGGTTATGGACTATTCAAAAAATCCAGAGCTTTTGGTATATTTTGAGAATCCAAACCTTTCTGACATCTTAATGGATATCTTTCAGCTCATTCTCAAAATCCAATCCTTTGGTATACTCCGAGAATCTGAATATCCTTTCTTGCGAGATGCCCGTAGGAAAATCCCGGGCCCATGTACCTTTATACTGGCATATTCTTTGTGAGTTCCTATTAGTGTGCCGGTAATCCACACGCACTCCACTAACGACTTACAATATGCAGTATCATTTCGGATTTCATCTTGTATTGAGAGCGCTTCTCTCGAAGTCAATTACTTGACTCTGAGTATCGTCTCACTCAACCGGATGTTCTGAAGGTACGTCTCTGTCCATGTTGGTTTCTTTTGATGATTACTCCCACTGGTTTTAAGACCAGTTGTAAAATCAATCAAACTGTCACGTGGACTGTATCTCGTCCTAAGGTTCTCTTAATTGGCAGCAACCGGGCTCACCAATGCTTCCAAGTAGTCGGATTGAAAATTCGTACTAACTATAGTGTTTTACCACTATTCGGTATGTCACCCCGATCATAACTACTTATGACGGTGATTAGTACTACTGGTCAAGAGAAGGTAATGTCAGTATTAAAACAGAAATCTGATTTCTGCTCTAAGCCTAGTGATGACTAAAGGTTATTTCACTTGGCTAATCCTGAACTCATTCAGAACTGTCCCAAACTCCCACTGTCTCCTTAGAATATGAGTTCTTTCTAAAAGAGCTCTTTCTTTTCCAGGTACAGCGAGATAGCCAGTGAAATGACATTTCTGATTAGGTTCAGGCCAGTCGTGAGGTTCGGACGAACACTACAAGACCCTGGACCTTTAATGTACAAGTGGGACAATCCCAGCTTTACATTTCAGACAGTGTCTGCAAACCTACTTAGTCATAGATGTGGTTGGAATATGGTCTGACTGGTTTAGTGTTTAATTTACGGGAAACTAATTGGCAATGTATCTCATACATTGAGGATCGAACTCTTTCGACCAACGCTCCATCATCTTCCCTAAGACACATTATAACTATTAATGTTCTTGGAAGAGAATAAACTGTGAAACATTTTCCCCAGTTTATGCTGTTACTCAGGTTCTGTGGATCTCGTACTTCCTTTGAAGTCCTTGAACTGTTCAAGGATTCAATCCAATCGCTTATTCTGATAAGCGAGGTCATATTCGTCATACCGACTGACAAATATTGTGAAGTACAAACAATTGTGTTCTGTTCGGAGATTCGAGCAATACACAGCAACTGATGTGTTCTTTGCTTCTCAATCTCTTTTACATCTCTATGTAAACTTATGACTTTGTTAATTCTGTTCAAGACTTGCAATCTTCAGTTGACTCTAAGTCAGCTGATTCCAAAATCCTATCCATTGGATCTTTGGGTGATTCATTTCTTGTCACATGTGCTTTATAAAGAACTTAATCATCATTTGACTCTAAGCCAAATGATTCCAAAGTCCAGTCCAACTGGATCTTTGGTTGATTCATTTCTTAGCACATTAAGAACTCAACTCATCAAGTGACTCTAAGTCAAGTGATTCCAAGGGTCCTGTCCAACTGGACCTTTGGTTGAATTGATTCTTATGACATTTATCTTAACAATCATAAAAGGACACAATTCCTAAAATCCAAACACTTTGGATGCATTCAACATTCAAGTTATTACTAATTATGCATTCAACACAATCATACAACATTTCAAGGATGTTTCAAACAACATGTGTTAAAAGAAAATTGATAATTTTATTAAAACAAAAATCCTTGCACAATGTACTATATGATAGACAATGTCATACACATCTAAAAGCTAATAACAATATTTCAATATCTAACTAAACTTCAAAACCGCATGAGCCGGGAATCCAATCCAAATGTGCTCCTATGCGCCAGAGTCCCGTACCTTACTGATTCCCTGCATGCAAACCAAAATGTGACTATCACATTATGCATCAAGGAATTATGGAACAGGAGTTTTGAGGTTTTTAGATATACCTGAGCTTTCAAAAGTTTTTGACTTTGGAGCGTCTTTCAATCTTTCCGCGACTGTATCCGATTCTGTGGATTCCCAGCTTAAGACATATCCAGACGATCTGGATCGTTTCTTGCTGCGTCTTTCCAGTGGACTTAATCCAGAAGTAGCTGAACCATTGGAGCTATGCCTGTCCAAGAGTGACTCGTATAAAATCAACAGTGGACGCATTTCCATTAAGGTCTTTTTCTGGTCTTCCTTTCTATACGTCTGAATGACCAGATCGTACTTACCAGTCAGTGAAGCGAGTAGAGTGTTAACACTCGACTCCTGACTCATGGAATAACCAAGTTTGTACAATTCGCCTATGTACGCTTCAATCTGAAGAACATGCGAATCGATGCTACTTCCTTCTTTTAACTTACACTCTGCAAGTCTTTTGAAGATCCTAGATCGTTCCTCTTCAACCGGTTTTCGGAACCTTTCCTCAACCGATTGCATTAACTCATATGGCCCTAAGGATTCTAAATCCTTGCGGAATTCGGGGTCAATGGTCAACAACATGAGGTCACGAATTACTTCGGATACATCAACTAAGAAGTTACCCTCATCATAAGAACTATTTATGATGACTTGTTCCTGTGGAACCGGGATCGGATACTCGGTGAGATGAAGCTTGCCCGCAATGCCGAGAGCCAGTCTCCAATTGCGAAGCCATTCCTTACAGTTAAGGCTAGTCAGCCTTTCCATATTAAGCAGGTGCTTTCTGATGCTCTCAGAAATGGGTGAAGGAGGAGAGGGAGGAGAATAGACACTTGATTCAGACATCTACAATGAACAGAATTTATTAGTTTAATTTATCCTTTTAAATAATTACCCAATATATTATTTATTAAGGCTAGGACCCAAAATGCCCCAACTATGGTGTGAAGAGGGATGCCGTAATCACAACATAATAGTCATTAAGGTAGATAATACACTTATCAATTTCATCTTATGAAATTCCTAGATCTGTTGAGACACATTGAACTGTTCAATGGCATGTTTAGTCTCGGATGTGCCCCACTGTTTGTGACTGGGATGCCGAGGATCACAAACCGGGTGTGAATAACCATGCAAATTAGCTTGGTACTCTCGAAGTCGATTGCCATCTCTAATTAACGTGCCGGTTAACCACACACGCTCCGTTAATAATGACAAAATCGAGAAACCCATTGCAAGTCTTTGTGGACCCCAGTTGGTGTGCCGGTAAACCACACACGCTCTACCAACGTTCCGCAAGGTGCAATGTGCAATTCCATGGATTAGCACCAATTCACATTTTTAACCTAAAGTAACTAGATTGGGTTTTGTTCAAGGTTCTAGTACTTTCAATTATAGCATTATACTTTTAAGAGGCTTAGCGGTTCTATCAAACCCGTTCGGCTAACGACACTCGACTGACTAGGAGAGCGGTGGGTAAGAGTAGATACCCATTAGACTACCATTTTATAGGCAGTCGCCTTATACCCTCTTTATAGGACAGTTTTGTGAATGAGGCTTACTAACGGTAAGACTAACCAGTTTAATCTTATATATAAATATTAACTTTTAATCATAAATATATAAGATATATTTTAATCTTATTAAAATATTTTAGAATTAATTTTCTAAGAATTTTCGCAATTTATTTCTATTTTTTCGAAAATTTAATTAATTCTTTAAGTGATTTAATTTATATTTTAATTAAAACAATTAATTAAATTAATTAAATCTAAGATAGATATTATAAATTAATCAAATTAATTTTACCTATCTTAAACACCTAATAGGTCGAAATTTGCATGCAAGGTAATTAGGGTTCCAGTTATTCAATTTAGTAAACTACCAAAAATAACAACCAACTAAACAAGGCAAGCAAATCAAGGGGGAAACAAGGGTGGCGGCTAGGGTTAGGAAACCCTAGCCTTGATTTCGACCAAAGGCCATTCCAAGGAGTGTTTTTCGCAAAAACACTCATGGCACAAACAATTTATGCAGTTTATATCAAACACAAGAAAACAAACCATAGCTCTGATACCACTGAAGGGTTTTCTAGCAAACAATGAACACAAATATTCCTATGGTTCACATGCAACCCTAGAAAGATCTATGTTTTCTTCTATGAAGATAATATATTATAACCTAAAGGCCAACAATTATTTCTAAAGTTCAAATCAGAAGAACCAACCTTTGAATCTTGTTCTTGAAGCTAGCAGCAAAAGTATCCTGCCTCAGATGCAAGTCATACCCACAGCTAGAGGTGCACAAAAGCCGGTTAAAAACCGGTTTCGGTTATTTAAAAACCGGTTATTTAAAAACCGGTTTTTTTAAAAACCGGTTTCGGTTATAACCGGTCCGGTTTTGACCGGTTTTTTTTTAAACGAGATTGAGTTTCAAACCGGTTTTTTTCGATTTTTAAACCGGTTCGGTTCGGTTAACCGGAAGAAAAACCGGTTTTTTTCGGTTTTTAAACCGGTTCGGTTTCAGATAAAAAACCGGCTAAAAAACCGGTTCGGTTATTAAAAAACCGGTTATTAAAAAAACCGGTTCGGTTATTATTTTCGGTTATTTAAAAAACCGGTTTTTTTGTGCACCTCTACCCACAGCAATGGAGAAGACAGTCCAGCAGAGTAATCTTGGTTGAAGTTGGCGTGAATAATGGGGAGCCAGGGGGTTCCTTTTATAGCCTCCTAGGGTTACACCTGAAACCCTAAGGAGCCTCCAAGTGGGCAAGCCTGTTGACCACTTGGACCAGATCCCTAAACCCTAATTAGGGTTTTCGCCAACCCTAGAGAAGCCTCCAAGGGTGGCGCCACTTTTGGCCCCTGAACTTCTCTTTGCCAGTCATTCAACTATTGAATAAATACAAACTAGTCCTCACACTTTTAATTAATTAATTTAATCACTAAATTAAATCCAATTAATTCTAGATTAAATCTCAATTAATTATTATAGTTTCTAATTAATATATTAACACTTAAATATATTAATAAACCATTTAATTAATTCTATTGATTTATTACACAATTAATAAATCAACTTTTTACTCTACTGAACTCTATCCTGACCTCTAGCTATGAGGGCAACCCAAATGGACTTTGCTTCAATTAACAAGATAAATATAGTTGTAAAGTCATGGCTTAGACACCTAATCCAACATATATATATATATATATATATATATATATATATATATATATATATATATATATATATATATATATATATATATATATATATATATATATATATATATATATATATATGGGTTCAAATGAGAACCACTAAAAAGTTGAGAACCGTGAGAACCACTAATGCACAGTTTAATAAAAAATTTACGTTATAGTATTCACAGTTTAATAACTAGAAATTTTATTATATTGTGAATATTGTAAAACGTATTAAAAATAAGGAAATTTATTAAGTTTGATGTATTTTCACATAATAAACACGTGTGAAAAAAACAAAAAAACGAAAATAGCATAATTCTTAATGTGTGAATATCGGTTCTCACGGTTCTTAACCTTTTAGTGGTTCTCATTTGAACATATATATATATATATATATATATATATATATATATATATATATATATATATATATATATATATATATATATATATATATATATATATATATATATATATACATATATATATATATATATATATATATATATATATATATATATATATATATATATATATATATATATATATATATATATATATCAAGGTTGTAAAAGTCGCTAGGCGGTAGGCGGGCGGTGGACTGGGGCCTAGGACTAGTCGGTTTAGGCGAGGACTAGTCGGCGCCTAGGCGGGGAGTATTAATTGTAACAAAATTTATTTTTTAAAATTTAGATATTACCTATATCCCTACAAAATAAATAAATAAGCATAAAAATTTGATAAATCTAAGTGTTTAAATATGTAAGTCATCAAACATCAGAATGTTTAGACTAATTAATGATATTTTTGACAATTTTAATCATCAATAATCGTAACTTAGCCACCGATTATCATAATTAATGACATTTTCTAAAATTAAATTTTAAAAATCTAAAATTTTGATTTTTTTTTTGAAAATTTGTTAATTTTTGAAAATTCTAGAAATTTGAAATTTTTTGAAATTTTTGAAAATTTTGAATTTTGAAAAATTGAAAATGTTGCCGCCTAGACCCGCCCAGACCCCCCTAGGCCCGCCTAAACCCGATTTTGACCGCCGTTGACCAAATCCGCCTAACTTGACCGCCTACCACTAATCGTAGGCGGAACCCGCCCGCCTAGCGCTTAGGCGCCGCCTAGGCCGACTTTTACAACACTGATATATGAATGAATATATAGGTATGGGACAAATGATGATTAACCTATTATCATTTGGTATATAAATGAATATATAGGTATGGGACAAATGGTTGTAGTGCATGCAAAGGCAAGAAACAACCGGAATTAAATGCAGCAAGTATCCAGGTGAGTAATCTCACTTATATCACGTATGATATGTGTTGATTGAACTGTTGCAGATTGAAACAGATTCGGGGGACGAAATTTGACAGTTTGCCGATACAATAAAAAGGCAATACCGGATAAGCTGTGAGTCAACGAAATGACAAGAACGGAGCCGTGAGCCATAAATGATTATGAAGTGAAATGTTATTAAATGGTGCGGCCACTTGTGGCTATGATATTGGATGTTATATCCAACTGGTGCGGCCTATATGGCTATGATATTGGATTCTATATCCAACTGGTGCGGCCTATATGGCTATGATATTGGATACTATATCCAACTGGTGCGGCCTATACGGCTATGATATTGTTATATGAAAATGGTGCGGCCTTATGGCTATGACATTGAACTTGAAACCAAACGGTGCGGTCTTATGACCATGATATCGGGTTATTGAACCCAGCTGGTGCGGCCTTCGGGCTATGACTTATATATTGAAAAAGTTTTGGTGCAGCTTATATAGCTATGACACAGGGTGCGGCTTATATAGCCACGATATACGGTGCAGTCCATTGTGACTAAGAAACATGGGACAGAAATGGTTAAATATGATTATATGTGCAAATAACTGACGTGGCTTGATAATTACAGGTTATTATGGTTCAGCCTGTAAGGCTATGAAATAGGATGTGAAATCCTAAGAGATATGTGGTCAGCCAGTAAGGCTAGGAGTTTGGATTCGATATCCAGACAGATATATGTGAATGTATTTTTATACATGTTATTTGCAGATACCATTACTCACTGAGCTTTATAGCTCACGTTATTTGTTAAATGTCCCTGCAAGTTAGCATGACCCTGATAAGGGAAAAGATAGAGTCCGTGACTAAAGAAGTGGGACTTTTAGATGCTGTCAGTAGCAGCCCGGCTTCAAAGGAGATTACGGTATTTTATACTCTCCTTGATACACTTGTACCCGTTTTTAATAAAATATACCCCTTTCGTTATGGTTTTATGTATTGAAACCTTTGTTTTAAATGAAAATTTTTCAGGAGTGTTTTTGTTTTAAAAGTCGGGTGTTACAATAGTAAAGCCTTAAAACATCTAAATGTTATGTCCCGTATTAAACTAACATTTCTACCGAAATTTCTGACCTTTGGGCAATATGGACAAATCCATACTGACCCGACTCAATAAAACAACCCAAAAACAATACGGGACATAACACGACTTTATTGTACTACTACAAGGGAATTCTAAACCATAATCATACATCTCTGAATTACATGACATACTATACCGCAATTGAGATACTATATCTTCTGAACATCCGTTCTATCTACATTCCACTCATCAGCTTCTAAGTCCTTTCCTTCTATCATCTGCTAATCAGCATCTCGTTCCTGAGTACATATCATTTTAAAACAAAAATACGTAATACATAAATGCCTCGTGAGATACATGGGATTTTAGACTCAATGAGTTTAAATCAGTTTGAATATCATTAGCTATTAACAAATAAAGAAAACCGTTCCCTTCTTTTCTAAACCTGCAAACTCCAATGTTATGTCAAAACAATAAAACAAAAGTTCATTGTTATAATCATTAAAACATAAATCATTACTTATCATCCAAAAAAAGTAGATTGTTAGAACTTCAAATACTTTAGCTTAAAATGTCAAGTAAGCAATTCATCATAAACAAACATGTATACACGAAAATGTATACATATGCACGAAACGTAATCATATACACATTTGCGAAAAAAGTGCATATATGCACATTTCGTGTATACATATTATTTTTCAATTTTTTTTTGACAAAAAGTCTTAAATATAAGCGACTAGGTGTATTATGTCATTTTTTTTGAAAAAAAAATATTTCAGTCAAAAGGTTCCTAGGTTCCTAGGAAAAAAAATGGTTCTTTCTTGAAACGGACTATATATATATATATATATATATATATATATATATATATATATATATATATATATATATATATATATATATATATATATATATATATATATATATATATATATATATATATATATATACCTTTGTCACAACATTTATGAGTACAAACTAATAATAATATTGATATTGAATCTAAACAATTATGTCACATTAATAAAACAGTTAATAATGATTATTAAAATACATTTAAAAAGTTATTGGATTTTCAAATCAATGTGGTTGAAGGAAAATTACTATAATATAACATATATATATATAGATATATAGATATAAATATTAAAGCTCTTCAAATTCCAACTAAATAGTTATTTATCATGAAACTATTATAACTTAAATGACTTGTTAACTTATACATTCAATCGATATATGTGGTGTTTATTATCTAGAAAAATAATAATTTGATATCTAAAATAATTAGTCGTCTTGAACAAAGATACGTAAATATTAAATTTTAGGATGTTGATTTGGTTTAATATTTCTAATTCGAGATTTAGATTTATAAATTAAAGTAATATGAATAGTTTTGTGATTATTAAATTAATATATTAATAAATAAGCACTAGCAAATATTTTTTAATCATAATTTTAAATCATTGATCATTTATCACATTCAACTGATGGTGTATCGACCGTTATAATGTAACGTCCCAAATTTCGTAATAAATTTTCGTTTTGAAAACAACTTATATACAATAAAAGAGTTGCCACATAAAATCATTCAAATTAAACTTAGTACTTAAAACATATAAAACGTATTTACAAAACATTATTCAGCGGGAGACTTAGATACCAAAACTCCAGATGCGGTACAGTCGCACCGTGCTCCAAGCTCAAGCTAGCAGAAATCTGAAAAATAGTTAGGGTGAAAGAGTAAACACAAAGCTTAGTGAGTTCCCCAAAATACCATATGATTCATCACATAAAATCATCGTTGGCTCTCGGGCGTGGCCCGATCCGCCAGAAATCACCGGTTGACTCTCGGGCTTGCCCCGATCTGTCACTAATCATCATCATCGACTTTTGTCGGCAATCATCGCCATCGACTTTCTTCGGAATCATCGTCATCGACTTTCGTCGGAAATCATCGTCATCGACTTTCGTCGGCAAATACCTAAAGCATAAACAACACATTATTACACAAAGTAATAAGGCAACCTACACATGCAACATCACACATAAAATAGTAAGAAGACTCACCTGATCCGCGACCTCAAGCTAGACAGCACTCCACGCGAGTGCCCTCGGATCCCGACAATACGCACTCCTTAATAAGGATAAAAATCCACTTAGAACATCCTATATCCCAAACAGGATAATCCTATAAGATCGGTACCCCAAACCTCAAGTTTGACCGAAAGTCAAACCGGTCAAAAAGTCAACGGTCAAACGTCAAAGTCAACAAAAGTCAACAGGCACAGTTAGTGCCGCTAACTCCTAAGTTAGCATCGCTAACTATGAGCGGTCCAGAAATGTCCATTAAGTTTTTAATTCATTCAGCCAAGGTCTTAATCCTTCCAGGGACCTTCCAAACAGTCCCTAAGTCCATAAAAATCCTAACTTTAGCATTCTAACACAATCACACCAAATCAAGAACAAGATCTAAGTCTAAAATGGTCCAAACTAACAAAAATCACCAAAGAGAGTTTGACTTTCTCTCTAAACCATACCAAAGGTTCTAAATCAAGGATTTAAGGCATAAAGTTCCTGACTTCATCATTCTGGTATTCTAAATCAAGGATTTAAGGCATAAAGTTCCTGACTTCATCATTCTCAAACATGGACAAACACCATAAGGAACCATTACACTAATTTACTCCATAAAGCTCACTTAAATCATAAAGAAGAACCATAAAAAGCATAAAGGTGAGAACTTGACTAACAATGGTCCAGAAAATGCATATCTTTGAAGCTTCACTCAAGAGAAACAACTTGTAGCAACACCATCAACATTCAAGCATCATCCAAGCTCCAAAAATGCTTCCAATGAAACCAAGAATGCCAAAAACCCAACCAAGATGATCTAGAGAGAGAAATTGACATTTTGGGGGGCTGAAAGGACTCAAATGGCGGCTACCCTAGGGTTCCCCACCCTTATATGTGGCCCAAACATCAAAAATTAGGGTTTTGGCCCAAAATCAGAAGTTAGCGCAGCTAACCCTAAGGTTAGCGTCGCTAACAGTGATCGTGCAAACCCACCAGTGTTGCTAGACATTAGCGACGCTAATATAAGGTATTAGCGCCGCTAATATCACCTTTACCACAAATCACTTTCTTTTAATGCTAAATTTGCTCTTTAAGTCTAGAACTTGGACTTCAAGGTTTAGGGTCTTACATATAAGTTGTGTGAAGGTGTATACTCATATATATATATATATATATATATATATATATATATATATATATATATATATATATATATATATATATATATATATATATATATATATATATATATATATATATATATATATATATATGCTTAGGTGTGGAACCCTAATATGCTGTCGTTTTTAATGATAATAAACTTCCCCGTTTAAGGTTATTAACATTCAAGTTTTATGTTTCTTAAAATGCGCAACTAATGAAAATCGCATCGTAAAAACTTTGTAATTTGCTTGGGTAATTTGAACTATGAAAATCTGTTTTCGTTAAATTAAAAGTAAAATTAAATTCAGTTAAATTGGCAATCAATTAGCAACAATGACGTGAAGGAGTAGAAAACTGGAGCAACAAAAGAACCGACAATCAATCGACAGAATTGGAGAACCAGAATGAAGAAATCAAGATCAATAATCAATCGGCAAGAAGACGGTGATTTCTTTTTCAATTAAATCGAGAATCGATTAACAAAATTGAGATATATAATGAGGAAATCGTGATCACAAATCAATTAACAACAAAGATAACCTTTTCTGGAAGTTAAAGCTGCAAGTCAATGAGGAGTTCCAATCACGTACGTGTGTACAGATGTTGTTTCATGAGGAAATAAATGAGGAATAAAATTGAATGAATGCTTAATTTGAAATCTCGGTCAAGAGAAAAACGGTAGAAAATGACCTCCTGGTATACAATTTAAAAGATAGAGTAGAAGATGATTACTTGTTACTACGATTAAGGAAAAAAAAAAAAGACGATCTCTAAACTAAACAAAAAATAATCAAGGCGAATGTCGGACTTGATTTGTGATGGAGCAGTGAATTTCGTGGGAAGACCAAGGAGGATTGCTGAAGTGGGGAAATTTATATATATATATATATATATATATATATATATATATATATATATATATATATATATATATATATATATATATATATATATATATATACTAGGTTATAACCCGTGTGTTACACGGATTTACAACTTAAAATACATAAAGATAATGGATGAACAAACAAATGTGAAAACTATAAATCCCGTATAGTTACAGAAAAAATAGTATATATTCAAAATGAAATAAAAGGAAAACACCCATCACTTCTTCAATATATGTTACAAATTAAGCATAAAGGTTTAGAATAATAGAATATAAACATTTAAAGGGAAAGGAAAAAGAAGAAAGAAATTAGAAATCATCCGACCTCCAAAAATACTTACAAAGTCATCCAATGGGACATTTGTATATGCTTTAAAGTTTCCCTTGGCTTCCTTTACCTGCTAGCAATATGTCATTTTCATTAATCAGGCAAAGACATCCACAAACCCCAAAAGAGTTCATGTTAAAATACAAGCATGATGCTAGAATAGATTGTAGATGTGATAAGATTCGAGCACAACTCCACCACATCATCTATTGTATCATAAATATACAATTTAGAGAAGATCACACAATCAAGACACTCGATGGATAGCATTTTCGCAAATACACATAGGATAATAAATAGTCAATAAAAATAATAAAATAACCGGATTCCTAAAACGTGTAAGCATTTGAATTTTAACATATGAGATTATACCATAAGGTCCATAACCACACTATTGACACCTTCAGAGGGCTCACATTGACATATCACAATATTTTTTATGTTCTTATCAATAGAAGATACACGATAACCACCACTATTAGCATATCTAGTAACATATGAGATTATACCATAACCACACTATTGTGCTAACAATAAATCTATTAGTAATGTGTGCATTTTAACAAAAGGAAGTAGTTATAGAGAAAGGACTTACAAAATCAAGGAACTTGATATTGGTTTTACTTGGAAGGAAATTACCCCTTCTCTTTGCAAATCAGAACCGTCACCTTGAACATCATACATGGGCATTTTTTTAACATCAAACTCTTTGTAGCATCATATGTTGCCTTGTTGGTATTGTTGGACATTTTAGACATCTTTTCAACATCAGACTCTTATAGCATTATTTTTCAACATGTCTGAATTTTTTTTTCTAGTGGTATAGCTATAATGCTATAATTTTCAAGTGGTAACAAAGCCTCTTTATAGCATCCTACTTTGCCTTGCTGTCACTGTAGAAAATTATGAGGGCCATTTTTGTTATTTAGTCTAAATGTTATATGATCTTTATTTAAGAATAACAAAACTTTACAAATCCGGTCCCTGGGGCATATTGCTTTTCAGTTCCGGTCCAAGGGCAGAAATTGTCATTTCAAAAAAATTAACATCCAGAGAGCAAAACCAATATGAAACCTTGTAATAAGTACCAAAATTGCAAAAAGAAACCATTTTGGGACCAAAACAGTAAAGTGCTAAACTCAAGGAATAAAATTATGATTTACTCAAAGATAGGACTTACATTGTTGCCAAATCAACATGAAATTGAAGTCCATTTTCTACTACTCTTGTCACGAGAGAATAGTGTCCAACCAACACTTCTGGTGCCATAGTTCTAAAATCATTATTAATGGCTTCAATCTTGTTGACAACTTTTTGGATTTTTGGCTTGTTTTTTTTCCAAAACGACTTTTGCTATAAGATTCTTGTAGGGAAGATGTTCATCCCTCATGTTTAGGTGAATGATACGGCCCTCAGTCTCAAAAGACGAAGTGGATATTATACCCTTTGGAAGTAGAGCTTAAAAGATCTGCAATTTTTGCATAAAGATGATTCAAAACATTCCAAGATGTAAGCTTTATTAAGGAAAACACGTAAAAACGTATAGTGCAGTATAAGGAAAACAGAAGGGGTAAAAAAGTAAATTTAGTTGGGAGTTTTGATGGTTACGAATTACGATGGATAGTTAGATACCTCATTCTTTTGTAAATAACTGTAAAATAAAATAAACTAAGCTTGCATCTCACAATTACTTTAAAATAAACGGCATCTCACTTGAAAAAAATGAAGTGCAAGTGTCGAGCCTCTCCACCAGCCATCTGTTCAAATTTCTTGTTCTAGTTGGCGTGTGTTTCAGAAGACCTGTAGAATATTACTAAATTGCGAAATAGAACTGCAAAAAACAACATTGTTGATAAAGTAAAATTACATGAGTACACTTGCTTTTTCTTTTCTGTTCTTCAATACGATAAGTACTTGAAGCTGAAGCAAACCTCGAAAGTCCAACCTTTCTCTTATCTTCTTTTTTCAGTAGGTGTTGCTTGTGTGATCCGAAACCTGAAAGCAGAGCATATAGCGTTGATCAAAAAGCAATAAAAAAAGTTAAACTTGGAACCAGAGATTTACCACGAAATTAAAAAAAAAAAACAATAATCGGTCATAAAAACAGACATGCATTTCGTCGAACACCTTCTATGCATACTGCATATACATCTACGCCATAACCATAGAAATAGAAAATAAGGGAGAGAGAATTACGTATAGTTGATGTTAAAGCAAACACGAGAACATCCTAGAAATGACTGCGCCATGTTCAGATATATTAAAGGGGTTTTATTCGATCAAGGGAAGAAACTCAACATTTGAATCATTACCTGCGTAAGATTCTTTACGTAGAGCAGCAAGTGGCTGATTTTGATTTATTGTACCCAAATCGCCTTCTACAAAACGATGATTATGTAGCGTTTCGTATAGAGAGACGAGGAAATAGTGGTGATTTGGCCACCAAAATCTTGAAACGAAATTGACGGAGATAGGAGCGTGAATGGGGGATAAATGGAATTTCAAAATTGAAATCGTGATTTAAGCCGATATATTTGGAAATCAAAACGTGAATGAAGAACTACTCTAGGCGGGAAATCAAAATACAAATATCTAAAAAACTGACACGTGGCAATTTAGCATTCTAAAAAAGTGCCAAGTGGCATTTTTTGTTTGCTTTATTAGAAAGGATAGATATATATATATATATATATATATATATATATATATATATATATATATATATATATATATATATATAATTAGGATCGGGTGAGGACTCAAAATTTGGTGAGGACTGCGAGGACAAATTATGGCCTTCGGATTGAAAAAATAATGGATGAGATTTAATTTATTTATCGTCAAAATCTCACGAGATGATATGGTGTTTTCGTAATTATTTGCGATATTTTTTAACAAATTCCAGAAAAGGTTAAGGGTGCGTTTGGTTGTGGAAAATTTTCTGTTTTTCAAGAAAATTTTTCAAGAAAAATGAAAAGTTGGAAAACGCGTTTGGTTAATCAAATTTTCCTAGAAAATGAAAATTTTTCGTTTTCCAAAATTACATAGAACTTAGAAAACTCAAAATTATTGTTTTCCAAACTTTTCTATTTCTAAATTTTTCCAAAAATACAATACCTCTACACATATTCTACCCATCTCACCCACCCACCACCCCACCCCCCACACCTCACCCACCACCCACCCCCACCCTACCCTACCCCACCCACCCAACACTACGCTACCCCTACTCACCCACCCCTACCCACCCTCCACCTACCCACCCCACCCTACCCCACCCCAACCCCCTACCCCACACCACCCACCCCCACCCACCCCTACCCTTACCCTACCCCTACCCCCACCCCTACCCACCCCACCCACCTCCACCTACCCACCCCACCCCCAACCCTTACCCTACACCACCCACCCCCACCCCCACCCACCCCTACCCTTACCCTACCCCGACCCCACACCCTACCTACCCTCCACCCACCCCTACCAACCCCTACCCACCCATCTCCACCCACCCCTACCCATCTCTACCCACCCCTACCAACCTCCACCCATGCCCACCCTCCCCACCCCACCCCTACCCCTACCCCACCCACCCTACCTACCTACACCCACCCACCCACCCCGTACCCACCTCCATCCACCCCTACCAACCTCCACCCCACCCCCACCCCACCCTAACCCAACTCCCGCCCCTTACCCACCCCATCCTACCCCACCCTACCCCACCCACCCCCACCCTACCTACCCACCCCACCCCTACCCTCACCCACATATTTGTTATTTTGTATTATTTTGAAGTAAAAAAATAGAAAATAAAAAGTTACAGAAAATACATATCAAAATGCGTTTTCTAATTTTCTAAAACGGAAAACGAAAACTCAATTAGATTAACCAAACACGTTTTCTACTGAAAATGAAAACGAAAACTCCACTCCATTTTTCTGAAAATGAAAATGGAAAACGGAAAACAGTTTTCCGCAACCAAACGCACCCTAAAGTTTTGGAGGGTTAAAATGGAAGCAAAAAATCAGAAAAAAATTAAAAAAAAAAAAGAAGAATTCAGATCCTACGCGTCTAACACTCTCACTTCTATCTCTCTGCCACGTGTCACCCAGCTTTTATTTTTTTTTTCACCCATTTCGTTTTTTGGCTATAACTTTTTTTTTCTTTACAAAAAAAAAAATTCTGAAAAAAACGAAGTTATTTTGAAAAAAATATTTTTTTTAATTTTTAATTTTTATAAAAAAAACCCAGAAAAAAAAATTTCTCTAAAAATCATGAAAATTTAAAGGATATTTCTACTCACTATTGTAGTGACTTTGTAAAAAGAATTTTTTAAAAATAAGTTTTTGACGTGTTCATATTTTCAGTTTAAGAAATACTTGTATTTATAAAAAATAACGAAATTTTTTATCCAAATTAAAAAAATCAATTGATAAAGTTTTTTGTAATACTATTCTAATGAGTTAGTAAAAGAAAATTTTTAAAAATATTATTGTTAAGGAACAAACGTTTTGATTAAATGATTTTAAATTTTTATAAAAAAATAGGTAGTGAAAATTTTCGTTCTTCAAATTGAAAATCTTCTTAAAGGTTTATTATATATCATATATTATGAACATTTTGATTTTTATTTTTTTGAATAAGGTTGTTTAGATCCAAACTTTATTTTGAAATATTACATGTTTTTTTTTTTAAATTTGAACATAATATGATCTAAAATTAGATGATTCAAAATATTAATGATTTAGAAACTTTATGATTCAATATTTAATGATCCTTATTTATAACTTTTATGATTCAAAATTAAATGATTCAACAATTATAAGGATCCAAAAGTTATTATGAACAAAAACTTTATTTAATTAATATATTATTGAACCAAAATCATGCGATTAAAAATTGATATGATCCAAAATACTATGATTCAAAATGTTTTGATCTAAAATTTAATTAAATGATTCAAAATATATAATGATCAAAATTTTGTTATGAACAAAAATTTTGTTTAATTAATATATTATTGATCGAAAATTATATGACTAAAAAATGATATGATCCAAAATACTATGATTCAAAATTTTTTGATCCAAAAATGATATGATCCAAAAGTAGTATGATCCAAAAGTAGTATGACGTATAATATATGTTTAATTTTGTATGATTCAAAACTTTTATAATTGTTAAATATTAAAAACTCGAACCTATATTTAGTTCAAAAATATAAAAAAGTAAATAAAAATAAAAAACAAAAAACAAAATAACACTAGTAGGTTCAAACATGTTGTAAAAGCATTAAAAAAAATAAAAAAGCAAAAAATTAAAAAAAATAAAATTTTAAAATATTAAAAACAAAAAAAATTAGAAAAACGAAAAAAAATTAAAAAAACGAAAAATAAAATTAAATAAATTAAAACCGAGTATGTAGACATTTAAAAAAATTAAAAAAATAAAAAAATTAAAATTAAAATTAAAAAATTAAAAAAATAAAAAAAATTATTAATAAAAACGAAAATAAAAAAGAAACCCACATAAATGACGTTCTATGGATGTTCGTCGTACGTAATTAAATCCTCAAGTCCGTATTACGTTCCACGGACGTGCGTCGCATGCGAACGCGTCACGTCTAAGTATTTAGTTTGACGTTTATGCCCTTGACGAAGTGGGTGGTGGGGAATTGTCCTCGCAGTCCTCACCATTTTTTAAGTCCTCACCGGATCCACACCCTATATATATATATATATATATATATATATATATATATATATATATATATATATATATATATATATATATATATATATATATATATATATACATATATATATATATATATATATATATATATATATATATATATATATATATATATATATATATATATATATATATATATATATATATATATATATATATATATATATATATATATATATATATATATATATATATATATATATAGAGTTAAGATATAATATAAACTACAATTATTGTGTGGTCGTAAGGAACAATCATATCGCAGAATCAGCCAAGGGTAATTAGGTAATTTAATAATAAAGGAATTAATTAAGTTTTAAATGAAAACCTATAATTATGGAGGATTTGACTTATAATTAAGGTAAATTAACCTATTATTATGGCAACTAATCAATCCTCCTTTTTATTAGAAGCCATAGTTTAATCTGTGCATTATCACCACCATTTATGATCACTACTCCGCCCACCACCACCAATTGATCATGTCGAAGCCACCATCAGCCTTCTCCTTCTTACTTAGCTTCTGGAATGTGTTTTTCTCCATGGTTACTTGCACTACTGGTCCTCCCTTGTACCGCGGAACTACTTCCTCCCTGATTTGTGTTCTCAAATCAGGAGACAAGTCGAAAACTGAAAGTCGATTCGCTTTTATATACTCACAAATTCGAGAGACAAATCAACGAAAACCTGGTTCCTTACACCACCGGTCCTCTTTTGCTCCGTCAATCTAATCCGTCCCTGGTTTGTGTTGCCGGTTCGAGGGGCAAATGACAGCCGATTCACTATTCTGTACTCACGAATTCATAATACCGTCGGTCCTTCCTTACTCCGCCCATCTGTTAGTGAGGCGTCAACTCAACTCAAGGTCGATGGTTCAAATAGGGCGGAGAATTTAACCAAGGTCTACAACTTGATTATACCTTTTCAATTCTTTTTTATATTTGGTGTTGTTAATCGTTCTTGATTCGAATGAATTTACATTTTTCTAACGATGTTTCTACTTGGTTCGATAGTAATTTTCTCTGTTGTACCTAGACTGTGGATTATTTACTTCAATTGGTTTTCTTTATTGCAACTTATCTAGATTCTGATTTCTATAGCTTTTGGGTAATTTTATGTTGTTAAAATGACAATTGTATTCTGTTAGAATTATATTTTGACAGATGAGAATCGAAATGCACACCTGAAAATCGAAATACACTTGGAATGACATTTTTATTTTGTCAGAATAACATTTCTTCTCGAGGTTGAAACACACATCTGGAAATCAGTTTTAATAATCTCTTTGAAATTTATACTCAGAAAAAGCAAAGTACATTTCATGATTAAGAACATCAATTTGTTTTCTGTTTGCAGAAAGTTCGTTCACTTGAAGCTAAATGTGCTTATCTTGAATAGAAGGTACAAATGTTTGTATAGTTAATAGTTGTTATATGTTCATTTTTGTTAATGATTTTATTGATTGTTAAAAAATACCTCATTGAAGAAAATTAGATGTTTATAACGTGTTTAAGTAGCCTCATAATCCAAATCTTTATACTTTTTCAAATACCCATGTCAAATTCTACTAGAATGTTTCTGTATAATTTTGTAATTCTGGGATCAATGTTATGGATCATTCTAACATGTGACAATATCATTCTGTTTTGCAGGGTAATTCTTTGTGTATTCAAAACACACGAGAAATCAAGAAGAAGCCCTAAAGTTTGATTTCAAGGCAGTCATTCTGAGTGAATGTCATTCTAACAGAATGTAATTCTTATAGAATGTCATTCTGTTTTGTATATTAGATTCTAGTATATTATTCTTTTAATTTTGATGTTACACAATACAATGTAAATCTGATTCTGTATGATTTTGTAATTCATATAAGCATGATTTTGTAATTCATTCTACCAGAATGTATAACTTACTTTCAAAATATGTAGTAACATTCTTTAAAAATACTACTAATTCTAATGTATTCTTTTGCAGTTCATTCTAATAGAATGTACACGATTAAGAACTTAGAATAAGAACTGAAATTAATTATACAATTTTATTAGAATTTAAACAAATCTAAAGTTTGAATTTACAAGTAGAATTGAATTCGAATTTGAAATTAAAATTTAAATCCGAAATTTGATACCATAAAAATCTCACATTTCCATAACTGAAAAAATATAAAAAGTCCATATTACCCTTTAGAATGATATAATTGGAAACTTGATATTTTTTTAATTAAAAAAAATCAATATTCTGTTATTAATTACAACCATTGATGATTATAATTCTACGCACAAGATTTGTCCTCACGTCCACACAATAATTGTGGTTCTTAATATAACCTAGCCCTATATATATATATATATATATATATATATATATATATATATATATATATATATATATATATATATATATATATAAAAAGTGTTTTAGATCCATGCTAAGCACAACCCAAGAAAATATACAAAATTTATGTATAATGTGAATGCTAATTTTACACCCGAAATAAAATTTTCACAACCCATTTCCATTGAGAAGTTCTAATGTCCTATTAAAGATCCTATTAAAGAGTAGAATGGAAGTATAATGCTATAATCGGGTAGGTTTTTTAAAGTACATTTGGTGTCCCCATCATCCATATCTATATTTATATCTGTATCTATATCTATATTTATATCTATATTTATATAAATCTTATAAAGGAGGTCATTCAAATGAATATGGTTCAAGATACGTCTCATTTTTGCACCATAATCATTTAAAACCTCCACAATTTTTCAACTTTCAAACAATTAATCACTGCCACTCAATAATGTTCTAACTTATAGCTTATTATTATGAGATTTCATAAGTTTTAACTAATTGCTTTTTCATATTTCTAAAACTAATGACAATTAATAATGACTTTTTATCTTCCTCTCATTAATATGTATCGAGTATATTAGTAGTATATAAACAAGAGTTTCTCACAAAAATCATCATATTTTGAAGAGTTTGTGATGCAAATATGAAAAGTTGAATAAATGAGTTTTGACGCATCAATAGTTATAATGTGGAATTTATTGGGATAATATAGTTCGGGATGCAAGGTAAATCTAAAATACCGATAATATTTTTTTAGGGAAAATGATAAAAAAAGAGTTTGATAATTTTTTTCAAAAAAGCAAATATATCAAATGTATGTTGATGTTTATATATTCTTTTTGTATAATTTATGAATTTTCAATATGTTGTTTTGAATATAAATGTTATCATAGATGTTTTAAGATTTTTATGTTATTAAAAGTTGTAGTTCTAGTTTTATTTCATATTATTTACGCATTTTAAGAAACATAAAACTTGAATGTTAATAACCTTAAACGGGGAAGTTTATTATCATTCAAAACGATAGCATATTAGGGTTCCACACCTAAGCTTGTATGAGGCTGTTATATATATTCACTTTTCCATATATATATATATATATATATATATATATATATATATATATATATATATATATATATATATATATATATATATATATATATATATATATATATATATATATATATATTATCCTAATAAATAAGTAACTCAATGCCACATGTCATCACCATATTCATTTTGCCACATGTCATTTTCTCATAATTTTAAATTTCTTAAAAAAAACTAATTGGTTTGAAACGTTTCTAACTCATTAATGATCGGTTTAATTATCATTTAATTTCAAAATTAATTGTTATCATTCAATTTCAAAAGTAATTGTTTTTTAATATCATATTATTTTTTAATGTGTAAAATAATTTGGGAGACAATAAAGAGACAATTGACGTCATAATATTTTGAAGAACGATTCTAATCATAATAGTGAATTTGATTTTAATATCGATGATATTCTCATAATCAATTATATTTATCAAAATACAAAGTCGTAATAGTAAAAATCAAAGGCAAAATGTCACGATACACAAACAAAATTCTTATGTAAAATTATTAATGTTTAGATATTCTTAATTAATAATTTTTTTGCATCATCCCGTGTAATACACGGGTTTTACAACTAGTTATCCTAATAAATAAGTAATTCATGTATATTTGTCATCACTATATTGATTTGGACACATGTCAAATTATTAGCATATTAATGGCACGTGTGATCCTATTTGGAAGCATCGTTGTTGCATACGTATTTGTTAAACCTTTTCAAATTCGTCGGTTTACATTCAGATCCCGTTAATTTTGGAAACGGTGGAGAGAAATTAGGCATTTAATCGGTGAGGTGGATGAAGAATCGGTTCGAGTCTCGAGTCTGCTCATCAAAGCCAAATCAAAGTTCCTAATGTATATTTGTCATCACTATATTGATTTGGACACATGTCAAATTATTAGCATATTAATGGCACGTGTGATCCTATTTGGAAGCATCGTTGTTGCATACGTATTTGTTAAACCTTTTCAAATTCGTCGGTTTACATTCAGATCCCGTTAATTTTGGAAACGGTGGAGAGAAATTAGGCATTTAATCGGTGAGGTGGATGAAGAATCGGTTCGAGTCTCGAGTCTGCTCATCAAAGCCAAATCAAAGTTCCTAACTTCAAGCCAAGAAATTAGCTTATTGATTACCGAGATTTATGTGTTGATCTCAGCATATGATTCAATCGCACGCGTTCCATGGCTACACATATCTTCCATTTACTGATTGTTTTTACTATCTACGAGTTCAGTTCTATCTCATCAAACCCTAATTTTAATGTTTCTTCAACGATCTACGAATCTTCATTTCTTGATTTCCATGGAGATTATCAGTCGCCGTCGCCATGTGCAAAGAGGAATCGATCACTACGGAAGTAGCCAAAGGTGAAGAAGAATCGGCGGTGGGGGAAGCAGCCGCGGGTGAAGATGGGGGGTACGAGAATGGTGGGGAAGGTGTACGTGAAGAGTAAATATAGAAAATATAAAGTGAATAGTATTTCTACGAAGAGATTTACACGATCAGCGTTGAAGGGGGATCATGGTGAAGAACTGGGGACTCCAACCAGGAAGAGTCATGGTAAAAGCTATTGGTTTTGTCTATTTCTCCATTATGAAAACTTGGGTTTAATTTAGGCGTTCATGTTTGTACTTCTTTGGTGTTAGGCTGTTACTCACCGCTCCATTGTTCCCAAGAGCGCCTCTAATCATCTCTGCTACTATGCAATAAAGCTTTAACCTCGAGAAAACTGCCCTGCATCTGTTACTCACTTGAATCAATGTCATATGAAAACGGTATCACATATGTTCAAATTTGTCCTTCCGATGTCTATTCATTTTTTGTTATAGGGTTTTAACAGTGTCCATTCCATCGGTTTCATCCATATTCTAACACGCTCCTATTTATAGACGAAAGGTTCGTGTTCTTCACACAGCGACTCCATACCCACCGATTTCATACTGCCGTCGCTCCTCTGTAATGGAATGATTGTAACTATTTCTCCTAAAAGCCGCTCGATTCCACGGATGGTGCTTAACGTACCCTTGCATTTCCCTGAAAGAATTATTGACTTTTTTTAGAACAAGGAATTCCAGATCTATTATTCACGACATGTTTTTCTAGAAAGGTATACATGCCCATTATATCTCTCTGTCTGCTTCCTTTTCCAATAGAACACGACCTCTACCATCTCTGTACCTAAATGCAAGCTTTTTAGCGATGGTTTTTAGGTTTGCAGGTGGACGCACAGAGGTGGAAAAACAAAGGAGATGCTAAATTGGTAATTTCTCTCCTGATTTACATAATATTATGTGTTATTACTTTGGATTTGGTATCTCTAAATTGATTATCTAGACCTGAAACGATATAATTTATATTGTGAACTGATTATTCTTTGTATTTATGCGCTTATAAATTGTCCCTCTTGTCGTTGTTATTATTATTGAGTCAAAATGAGTCACAAAAATGTAAAATTAGAGACAAAGAGGCCCTAACACTATCAATACCACCAATGTATTGTCTTTAATCGGTGTGCCTCTTATTCTTTATCTGGAAAATTAGAGACTAAGAAGCCCCTCCAATCGATTTCGCCATCTTTGCTCTAGAAAACCATTCACTCGATTTATTTTACACTTCCGCGGGTAACAAAAAATTTGTCTATATCCGTATGTTTATCTATTTGAATTTGGTTATACTAATTTTATTCTCTTCTTTACAGGAAACATATGATTTCGTGAAGAGGCATTCTAGACTCCTGATTTAACCTGATGTTTGGTCCTTGAGAACCCTGATTTTTTGGGTTTGGTCCCAAAAAGAACCCAATTAAATTTACCCTTTCAAGTCATGTCCAAATTTCTCTATAGTAAATCTAACAAAAAAATTATGCATCATACAGATGAGTGCATCTACAGTGCTAGCCCTGGAAATAAATTCACCTTGATCGAACTATCAAACCGTTCTGGATTGAACTACATGTAATGTTATGTAAAAATGATTATTGTAAATGCCCATGAAATGGGAATCAAGCTTCTGATGGAGCAACAACCATCAATTATGAGAGATTCAACCAAAGTGTTAATTAGTTATCGGGAAGCTCCACCCTTGGCCACATGTTAATATTATTAATCTCTTCGAGGTTGGTAGTCTTATTATTATTATTATTATTTTGGGTTATTCAGATTGGATGGATAAATTATTAATTTTCTAGATCCTAATTTATTGTATTTGTTTTTCATAATTATTTGTTTTGTTAGAAACATAGAAAAATGTTTTATGATGTCAATTTTATTCGGTGTCTATTTTAATTGCTTAGGAGTCGATCCATTTTTTATGTAATGGTTAGCTTTTTACGATTTAGTACTTTTTTAGTAAAATGGTTTGTTAAGTTTGATCCTTATATTTACACTTATTCAACTTTGATTCATTAAACCAGTTTTCTCTTTAGTTTGATCCTTATATATAATTTGATGCTGTTCGAACTTTATGTGGATGACATTGTTTTAGTTTATCAGTAGACAAATACTCATATTTTACCCTATCACATGTGCTTGGTATGTTTATAATTTACATTTGCATATTTTTGAAAGGGACTCATTTTTATGTCTTTTGATAGTTTTATTCAAACAAAACTTTATGAGAATCCTCAAAACAATTCAAAGAAGTTTATAAGCTTGCTATACCATTTACAATATTTTGTGTCAAACTCCCAATTTGGTGAAAGAAATGAAATTTGGTTGCTGTAATACACAACGCGTTTACCGGAAAAAATGAAAGTACAATGCGTATAAGAAATAAATGAAATTCGGTTGCTGTAATATACAGGAAAGTACAATGCGTATAAAAAAGTACAAGATAATTTTGCAAGTAAAACGCCTTAACAAGAAAATAGGAAAGTACATTGTAGTCGGTTGATATAATGTACAATAAATTAGAGTACAATGTATTAACACAATAACAAGTAAAATACTAAAGTAAAAAAAAAAAATGAAAAATATAGGTTGCTAAAACAGGTTGCATTTGTAAGACTACAATATCGTAACACGTAAAATTACTTAAAGTACATGGCTGTAAAAGATTAAACGAAAGTAGGTTATTGTAGTACACAAATTAATAAAGTATATTGGTATTTTTTTTAGAAAAACTAACATTTTTGATCTTTTAATCAACCCGTGTAATACACGGGTCTTACAACTATTTATATATATATATATATATATATATATATATATATATATATATATATATATATATATATATATATATATATATATATATATATATATATATATATATATATATATATATATATGTGTGTGTGTGTGTGTGTGTGTGTGTGTGTGTGTGTGTGTGTGTGTGTGTGTGTGTGTGTGTGTCAAGTTCAAATGAGAACTCAAATTAAGGTAAGAGCTTAAAAAACTTTTTATCTACATATTATTTTTCAGAAAAAAAAACAGTGAAATTCTTTTTCCAATCGTCTAAGAGATTCCAATTTTTGTGTACATATACACATGTTCATATGCATATGTATGTATGCACATGTTCATATTTATATGTGCATATACACCAAAAATTGGTTTTTTGAGTTTTGTCTTCACAAAATATATTAGTCGCTACTAAATATGCATATTTGTTGTGTTTTAGAAAAATTATACGCACATGAAAATGTGCACAAGTGCATATACATCAGAAGTTGATTTTTTTCGATTTTGTTAGACTTTTGATAAGAATAATTTAGGTGTGTTGTTTTTTGAAATATAATATATAACAAAAACGTTTGTTGGTTTTTTTACTTAATATAGTTATCTCTTTTTTTGCTATATAATCATCATTTTGGAAAGTGCAAAAGATATTTTTTACACCTTTTTATTTCTTGAATTAGTATTCTTTATTTCTCTCTCATGATCTTTTATTTATATTTAAATTGAATTTAAAAAAAAAATAATAAAAAAGTGAAATTCCATAAGTATATTTTGTATTGACTATTGCTTATTGCTTATGGTTCAAAAAACCTAATTTTGATGAAATCAGATTGATGTCATGATATATAATTCATAGTTTTTATACAAAAGATCTTCGTCTTCGGTTATTATTCTAATATGATGTCTTTTTATTTCTTGAATTCACATATTTTTTTCAATTGAGTTGATTAAATCAGAATTATAAAGGTTTAAAAGGAATCAATGACCCTAATTAATTGATTGCATAACGTCCTCTTGATTTAACTTTCTCAATCAGAAACGTATATGTCATATTAGGGCATTGCTTAAAGAAGGAAATTTATGTTGGCAAACTCATTTATTTTTTTATGTGATAATCTTTAATTTAATATATTATCATCTATAAATACCTTGCATAGACTTTAAAAACTCATATGTATCTTTATTTTGTATTTCTAAAATTCGACTACTTTGAGAATCATGAAGATTTTTGGTCTTCTAGTTATTGTGATGGTCATGTGGACCTTGCTAGTGGGGATAGTATATACACAATCCAGGGAATGCGACATTCATGATATTGATGATTGCTTTTTAGCAATAGAAAAGAATATTCCACCAACCGAAAAATGTTGTGATGAATTCAGACAACATATAGATTGTATTTGTTTTTACCAACAACACTTCTTCAAAATAGGCGACACTGTTCATGCTTGTCATATCAAGTGGAATGCTATTTGTCCCTTATTCTCTGAATAGTTTATAGGTTGAGCAATAATACTTATTGTATACATGGAGATTACATATAAATGACTTTTATGTTTATAAGACAATATCCATCCATGTATTTTTATAAGTTTCTTATTTTTATTAATATTCTTCTGTTTAGTCAGTAGTTTTAGTTTTCCTTTATCATACTTGTTTGTGTATAAATCACTGTTGCAAAAATCGACCTCGATGCCCGATTAATCGACAATTAATCGTCTGACGGTCTGCAACCTATTACGAATAGGTTTAATCGGTCAAGATTGGCAGTTTTTGGTCAAATGTCGATCAATATCGCCTTGGCGGGATTTAGCGGCACATTAATCGGCTTTGACGGTCATTTTTTTTATATTTTATATTTTTTATTTTGGTCAAATATCGATTTAATAAGTCAAGAAAACTGGAAAAAAAAATCAAAATTAAAGAATGAAAATACACAAATGTATAATTTTTGATGTGTTAATAACATGAATTATACTTCTTTCTTTTGTTATATTCATTTATTTTAAATAAATTCATTTATAATTTAGGTTTTCCGATTATTCCGTGATTAATCCACGATTAATCTTTTAACCCCACTTGACCGTCAAACTACCGACAAGATATTTTTACAACATTGGTATAAATTAGTTTCATGATTTTGTCCATGTGCATAAGTTGTAACGCCCCAAATCCAGAATAAAAATTTGTTTTAAAAACCGAATCAAATATATAAATCAGGTTGGGACATAAGAACCATCCAATTTAAACTTAACACTAAAAAAACATATAAAACCGGGTTTAGCAAAAATAGTTACAACATACTTGAATACTAAAATCCTAGATGTGATACAGTCGCGCCGTGCTTCAAGCTCTAGCTAGCAAATACCTGAAAACAGTTAGGGTAAAAGGTCATTTCCATTCACACACAATCATTCCAGACAACAACACAATCATACGTTCTTCGAATTTCTTCGGCAATTATCGTTCATCGACTTTCGTCGACAATTATGGTTCATCGACTATCGTTGGCAATCATCGTTCATCGACTTTCGTCGACAATCACGTAAGGCACATACAAACATATTACTACACATGGTAATTATGACTACCTAAGCACAGTAATTATGGCTACCTACGCATGCAACTTCACCCATGGTACAGTGAGAAGACTCATCTGATCTACAACTTCAAGTTAGACAACACTCCATGCGAGTGCCCTCAGATCCTCACAATACAAACTTCCTAACATGGATAAACTTCTCTTAGAACTTCTTAAACTTCAAACAGGGTACACTCCTAACCGGTACCCCGAACCCTCATGTTTGACCAAAAGTCAAACTGGTCAAAAAGTCGACGGTCAAATATTAAAATCAAAATCAACGGTCAATAGCCAGTTAGCGTCGCTATCTTCCAAAGATAGTGTCGCTAACTATGAATAGTCTCAAACTTCATTAAGCTTTTAATCCATTCACCCAGGGTGTCAAGTCCTTCCAGAACTTATCCAAAATGTCTATTGACCCATGAAGTTACCACATTTATGATTATACACGCCTAAAACTCAAAATCTAGGTCCAAAAGCTCAAAAACTAGCCAAACAACCAAACAAACAACCCAAGAGAGCTTGACTCACTCTCTAATCTGACTTAACGGCTCAAGAAATGCTACAAGAAGCATAAAGGCTAGAACTTTCCTAACAAGTTCCAAAGACCAAGCCAAAAGGGACCAAATATCCATTTCCACCATCACAAACACTAGATCAAACTTGTAAACACAAAAATGACTAAACTTTATACTCGCAGAGGTCCAGAAATGCAGATCTTGATGACTCAATCTTGGAGAATACCTTCTTGCAAAACCACGCACCTTCCTTTCTTCAAGAATCTTCCAAAATAAGACCAAAATCACCAAAACTACTCCAAGGAGGATAGAGAGATATGAGAGCCGTTTTTGGGAGCTGAAATGTAGCAAATGGTAGCTACCCTAAGGTTTGGTACCCATATATATGGCTCATAACTCGAAATCTATGGTTTTGACCCAAACATAGAGGTTAGTGTCGCTAACCTTATATTAGCGTCGCTAGCTGGAGATCATGCCATCCCACAAACCTGCCAAACTTAGCGGCGCTAACCCTTAACTTAGCGACTCTAACCCACTTAGCGGCGCTAACCCTTAACTTAGTTACTCTAACTGCATATTTTCCCAAAATCTCATTCCTTTAACATTTAACTTGTGCATTTCGGGAATAGGGTCTTACTTAAGTGCATGTCTGCTTGCAAGCACAAATAATATCTTTTGGTTTTCAAGAAAATCAACTATTAAATTTTTGGAAACAACCTTCAATAAACCATATTATTTCCCTAATATGTATAAAGTGAGATGTAGAACGGAAGTATGATAAAAATTAATTTAATGAACACTTTATTTTCTTACACCTAAAGATTATATGTTTATATAATTTAAAGATGTATGTGCTTTACTTTTATAGTTGATCATGTTTATTAGTATAGATCTATATTGATAAGGATTTTTATTGTTATTTCTATGATAAAAAAAAATTGAAATTTCATATCAATTTTTGAAAACCCAAAAAGTTCAACGAAGATTTTTTCTCAAAAAAAATTGAAATTTCATATCAATTTTTGAAAACCCAAAAAGTTCAACGAAGATTTTTTCTCAATTAACACATAGATTTTATGAAAAAGCTAGCAAGAAGTGACTTTGTATCCATATTATCTGGGAAGTACACGCATCAACAACAATATATTCAACTTCGAAAATTGAGATCGACACATAGGTTTGCTTTTAGATTGCCAACTTATGAATTTGCCATCAAGAAACTGACAACCTCCTGTGGTACTTTTATAACCAATTTGACATCCATCAAGGGATTGTGTGTGATGTAGGTATCAAAATATATTCCTTACAACAGTCAGATGAGCTTATTTGGGATTTGTAACGACCCCAAATTTAATAATATAAATATATAAAACAAGGTGTGTATAATTTAAAGTTTTATGTATATTTTATGAGAAAGTATGTTTGTAAGGGTAAATTAGTCATTTTACCATGAGAATGGTAATTTGGTCATTTGACCATATACAAGAATTATTATAAAAGTATAATTCTAGTTTGGACTAAAAATGTAAGAAATTATAGCTTTATGTGGCCAAACTTAATGTTGGTGTCCAAAGTCCAAGGAATGAAAGTTCAGGGACAAAAATTGAAAATATGGAAAATATAAAAATGAGAAAATATCTCATTAATCAACATAAAACTCAGAGGATGGTTCTAGAGAGGATACGGGAGAAAACTTTGAAGACTCGATTTCTAGGATTCATGAAGAATTTGAAGCAACTAACTTGGAATTGAAGAATTCTAAGCCAAAGAAGGTTAGTAAACTTGATTTTAGGGTTGTTTAACCCATTTCCTGTGAGTGAGTTACTGTAGCTTCGAGAATCTAGTGGCTAGAGGAGGATTATCCTATGATTCCTAGCTAGCCTTAACTTGTGTCTTAATCACTACCTAAACCTAGTTTAACCATTGAAAGTGTTAAAGATCAAGAAATGAGAATTTTAGCTCAAGAACCCTAGAAATGGGTTTGTGAAATTGAAAGTGATTTTTATTGTTTTGTTAGGTTCTAATAATCACTTAAGATGTATAAATACATTCCTAAGTGATTGGTTTCAAAAATTTGCATTTTTGGTGAAAATTGTCAAAAACGGGATTTTATGAGAATAAATCAAATTATGAGTTTGAAACTGATTGTAAATGATCTAATAAGCCTAAAGTGTCATAAAAGATATGAGAAATCAATTCCCTTCTTGAAAATTCGTTAAAATGATTTTTTGAGTGAAAACGAGCTTTCGAGAATGATTTCAATCAAAAGTGATGAAATTGAAGAAACTATGGTTTAGATGTATAAAGGAGTTGTTATTTTAGTCCTAGAGTGATTCTAAACCAATTAAGGCAAGTATTAAGAACATATCTTGAAATCATCAAAGTATGTTGCTATTGTTGAAAAATTGGAATTTTGTTCAAAAGCCTTAGAAATCAATTTTACATGATCAAATTAATTCTAAGGGGTTTTAATGAGTTCCATATGTGGAAATTGTTGAAATAAGTCAGTAGAAGTGATTAATATTGGATAATTTCGGTTTTGGACAAAAAAAATGCAAAAAACGGGAATGTTTGGAAAATGATTTAAATCTATGATTTCAATGGTTAGAAACTGGAAAAAAAATGAATGGTTTTGCTTTTGGAACAATCCCTAATGATTAAGTCGTGCATTAAGGACTTAATATGAGAAAATGGAAATTTGTAGCATAAAAATTGGGAGATTTTGGACTGCTGCTCAGCAGGCGCGGTGCGCCCCTCACCTGGGCGCGGTGCGCCTCTACGGCAGAGTGAAAATGCAGTTTTTCTTCAAGTCTCCTGCCAAGTGATTTTAGTTTTTGAGATTTTCTTCAATACTTGTCCGTTTGACCTCAAATTTTAAACATAGGTCTAATATGTTATGAAACTTCATGAAAAATTGTCGGAATCGAAATACGACCCCCCGAGAGTACTGTAGCAAAATACGTATAAAATATAACTTAACTAAAGTTGGTCATTTAAAAGTTATAGACTTGCTATGACCCAAGATAGTATTATAAGGACTCTAATGAGTTATAGAATCAGTTAGCATGAATGTTAACGTATAACATGTTAATTATAGGTTCATGCCAAGTGATTATTTAATCACAAAAGAGTATGAATACAAGGAACGTGTAGTCAATCTTCTAGCAATACATGAGGTGAGTACATGCAGTATTTTTACCCATTCTGGGGTACATGGCAAGTAAGTATTTTCAAGATTTCTTATAAAATTTCTATATGTGAAATTATATGCAAGAGTATTATCTCTAACTCGTTTGTGAAAGTATAATGTTATATTTGAAGTTATATTTTGGTCTATGAGCCAACTATGTGAAAGTATGTTTTGGTCTATGAACCAAATATGTGGAAGTATATGTTTAATACAAGTTATACATGTTTGAAAGTATGGATAGGCATATAGCCATAAAATGTTTAAGAAGTATGTTTTGGTTACAAACTTTATATGTTTTCAAGTATGAAAGGGCATATAGCCACAATATGTTTGGAAAGTTATGTATTTGGCATCTAGCCATAAAGACATAGAATGATGTAGTTTGGCATTTAGCCACAAGTTATATGTTTATGAGAAATGTTCAAGCTAGCAGCAAGTTTTTGTATGACTGGTAATTGTAGCAAGCAGCGTTAGTAAGGGAACTATGTTCCAACCTACCCAGGTTAGGTAAGGGGTCTACTGGGGACAAGCCCCATCGCGAAGTAGATCGCCTCAGCACTTCTATGGTGAGGATTGATCCGTTCTTTCTAGCCATAGAGACTTGGGGTATCACTTATAGTGATTAAAGCCCTAAGTATAAAAATCCAGCAAGCTTATAAAACCAGTCAAAGAAAGTAAGAACGATGTTATTTTCGTAAAGTATGAGAAGTAAGTAGTTATATTATGTTGCTATTATAAAGCTTTGAAAGAAGATAATTATGCAAGGTATGATATGTAATGATTTTGAGAAGAATAAAGAATTATGGTATGATAATATTTTAAAACTTTGAAAGATGTTATGTCATAAGTTTTATATAAAGATTGGAAAAGAAGTTAAAGTTTTGAGTCTAAAACTCATGTAACTCACGAAACAATTTTTGTCTTACGTATTCTATGTTTTGCCATGTATTCCAGGTCAATATAAGTTGCTATCAATGGGATGAAGTTTAGCTGGAGTGGAGCTTAAGTTAGCTCCTATATTGGACTCAAGGTTAAATCCTTTCTTGCTTACTATGGTTAGCTTGATATGAATTTGTACACCCACTGTTTTAAGTATTTAAATTATCGGTTTTTGATAAACCGTATTTGTGTATTCATGTATTTATACGAAAAACCATAGTATTTGAAAACAGTAAAAATGGGGTGTCTCAGGATTTGTCTGATACCTAACACAATTGCAAACAAAAACATTATATTAAGGCGACTAGTTGTAATGTGTAGAAGAGACCTAATCATGCTTCAATAATTAGTCACATCAACTGTTGGCTTATCTAAGGATAGACTTAGTCTGGTAATAAAGGCCATGTGAACTTTTGAATTAGAATAGTAACTCATGTCGAAGCGACTTAGCAAGCTCTTCATACATGAATCTTGATTTATGAAGATCCCCTCTTTGCTTTTTTGATGCTCAATCCAAGGAAGAAGTTAATCTTCCCCATCATACACATTTGGAATTTACTCTTCATAATATTTTCAAATTCGGTATCTGTATATGATGCTTCAATGACAAACCTAAAGCCTTTTCGGTATTTGTATATGATACTCTCCCTCAACGTTTGTCATTGAAGCATCATATACAGATATCGAAGAGGCTTGAGGTTCGTCATTGAGCTTCATGGGTTCAACAACATTGTTTTTTGGGGATTAACTTCTGATTCAACTGCTGTAATGGGTGTTTCAAAAATAAGATCAAGGTCGAAATCAAAAGTGAGCAAAGGTTCTAGTTCAACATGAAGATTTGGAAAGATTTGGGTTCTTGGAAATTTGGTTTAGGATTTCTTGATGTGGTAATCATCAAAAGTGAGTTAAATGTTCCTTCATCTGATTTGTCATTAAACTTGGTATGATGATCTTTAAGGTTCATTTTGAAGCATCGATATCCAAAGATGTAAAAGAATTTGACATTGGGTTTTCGGCGGTCAATGACTTTATACAAAGTAATGTTGACACGTCGATGAATGAAGGATCTATTTTAAGTGAAACATGCACTTGATCAACCCAAAAGTAAATCGAAAGGTTGGCAAAATTAAGGATAGTTATGGCTACTTCGCAGAGTGATCTATTCCTTCACTATGGAGTGTAAGGAGTAGAGAAGTCATATATCAATGTGTTTGTTCATGACTTCATGTAATTATGTGATTATGTAATTATGTAAATTCAAGTACTTTATCATCACATACAAGTTGTTCATGTGATTATGTACATTTAATGTTTTTATCATCATATACAAGTTGTTCATGTGATTATGTGATTACGTACAATTATGTAATGTAGATTGATTAGGTGTTATTAGCATCATTACATTCAAGATTTTTATCTTCATATCAAGTTGTTCATGTGATTATGTGGTTTTGTACAATTATGTAATGTAGATTGATTAGCTGTTGTTAATATCATCACATTCAAGATTATTATTGTGTTTGTAAATTATGAAGATGAATTTATTCCAAGCACTCAAGAAGAAGGGAATGTTCAAAAACCACAAAAGAGAAAACGAGAAGCAAACATATGAAAAGAAAGGGTGAAATGTTGGAAGTTCTTGAAAAAATAATTTATTGAAGATGATGATGATGGAGTACAATGTAGGTATGTCATCTGTAACTATTTCTATGCGAGCATCAAATGTGATTCGATTGAAAATTGTACATCTAGTTTAAATAAACATATTATAAATCAAACCATATTACAATGCAAAACGAAGCGCCCGTGGTTGGAAGCGTGAACACTCAGAAACATGATGAAACATGAAATATAAAACCTTATTAGATTTGTTTATAGTAAGTGAAGCTTTTATTGAATACACTAGTGCATTAACGTGAAATTCATTTTGTCATCCTGCCATACTATTTCAAGGGAAGTTGCTAATGATTATGTGGATGAAAGGAATAAGTTGCTAAACTTCTTAAATAATCCTCTTATATGATACATTTGACTGTGGACACCTGGACACCTGGACTACTGCATGTCAAAGAACTAATTATATTGTACTCACGACATATTTCATTGATAAAAATTGGGTGATACATAAAGGATATTCTGCTTCAGACTGATAGATAGTCATAAAGAAGAGGATATCGTGTGTGAGTTGCTAGAATGTCTATGTTAGGGTGTCAAGAATGTCCATAGGCGGACACATGATATAACAATAGCCATGACACCGGAATTTTTTTCAGAGCTAATATAATAAGATAATTTTTTTTCCAACCAAACATAATAACATCAAAATGTTTAAAAGTACGAGTGCATTATATATAACATATTTTTTGTTGCACATACAATCTAAAGTTCACCTCGACGTATACACATTTTTGTAAAACGCTTCATTATATTTTCAAACTTAACTTTAACTAGGGCTTCTTTCAACATTGCAAACCAATGCATCATTCAAAAACTCATCACCAATTTTGTTGCATAAATCGGTCTTCACGAGTTTCATCTTGGAAAAATATTTTTCCACCGTTGCGGTCGCAACGAGAAAATTAAAGTCAATTTTAGTAGCTTATAAACCAAAGGATAAGCTTGATGTCTCTCCGTTTTCACCATCAAACGAGAAATTTCCTTCAAGATTTCTAATATCCAAATCATTAAAATCCCTCTTGTACATTTTACCCAACTTCAACAACTTTATCTTGTTAAATTTAGCAAATGAATCACATGGACTCAAAGCACTCATGTATTCTAGTAATTGGATGTTTTTTTCACTAAATCGTTCCCCGAATTCTACAATTTGTGTATCCACGGCCGTCTTGAAATTTTCAATTTTAAAATGATATTCATTAGTCCTTAGAATGAATTCTACATTTGGGCTTTTAAATTGCAGCATACGGTGATACTTTATTTTTTAAATAGTGGCACTTTTTTTTCTGCGAAGTTGCACCCTATTAGAAAAAAATTTGCATTACGTGTACGGAATTTAGTCATTGCCTGGCCACCCCAGGACCCGTAACAAAACCGCCCCTGAGAATGTGATGAGCATCACAATAGAAAATGCAACATCACATGATAAAGCATTTTAATTTATTTGTCAAAAAATTACCAACCATGTACGACAGGGGCAAACACTTTCATAAGGTGTATGGCACACATACTTAACCTCATTGTGAAAGATGGATTGAGTGATTGTGAATGTAGTGTTTTATGTATGCAAAAAGTCTTTCGGTATATATGAAATTCCACACAGTGAATCGCTTAGTTTAAAGATTGCATGAAAGACCTTGGGATGGAATCAAGGAAATTTTGTGCAACCATTGTCCCACACGATGGAACTCAACTTACGAGTTGTTGAATAAGGCCATGGAGTTGGAAGTTGATTGCCTCAAATACAAAGGTGTTGGTAATTTACTATTCCTGATTTTTTTTTCTATTTTAACATGGTTTATATTCTGTCCTCAAGATTAACTATCGTAACAGGTTCATACGATGTCGGAATGGCCTGATTTTTTTCCATCATTTAGTTCACTATTTTTACATGATTTTAGACTATAGACACAACTTATTTGATTTCATATTGACTGAGCTACAAGCCCCCGAAATAGGGGGTATCAAATTTGTGTTTTCCTGTTTCAGCATGGTTTATATTTTGTCCCCAAGTTTAAGTTGTCATAAGAGGTACATACAATGTCAAAATGACCTGATTTATTTTACATCATTTAGTTCACTTTTCACTTAATTTTAGACTATAGAAACACCTTATTTGTACTGTTTCCGGATAGAAATGACCAATACAAACAAATTAAAGAGAATGACTTCAAGATTAAGCTTGTACCCTTTTTTTACCATGTAGTCTATGACAACAGTTTTAAGTATTTTCTATTTGAATTTTTAGGTGGCTCAAATGGTTGAAAATTCGCTCTATTTATTGAATTTGGAGCTTCGTAATCCAACAGCCTGGTGGTGTGAATGACTTCATGCCGGTAAAAGCACACTTTCATCATCGTTGTGCAATGATCCATAGATCTAATTTTGTGGGCTGTATAGGTACTTGGCTTGGCCGTATCATTATTGTTACCGGAGAGCCTGCTGATAAGAGAGAAGTGATAATAGTAAGTGTTTTGTTAGAATGTCGTTCATGTGTTCTCTTGGTATTAATATCTTACTCACTCTTACTTCATTCTTTTCACTGTCTGTCAATCTATATGTGATACAAAATGACCAGGTAATTAATGTTTAATGTTGACTCAATTGACTTCTTTCAAAAGAAAATGGTTCATTTAAGTTTCATTTAATCAAGAAACCCAATATTGATTGTCGTCAACGCATATGCGTAATGGCTTCTAATCGACTAAAGGCATTTACAAGTATTCTTAGCTCATCGATCAACATGATAGAATGTAATAGGAAGCCTTTAAATGAATTTTGCTTCAACTGACATATCTATTTTGATAAATTTGTTATTTTGTTAATTACCTTCCTCTTCGCAACACATCGTTTCCATTGGCATGTAGACTACAAGGAGTAGTCGATCGCCAACCCTCTTGGCGAGTCCCTTCTTCTCGCCAGCACCACTCCGGCTTCTCTCGCCTCTTTACTCGCCAACCACCATCGCCAAGCTGTTGGCGAGATGCCAACAGCCTTTTTCCTTTTTTTTTAATTCAAAATTATTTAATCTCTCTCACATTACAAAAAAATTAATTAAAAAAAAATCTCCTTGGCCATTAGCCACCACTCCGTGTAGTCTTACAAGTGTTCTCTCTCTTGCTCTCTCTCTCTCTCTCTCTCACTCTCACTATATATATATATATATATATATATATATATATATATATATATATATATATATATATATATATATATATATATATATATATATATATATATATATATATATATATATATATATATATATATATATATATATATATAGTTAGCATATATTAAAAACTCTAATTATTGTGTGGACGTAAGACCCAATCAGAATTTAGAAGCATCCAAGGGTATATTAGTAAATTAATATAATTAATTAATTAATTACATTTAATTGTATCCATTTATTTAGGGAAGTTTGATTAATTATCTCTCTTCTTTCTCTAACTTTCCTACTTATACTGCTATCCATTAAAACCCTACCAATGTTGTCGTCGATCACCCTTGAAGCCGTACCAGGAGCATCTCCGTTCACCATGGAGAAAGATGGCAACCGATCACTATCAAGAACACCACCATACAGCCACCGCCTGCCACCACCAATCGATCCTGCCACCATCACTTTCATCGAACCACTCTTCCATCTGATTGCCTCGACCATTTCATCTATACATCCTTGAACCGATGATTAACTCAAGTGAAACCATCATTACTGCCGGACCACCGCCTGCAACAGCAACTGTGATTGTTTCCTTCACGTGCCATCCTCCATAGACACCATCACTACCTATAATCATGTGATTATTTTGATATTTTCGGATATCATTCTGCCGGAATGGATTTTTCAGAATGTTATTCTTTCCTAATTTTATTTTTTGGATGTAATTTAATTCAAATCATGTGATTATTTTGATGTATTTTAGTTCAAATAATGTTTTTTCTATAACATTCTATGAAAGATAGATAATGCTTTTTAGAATGTCATTCTGTCTAGAATGGATATTCATAAGCTTATTCTTTAAGAATGAATGTGTAAAAATGGTTAATTCTTATAGATTGAAAACATTCTCAAATCTGTTATATTTATCTTTTGTTCTTCATTCTCACAGAATATGTATTCTCATAGAATGTATATTATCATAGAATATCATTCTGACAGAATATACGTTCTTAAGTATTGTTAATTACGATAATTAGTTAAGTTCCAATTTCAAATAGATTCATGTAACCACGTAAGTAAAATATAAGGGAAAGTTTATGATTTGTTGCAAAAAAATCCGGCCCTTCCTAAAATAACAGATTTGAATAATCAGTTTCCTAAAACTAAGCTATGAAAAAAGTCCAGAATACCCCTAGAATGTTTTTAAATTTGAATAACTGATTTTTTTTGTTAAAATTACAATCAATGCCATTTTGATATTAACCGTTGAGTTTCTTAATCTAATGGACCATATTGGTCCTTACGACCACACAATAATTGTTGGTCTTAATGTATCCTAACCCTATATATATATAACCAAATTATATCATCTAATCATAAAACCACGTGAAAATTAAAAAGCTTTCCACTAAAGTAACTATCACTTGTCAACTTGAGTGAATGTTGCTAAGGATCAATTATAGAATTATTCTTTACAAACTTAGGGAACCCAACTATAAGAAAAACTACTTGTCAACACATACATACGCTTGAGGAATGAAGATGAAACACACTACAAGTTCTCAATCGGAGGTTTCATTTCTAAATTACAACCCATTGTCATCAAGCAAGCCCATGAACATCATGGGGTGTCCAAGCTTCCACGGTACCTTCGGAATCTGCCTTTTCTTTTAGTGGCAGGGTCATAACGGAACGAAGGTCCAAACTTACCGCCGAATCGATAGAAGTATGTGTGTGTTTGAATGATTATTTGGATGGGGTTGAAAGGATACAACATTGCGTTTCGCTTGAAGAGGAGCTTTTACCGCCGATGGAAGAGTATATCCACAAAGAAGAAGTTGCAATGGGGATATCACCTCCAACGACCGAAATAGATAAGGGTGAGGGGGTGTTTGCTTTTTCTTAAAATTTCTTTTTCTCTAAAACATACGTGGGCAGGTAGACGTTTGTCAAAAATACCGTTTGTTTTCTGAAAGACAAAAAATATTAAAAGACTTTTTGACCTCTTTTTCAAAAGACCTAACTTTTAGCTTCTTGACATATTTTTGGAACTTTTCAGCTACGAATGCTATGAAAAAAAATACATTTATTTTAACTAAAACCAAATGTTAGAATGAATAATTCTAAAAAGACATTAAAATCAAACAGTCTTTTTTATGAAGACCGAAGACATGGAAAAAGACTTTTGATCAACATCTTCTTCCACAGACATGGAAAAAGAAAAAAAAAACATTTTACATCTTCAAAACCAAACACCACCTTAGAAGCTCAAAAAGTTTTTCTCTTTCAAGCTTTCAACAGTGTCCTTGATGCTTACCTCCACCGGAGTAAAATCAACACCTAAACTTTCTGCCTTTGACCTCGATACAATGTAAGGTACCTGCTCACTACACTTACCCTCTTTACACCTATCAAAACAAAAGAAAAAGGCAAGTAACAGATTTAAATAGGTAACCAAATTGTAATTAAACAACACATTCATGGGAATAAATACTTGCCTTTCAGAATGGCCAAGAGCAGGGTAGTGTTTGTGTAAGATCTTCATGATCCCAAAAGAGCCAGTCACAGCCCCAACTATACAATATCTACCACAGTACCACTTGCTTCCGGGTTCTCAAATGCTAATATATGAGCAATTGCAACATCTCTCACATCAACAAGTCTATAAATTCCATCTGGGAATATTTCTTTTCCTGCATATACATCATTCAACATCTTACACAACATAAAACTTTTCAACACTGTCTATGCATCATGTTTCCATAACCAATATTATAAAAATTTGTGTGTGCAATAAGATTAACTTTATCGATCATGAATATGAATTTTAGTATATACCGGTTTGAATCAGACCCATAAACCACTTAGAAGTGAGGTTGAGAGTTGTCTGTAACATAGGACCGATGACAAAGCCAGGATTTATAACTACCAAATCCAAACTATTATCTTTACAAAATTTCACAGCAGCATTTTCAGCAAGGGTCTTCGAAAGGGGATACCGTAACTGTAAAATATAAAATCTTTGATTGATTACAATTTACAACAATTATGAAGAAATGAGACCTACGTATTAAAGTTCTAAAACAATTATACCTTTTTCTGTTCGCAAGTTTCCGGATCTGAAAACCAAGTTTCATCCACCACAATACCAAACTCGGGACGTTTTCGGCTGTTGATAACCGCAGTCATAGAAGATGTGAAGACAACCTTTTTGAGAGAGGGAATTTTTGCAGCTGATTTAAGAACATTAAGTGTCCCCTTCACTGCAGGATCTATCAATTGTGCCTAATGGAAAATCAGAAAAAATGATCATCACAATTCATAGGAACAGAAAATTTAGAGCGAAAAAAAACCAAAAACAACCTGTGGGTCAGAAACGGAAACACCTGGTATAACAGAAGATGCCATATGAAAGACGCATTCGCAGCCATTAATTGCAGACTCAAAAGATCCTTCTTCAGTCAAATTGGCTTTAAACAAAGACAGCCTTTCCTTAGCTCCATCAAGGGCAAGCAGGTGTTCTGTCTTTTTTGGATCATCTGCAGCGTATTTGAAAGGAATCGGTAGCTATTAGTGGAAAACAAAATGAAATCCCAAAAAAAAGTCAATCGGTTGAGGTTTGCAGCATATTTATTATGGATGAACAATCCGATCAATTATACAATAAAGGTATTACGTGGATTGGAAAAGGGGTAGGTTGAACGTTTTGAAATGACAGCAGATTAAAAGTCAAAATTGGAAAGATGGAAAGGCTGACCGAGGGATCGGACAGTAGCATGAACAGTGTAGCCACGCTGAAGCAAGAACTTAACGAGCCATGAAGCTATGTATCCTGAAGCTCCTGTAACACAAACTACCTTCCCCTCTCCGCTCATCTCTCTGAAATCTCTCTGAAACAGGGGAGTTCTGTCGCCACATCTGGAGAGATCAATACTTTGTAATTTTTTATATGAGAGAAGTAATTTGATCTTAATCGGGAAAGCCCCCTCTATTGGCCCACTCACTTTTGTATTAGTATTACAGTAGAAATCGACCCAATAGGCAATAACCCGTATCTAATCAACGTGATTAATTGAATTTTTCTTGAATTAAACAATCACAAAATTTCACCATTCGTGCTGTGTCTTACAGAAAGTGACGAGTACAACAATCAAAACTCCTATGCGTATTTTATAGTTTCAATTTATTGTATGATTGACCAAACCTATATGAAATGACTTTTGTACATTTATTATTTTATTTTATCTGTTTCTTTAATTAATTTTAATTAGGAAAAAAATAAAATAAACACCCCCTTCCCCAAACATACCCACACCGCCTCTTCCACCGTTCATCATCATGTCATTTTCAATCACCAGGACGCAATTGTAGCATTAGAACCCACATGAAAAACTCAATCACAGATAAAGAACTAGATTGGACTCGCTTGTAGTAATAAAACTCAATCACGCTCAATTACAAATTAACTCACTTGCAGTATTAGAATTCAATCACACCATCATAAACAACTGCTCCCAAGAAAATGGAAAAAATAAATCCATAAAGGAGGAGATCATGGATTTTCATTCCTGCTTTGGATTCTCCACCACCGCCACTGCTCCTTGCTCACTCCTCGCAACCACCACAAACCCATCAGGCAACTTCACACCCTATTTATTTACTGGTTTCCAAAGTTCATTCTTTCCCGCCATGAATTCGGAGAGTTTTAGGTGTTAGCCTATTAAGTGTTTTATAGGTTTGGGCCTTATTTAGCCCACTAGGTTTATTTAGCCTATGTATATATTCTTTTCTCTCTTTGTATTTTGATCACAACTTAACATTCACAGTTAATGAAAGCTCTCAAACCCTAGCTCCCTTCCCTCTCTTCTCTCTTGAAACTTGATCTTTGATAATTAACATGGTATCAGAGCTAGATTGTTAAGGGGTTTTGTAGCAGGCACGACGATGCGCGGATCTTTGATAATTAACATGTTTCGGAATTTTCGTCACTTTTGGTATGATTTTCTGCTTCATTTATGTGTACCGATTGATATTTTCGGCTCGATTTGGTTGGTTTTCTGCTTCGTTTCTGGGTTGAATGTTTGATTTTGAGAGTTAATTGTTGCTGCTATTATTGGGTTGTTTGTTCATCCGTATAAGGGCAATTTTGGAATTTTTGCTTGACTGTCTATTGATATTATGGCTCCAAGAGATGACTCTCTTCAGTCCATTAGTACACAACTGGATGGTAAAAACTATGCGTATTGGAGCTATGTAATGAAGAATTTTTTACGGGGCAAGGCTATGTGGGGGATTGTTACAGGTGTAAAGGGAAAACCAGTAGACGATAAGGCTGAAAATTTTGCTATTTTATTGGACTCTTGGGAGACTGATAATTCCAAAATTATTACATGGATTAATAATTCTGTCATTCAGTCAATTGGCACCCAGTTAGCAAAGTATGACACAGCAAAAGAAGTTTGGGACCATTTGGAAAGGTTGTATACTCAATCTAATTTTGCAAAACAGTATCAGCTAGAATTTGATATCCGAGCCCTCCAACAAAACAGTCTAAGTATTCAGGACTTTTATGCTTCTATGTCTGATTTGTGGGATCAATTAGCTCTCACTGAATCTGCAGAACTAAAGGCTTTCAAGCCTTACATTGCTAGAAGGGAAGAGCAGAGATTGGTCCAGTTTTTGATGGCATTAAGGTCTGACTTTGAAGGCTTACGTGGGACAATACTTCATCGTACTCCTCTTCCCACAGTGGATTCAGTTGTTCATGAGTTGATTGCCGAGGAAACCCGTATCAAGTCCCAATCTGACAAAGGGTCTAAGGCAGTAGCCACACCTACTGTCTTTGCTGTTCAAAACCAAACAAGACCACCTGGACAGTTTAAGCCGAAAGTTGCATTTGATGAGTGTGCATTTTGTAAAAAGAAAAATCATTGGAAGTCTCAATGTCCATTGCTGTTGGGGAAGGGAAATTATCAAAACCAAACAAGACCGTCTGGACAGTTTCAGCCTCCACAGTTCAACAGGCCTCCTGGACAGTTTCAACAACGTCCATCATTTCCACCATTTCGTCCTCCACAGTTCACTGCTGCTGCTACTGTACCTTCTACAGAGAACGATTTCAATATGACACCACCATCAGCTTTGGATCCACAGGTTTTTGAGCAATTTCGCCAGTTCATTGCTTCCAATCCTACTGCTATGTCAACATCTATGTCTCACACAGGTCTATCAGCATCTAGTCCTTCAGGTATTCCTTCATCCTTATGGATATTGGATTCTGGTGCATCTCATCATATGTCACCACATTTGTCATCCTTTTCTTCGTTATCAGCCAGTCCTCATGTTTCAGTTATGTCAGCTAGTGCTACACCTATGCCAGTTGAGGGTATTGGTCCTGTTGTTACCCCCCATATCTCTCTCACTAATGTCTATTATATTCCCTCACTTGCTTTGAATCTTGTTTCGGTCAGTCAGTTGTGTAAATCTGGTTATTGGGTCTTCTTTTCTGATTCTCTTTGTTGTGTACAGGACCCACAGTCTCGAAGGGTGACTGGGATCGGCCGTAAACTTGGGGAGCTTTATGTTTTGGAGCAGCTCCAAGTGTCTGATATTGCGGCCTCTAGTGTTGATTTGTCGTCTTTTCGTTTAAGTCATTCGTCTTCAAATTTTTATCTTTGGCACTCTCGTTTGGGTCATGTTTCAGCTTCACGTTTACAGTTTTTATCCTCTACTGGTGTGTTAGGTCGTTTGAACAATGTTGACATTTCTGATTGTTGTGGTTGTAAACTTGCAAAGTTCTCTGCCTTACCTTTTAATAATAGTGTCACTCGTTCGTTTGCTCCTTTTGATCTTGTGCATTCTGATGTGTGGGGTCCTTCCCCAATTACCTCCAAAGGAGGATCGCCTTATTATGTTTCGTTCATTGATGATTATACTCGTTATACATGGGTTTATCTTATGAAGCGCAGGTCAGATTTCTTTGTCATTTATAGCAATTTCAGAGCTCTTGTGAAAACCCAACACTCTGCTGTCATAAAATGCTTCCGGTATGATTTAGGAGGGGAATATACTTCTAATGATTTTACTCAATTACTAGCATCTGATGGGACTGTTCACCAATCATCATGTACTGATACTCCTCAACAGAATGGTATAGCAGAACGGAAACATCGACACCTTGTAGAAACGGCACGGTCTTTGTTATTATCTTCTGATGTTCCTAGTGTCTTTTGGGGAGAAGCTATCCTTACTGCTGCCTATGTGATTAATCGCATCCCTACTCGCCACAACTCTGGAATGTCTCCTTATGAAAAGTTGTATGGTCAATTACCTGATTATTCATCTTTACGGGTATTTGGGTGCACCTGCTTTGTCTTACGACCTCATGTAGAACGAAACAAGTTGTCTCCAAAGTCGGCCCTTTGTGTATTCTTGGGATATGGTATTGGTCAGAAAGGATATCGGTGTTATGACCCGGTGAGTCAGAAATTGTATGTCTCTCGACATGTTACTTTTTTGGAGCACATTCCATACTATGTTATTCCTGTACAGTCTCACAACATGACTCGGTCAGAACTTCAAAATATTGATCCTTTTACCATTGATAGTGATGACACTACATCTAGTGCCCCAGTTGATGATGCTTCCATAGCTCCAGACAACCCTCCTGCTCAGTCTGCAACTGCTCCCACTCCTGTTGTCGCTCAAGAAAATCATTCACCACCATCTTCACCACCATCGAGACCTGTACGTACTCATAAGACTACTAAACTGCCAGATTTTGTATATTCTTCTTATTCGCCAACATTTGCATCTTTTATTGCAAATATACATCGGCTTTCTGAACCGGAGTCTTACAAAGAAGCTGTTTCTGATTCTCGTTGGCAGAATGCTATGGCGGAAGAGCTTACAGCTCTTTATCAGACTCATACGTGGGATCTGGTACAGCTTCCTCATGGAAAACGTACGATTGGTTGTCGTTGGGTATATAAGATCAAAACCAAGTCCGATGGCTCAATTGAAAGATATAAGGCAAGGTTGGTTGCAAAAGGATACTCCCAGCAATATGGTATGGATTATGAGGAGACTTTTGCCCCAGTGGCAAAAATGACTACTGTCCGCACTCTGATCGCAGTTTCCTCTATTCGTCAATGGAAGATATTCCAAATGGATGTCAAAAATGCATTCTTGAATGGTGAACTTCATGAGGAAGTTTACATGTCTCCTCCTCCAGGGATTGCTCACCAACCAGGTGAAGTTTGTCGGCTTAGGAAAGCTTTGTATGGTCTCAAACAAGCCCCTCGTGCTTGGTTTGAGAAATTCTCTACTGTGATTACTTCTCTCGGTTTTACTGCCAGTAATCATGATTCAGCGTTATTCGTTAGATGCACGAATGCAGGTCGGATTCTCCTATCCTTATATGTTGATGACATGATTATTACCGGTGATGATCATGATGGTATAGAATCTTTGAAACGTGATTTGGCTTACCGTTTTGCTATGAAAGACTTGGGATTGCTACGTTATTTCTTATGGATTGAAGTTGCACAATCTTCAAAAGGTTATCTTTTATCTCAGACAAAGTATATATCTGACCTATTTGAACGTGCTCGACTCTCTGACAACAGGACAGTTGATACTCCCCTGGAGACTAATGCCAGGTATTCTCCAACAGACGGTGTCCCTTTGTCAGATCCAAGCCTATATCGAACTATTGTGGGAAGTTTGGTTTATCTTACTGTTACTCGACCAGACATCTCTCATGCAGTTCATGTGGTTAGCCAGTTTGTTACCGCTCCTTCTACTGTTCATTGGGGAGCTGTTCTTCGTATCTTGAGATATCTTCGGGGCACTCAATTCCAAACCCTTGTGTTTCCTTCCACGTCCTCACTCAAGTTGTGTGCCTATAGCGATGCTGATTGGGATAGCGATCCTCATGATCGAAAATCCACCACTGGTTTTTGCATCTTTCTTGGAGACTCATTGATTTCATGGAAAAGTAAGAAACAAGATGTTGTCTCTCGGTCCTCTACTGAAGCTGAGTATCGAGCTATGGCTATCACCACTTGTGAGATTGTTTGGCTACGTTGGCTTCTTGCCGATATGGGAGTTGACGCTTCTCATCCTACTCCCTTGCACTGTGACAACAACAGTGCAATACAGATTGCCAAGAATTCGGTTTTTCATGAACGAACAAAACATATAGAAATTGATTGCCATTTCACTCGTCATCATCTTCAACTTGGGACCATCACCTTGCCGCATGTTCCTTCAACCCTACAGATTGCTGATATGTTTACGAAGGCATTGTCTAGTTCTCGATTTCGTTTTTTGTGTGACAAACTCTCAATGCTTATAGCTGTCGCATTGTGAGTTTGAGAGGGGATGTTAGCCTATTAAGTGTTTTATAGGTTTGGGCCTTATTTAGCCCACTAGGTTTATTTAGCCTATGTATATATTCTTTTCTCTCTTTGTATTTTGATCACAACTTAACATTCACAGTTAATGAAAGCTCTCAAACCCTAGCTCCCTTCCCTCTCTTCTCTCTTGAAACTTGATCTTTGATAATTAACATTAGGGTGTATCAGTTCGAATTCGGTGAGAAGAAAGAAGATAAGAGTGGGATCGCTAGACAGAATGGTAAGAGATGACAAGAGGGGTGGTTTTGCAACGGTGTTGTAGGGGAGTCTGATTGTACAAGTACAACGATCTAGGGCTCGACCGCTGAATACAGACGACATGAGGAGGTTGGTTGGGGATAGGACAGTGTCCACGGGATTAGGGTTAAGTAGGAGTGAAAATAAAAGGGTTTGGATTAAACAGTCATTTTCGGAATGACCCGTGTAATCTACTTATTATACGGGCCGTGTTTGTCTTGAAGGTGACACATCAACCTGTTTATTATATTAAGTTTAAAAAATAGAAAAAAAAATTATTTCAGTAAAACTTTTGGCGATTATGACCCGTGAAGGTGCGAACCCGATTCTAACACACAAACTCGTATAATCAAACATATTAAGTCGGCCATATCCGTGTTTTCGATGAATGTTAGGGTTGAAGAATACGATACGAGCAATTATATAAAGTTCAGGTTAACTTTTTAGACCCACCAACCTGCGACTAGCCAACCTGAACACGCCTCGCTTACCACCCCCAGGGTTAGGTTAGGTCATTTTTTAGTTTTTAGAATGTTATTATAAATTTGAAGATGTAACTAAAAACTAATAGAAAAAAAAAATCAAAGTATTGGTAAAATAGTAGTTTTAAGTCAGTTACGAAATAAAATGAAACTATAGGATCAAGTGGCAACGTTTAGAAACAACAAGGACCATACAAGTAATGGTTTTTATAAGGGTGATTCTATACATACCTACGATACAAGCAATTATAGGTAGTCCAGGTTAACTTTTTAGACCCACCAACCTGCGACTAGCCAACCTGAACACGCCTCGCTTACCACCCCCAGGGTTAGGTTAGGTCATTTTTTAGTTTTTAGAATGTTATTATAAATTTGAAGATGGAACTAAAAACTAATAGAAAAAAAAATCAAAGTATTGGTAAAATAGTAGTTTTAAGTCACTTACGAAATAAAATGAAACTATAGGATCAAGTAGGCAACGTTTAGAAACAACAAGGACCATACAAGTAATGGTTTTTATAAGGGTGATTCTATACATACCCCTATAGTCTAGTTGCACCACCCTGATTTGATTTTTTGTTTTTTTGTTGTTTTTTTTTTGTTTTTTTTTTTGTCTATTTTGTTTGTTTGTTGTCATTTTCATTTTCATTTTCTTTTCTTTTATTAATATATTTTGATTTATTATTATTATTATTATTATTATTATTATTGGAAAAACAATCATAATGAAATTAACTTTTATAATTTTTACGTTTTAATAACAATAAACAATAGTTTTTTTAAGTAATTACGACACAACGAACAACGTTTATAACTTTATAAAATTATGTCAAATTATATCAAAACGGTTACGTCAAATTTGACCAAATATCGAATTAATGAATTTAGCATTTATAATTTTTACGTTTTAGTAACAATAAAACAATAATTTTTTTAAAGTAATTACGACACAACGAACGACGTTTATAATTTTATAAAATTATGTCAACTTATATCAAAATGGTTGAACGAATGTATGAAAAATAACAATATAAATAATAATATCAATGCAAAGTTTGGTCCAATATTACAATTGCACGGTGCGTTATATGGATAACGAACATAAATATTTAGTCGAGCACTATACACTGTTTTCTATTCAGCAGAATGTTCTGAGTACGCACAATCCTGGACAAACGGATATGGTGTACAACTGGGTCAACGGATCAAAAATAACGATTTCCGACTAATAATAACGTGAATTTCAATTACCTACAAACGATATAAACCCGAAAGATTTTATAAATAATAAATTATATGTACAATCAATTAGTTTATAAACGACTGAATAAATTCGAACGACAAAAAAGAAAACATTGGATTATCAATAAATACAAACGATTATAATTTTATAAATGGTAATAATAATAATAATAATAAATGAAATGTAAGACCCATTTTTAAATTGAGATTCTTTACAAGGTAAGTAGAGTTATTACCTTATAGTCGGTGTGATTCTAGCTATGAGTTGTTAGCGTAAAGGTGTGGCGATTCTTGTGATTATTACGAGTTTTGAGTTGTTGATGAGTGAGAAGAGATTGGAATCCCTTTTATGTACTAATCTTAGTATAATTAACATTAGTTAAGTTGTTATATGTGTTAGTGTGGTTAGAGGACCTTTTGGGAGAAGTTTGAGTTTGAAAAATGCCAAAAGGAATGAACCCGGGTCGTGTTCTGAAACCCGGACCGTGTTGTAGCTACTGAACAAACAGAATAAAAAGTCGTAAATGAACCCGGGTCGGGTTCTGTAACCCGGGTCGGGTTTCGCCTGCAGGTTCCTTTAAAAGTGCAGAAAATCTCATTTTTCTTCATTTTCGAACCAAAAACGGGATTAGACGATTTTCAGAGCATAGGGAGGCGATTTTGGGTCAAATTACACCTGAAGATCCATGGAGAAACATAGAGTGATGCGGATCTATCCCCGTAAACGTGTTCTTGCTTCCGAATTAGTCGAGGTGAGTGATTCTTCATCTTTGGGGGTTTTGAAACCCTAGTTTCAATTTTTGTGATTTAGCTATATGTTGTTAATTATGTTGTTAGTAGATTGTTAGTGGATGTCTTTTGAGCTATTGGTGTGATTATTGTCGAGTTCCTACGGTTGAATGAGTAGAACCACGGAATTGGGGGTTTCGGTAAATATTGAGTTGATATTTACCGTTTATACTCCTTTTTCCTCTTTCAATTTATACATCTTTTGAGTTAGATGTCGTTGAGATGATCATGGATGTTTGAGAATTGATTTACATTGTGTGATATAATTGAGTCTAGTGAACAGGAGCCCGGTACGTGTAACTTGGGGATCTTATATACTAAGTTGATATCAGGTGAGTACTTTCTAGTACCTGAGTAGAGTTATACTCGTTTTATGCAGAGTATATATATATATATATATATATATATATATATATATATATATATATATATATATATATATATATATATATATATATATATATATATATATATATATATATATATATGATTATTATAACAATGGGAAATGTTGTAATTGAGTTCAGATATGATTGTGCTATGTTGTGGTTATTATTGTAACCTATGAGTGAGTAAACTGTTACAAGTATATATCCGGGGTTGATTCAAAAATACATATTGATTGTATAATTAGAGTAAATATTGATATGGTTGTATTATATAGTTTCGTGTGGAATAGTATCGCCGTGAGGGCTATTGAGTTTAATAGATTGTTAAAAATGAGTATATGTGAAATGGCAGTCGTGTTTACGAGTACTATTGATTTTAGTACTTATGATTGAGTTGATGTTGCTAACAATTAGCTAGTGTTTGTAAATCTAATATGTTTACAGGTTCCGAGTTAAGAGAAGAAGGATCTTGCTAATGAGAATAGCAAGAAAGAAAGATGATGATGTTTATCGAGAAAGATTGTGAAATATAATTGAGATTGCTCACTAAGCTTTAATAGCTTACACTTGAGTTGTTTGTTGTTTTGCAGGTATCTGTAGCTGTGATAGGGGAAGTCATGTGATAAAGAAAGATAGACAAGTTTAGAGCCTGTCCTTAGCTGAAGTAGATTTAAATTGTAGCACTTGGTCATTATGTTTTGTAAGGACCTTTTTGTGTAATTATTGTTATGATAACATCTTGATCCTTGGTTTGAGTACAAATATACCCAATTAAATGTGTAATTGTTTGAAAATTTTTGGGTGTACTTTGTATGAGAAACCGGGTGTTACAAGTTGGTATCAGAGCATGGTTTAAGTGAATTAGGTCTTTGAGTGTAGAGTCCTAGACTTGAACCGAGAAGAAAGAGAGCCCCTATCACATGCTTGGAAAAAGATACTGCTGCAGATTTTAGTTTATGATTTAAGTATAACTTATATGTTATATTTGTTATTGTTGTTTTATGTGTGTAAATACAGATGTGGAGTCAGATGAAGGATGAGTTGAGAAATTGGTCAGAGCCGGTTGGACCAATGGTGGATGATAAGACGAGATTTTGGCTGATATGAGATATCAACCAACGAGAAGAAAAGAAATTCAGCTAATTATGAGATGTTAACTGAATATGAGATGAGATTCTGTTGATGGCGAATTTCCAGATGATGATGAGATGTTAAGATGAGATCCCGGTCGAGGCAAAATTATAACTGATGATGAGAAAGAGTTTGAGCATAAGTTGAGTATGAGCTAAGAGTTGAGATATGTGAGTGTAGCCGAGTACACTCAAGAGTTGAGAACCGAGGTACGCAAGGTTCAACTAATGAGGAGACGAGATTTTGTTGCTATGAGGTATGTAAGTAATTTTACTTAATATGTTAGCTGTAATGTGTCGCGCGTATTTAATTGTTGATAATACATGTAATAGAATATGTATAAAATATGTGGACACATAAAAGATCAAATGAAATTACATGTGTTAGAGAATTGTGATTATAAAGTGTAGTAACCAGCATCGAGATGATAATCTCGTATTCACTTGAGGTAAAGTTTACATATCACATAACGAGTGCTTTGTGATTATGTATACTTGAGATATAAGTGGTTGTTTGACGAGTACTTAACAACCATAGAGAAGTGTGTATAAAGAGTATATACATGGTAAAAATATATAAAAATTTTGATATTGTATATATATTGCTTGTTATTTCACAGATGTGACGAGATTTCTATGTATGAGTACTTGTGGTTGAGACCACATATTCTGTGGGACCACATAACTAGTACTTATGAATGATCAAAACGAATGGTTGAGATAGCCAAAAGAGTATGAGTTGAGAAAGACGGTGAGTGTGTGGTTGAATGCATATTATACCTGATTGTGAATAGGTATGTTGAGTATTGAGTTTTTGTGACTTGAAATTGTCACATAATGAGATAATTGTGACAGAGATGTTTAATGACATTTGAGTAACCACATAAAGAGTACCTTGTGGTTATAATTGAGAGAACCTAGAGTGGTTCATATAGGCCTTATTGGCCTAGAGATTAAGTTAATTGCCTAATATATGTGGTTGAGACCACATATTTTGTGGGGCCACATATCGAGCAAAGTGGTTGAGACCACATATTTTGTGGGGCCACATAACGAGTAAATGTGATTGAGACCACATATTCTGTGGGGTCACATATTGAGTAGTTGAGGTTGAGACCACATATTTCTATGGAACCACATAACGAGCATTTTATGGTTAGAGTAGTGGGGACATTTGTGACTCAAATAAAAAGAGGAGTGACGGTGAGTCTATATGGCTCGAGACCGTAGGGGAGACCCACTGGAGTCAAAGAGGAGATGGATTGAAATCAGAAAATAGTACGAGGTACCATGATTTGATTAGAGAATGGTATGAGATACCGTGAGAGAGTATCGAGCAATGAGGTCGACGAACGGTATGAGGTACCGTGAGATAATGTTGAGTAGTGAGTTTGGAGGACAGTACGGGGTACTGTAAGATAGTGTGATTGACGAGATAGGAGGATGGTACGGGGTACCATAACCAGAACTGGAGTGATGTTGCAGTGTGGTGCTTATGTGTAGACACACGTGCACTTATGATGATGATATGAAGTATTGAAACTGTAATATTCTGAGTATGTGTGAGTTGTGTTTAGACGATGTTGAGGATGATATCGAGTTATAATTATGTGTTAACATATTAATTTGAGAATGTGTGAAATTTACTTGATTGTTGAACAATATAAAGTTGTATAACTATGTAATGAGTTAAAAAGAGTATAAAAATAATTGTGATTGTGATTGATAAGATTCGTTCCTTAGCAATCAAATCGATTACCGCCAATGAGAGAAATTTGTGAATGTCGAGATAACAAAACTACTTATTCGTATGAAACAATCGATAGTAGATTTTGTTATAATAATGTTGAGTTATTTTCTTGAGATTAATGAGTTAGTCGAGTGATGAGATATGATCTCACCGTAGAGATTGCGGTGTTGAACATTATTAATTCTTTGCGAGTTGTATGTAGAGATTATGGTGAGTCGTATGTATGTATGGTTTATTTTGTGTCATTATAATGAATTGGAAATTTAGCTGAGAATGACAGAGAAATGGCAAGGGGAGAATTCTTACTAATGATGTGTCGAGAGAAATATATGCGATTGTGTTGAAAATTTATCTGATAATAAATTGTTGAGTTCGTTATGATTATCGATTGAGTGAGAGCGTGATGTGGATTGTCCACATAAGTGAGGAGGTAATAAGTGAGTACATCGAGAGAAACAAAGTGAGTTATGTTGTTAAACTGAAATGAAGTGGAGCTTTTATTGGTAGAGAATTATAGTGGTACATTTGGTGAAAACCTGATGTATACGCTGAGGTAGAAGCAGAGATAGATGAGATTTTAGAGAATCATTGTACAGTTGAGGTAATGTAATAACTAAAAAGGGTCTTGTGTGACCAAAGTGTCGAGGGTTAAATGCTAAGTCCAGAGGAGACGTGAGTGAAACTCGAGATAGTTTCTGATATTTTATTATTCTGGATTTATATCCTAGTGTTAATGAGTTATGTAACGTGATTGAGACAGTTGAATGTTGACATCTTTGTGTTGTATGAGTGTTTCTTCTACCTAATCGATGAGGATGTGCAAACATGAGAAATCAATAATTGGCATGTTGCTATTGGAGGAGTAAATTGAGAGAGAATGTGAGCCTGGAATCGGCGAGACCGTTTTCCTTATTGAGTTAGAGTAAACCATTTCAAGGAGATTGGAAATGGAAGTTGAATCTCAAATAGTTATTGAGATTAGTGTTATAGAAAGAGTGGAGGGTATGCTGAAAATGTGGCTCGATGTAAGTCATAGATATGAGTGTATGTAAATGATGATATTGGTTAGAGTACCACTTGAGATGTAAGGTGAGATACTGTGATGTCGACAAAACTAAAACGAAAGGTGTGTTCTAAAAGAGTGAGTACTTGCCTACGTAGCATTGATGATAGTCAATATGGCTATAGAGATTATCTTATGAAAATGATAGCTAGCGTTAGCTATATTATGAGTAAATGAGGTGTAATGATATATCCATGTCATATGAGCTGACGAGAGGAAAATATCACTATTGTATGTGATCTGTGATTGCGGTAATGAGATAGTTGTATAGACCGTGCCTATTCTAAGAGATTCCGAGGACGGAATCTTTTGAAGGAGGAGATAACTTGTAAGACCCATTTTTAAATTGAGATTCTTTACAAGGTAAGTAGAGTTATTACCTTATAGTCGGTGTGATTCTAGCTATGAGTTGTTAGCGTAAAGGTGTGGCGATTCTTGTGATTATTACGAGTTTTGAGTTGTTGATGAGTGAGAAGAGATTGGAATCCCTTTTATGTACTAATCTTAGTATAATTAACATTAGTTAAGTTGTTATATGTGTTAGTGTGGTTAGAGGACCTTTTGGGAGAAGTTTGAGTTTGAAAAATGCCAAAAGGAATGAACCCGGGTCGTGTTCTGAAACCCGGACCGTGTTGTAGCTACTGAACAAACAGAATAAAAAGTCGTAAATGAACCCGGGTCGGGTTCTGTAACCCGGGTCGGGTTTCGCCTGCAGGTTCCTTTAAAAGTGCAGAAAATCTCATTTTTCTTCATTTTCGAACCAAAAACGGGATTAGGCGATTTTCAGAGCATAGGGAGGCGATTTTGGGTCAAATTACACCTGAAGATCCATGGAGAAACATAGAGTGATGCGGATCTATCCCCGTAAACGTGTTCTTGCTTCCGAATTAGTCGAGGTGAGTGATTCTTCATCTTTGGGGGTTTTGAAACCCTAGTTTCAATTTTTGTGATTTAGCTATATGTTGTTAATTATGTTGTTAGTAGATTGTTAGTGGATGTCTTTTGAGCTATTGGTGTGATTATTGTCGAGTTCCTACGGTTGAATGAGTAGAACCACGGAATTGGGGGTTTCGGTAAATATTGAGTTGATATTTACCGTTTATACTCCTTTTTCCTCTTTCAATTTATACATCTTTTGAGTTAGATGTCGTTGAGATGATCATGGATGTTTGAGAATTGATTTACATTGTGGTGATATAATTGAGTCTAGTGAACAGGAGCCCGGTACGTGTAACTTGGGGATCTTATATACTAAGTTGATATCAGGTGAGTACTTTCTAGTACCTGAGTAGAGTTATACTCGTTTTATGCAGAGTATATATATATATATATATATATATATATATATATATATATATATATATATATATATATATATATATATATATATATATATATATATATATATATATATATATATATATATATATATATATGATTATTATAACAATGGGAAATGTTGTAATTGAGTTCAGATATGATTGTGCTATGTTGTGGTTATTATTGTAACCTATGAGTGAGTAAACTGTTACAAGTATATATCCGGGGTTGATTCAAAAATACATATTGATTGTATAATTAGAGTAAATATTGATATGGTTGTATTATATAGTTTCGTGTGGAATAGTATCGCCGTGAGGGCTATTGAGTTTAATAGATTGTTAAAAATGAGTATATGTGAAATGGCAGTCGTGTTTACGAGTACTATTGATTTTAGTACTTATGATTGAGTTGATGTTGCTAACAATTAGCTAGTGTTTGTAAATCTAATATGTTTACAGGTTCCGAGTTAAGAGAAGAAGGATCTTGCTAATGAGAATAGCAAGAAAGAAAGATGATGATGTTTATCGAGAAAGATTGTGAAATATAATTGAGATTGCTCACTAAGCTTTAATAGCTTACACTTGAGTTGTTTGTTGTTTTGCAGGTATCTGTAGCTGTGATAGGGGAAGTCATGTGATAAAGAAAGACAGACAAGTTTAGAGCCTGTCCTTAGCTGAAGTAGATTTAAATTGTAGCACTTGGTCATTATGTTTTGTAAGGACCTTTTTGTGTAATTATTGTTATGATAACATCTTGATCCTTGGTTTGAGTACAAATATACCCAATTAAATGTGTAATTGTTTGAAAATTTTTGGGTGTACTTTGTATGAAAAACCGGGTGTTACATGAAAAGACAACAAAAGACAAAATAGAGATAAAACAAATTTGATAGTCAAATCAGAGAGGGTATAAAATGAAATGGGAGGGAGGGGGTATTAATAGCACGACCCATATTATTTTCCTCATCATACAATTTTTTTGAATTCACATAGACCAATGGTGAAATTTTTTCTTATATGTCAATCGATCTATTTTATTCAATGCACCGGGTTATTTTAAAAAAATTTAAACTGATGTTATATATATATATATATATATATATATATATATATATATATATATATATATATATATATATATATATATATATATATATATATATATATATATATATATATATATATATATATATATATATATATATATATATATATATATATATATATATATATATATATATATATATATATAGGTTCCATTGAGAATGAAAATTATGTTGAGAATGCAAGAATGAATCTCAGCCACATATTTTTTTCGTGTCGTTCTAATGCTTTGGCGCCGTTGGAGCGTTGACGTTCTAACGACGAGATATATATTATTATTCACATATGATTTTCACCACCACTTCCACCTGCACCACCACCGTCGTCGCCGCCACCACCACCGTTGCCGCCGCCATCTCTACCACCACCGTCGCCGCCGCCACCTCCCCCAACGCCACCGCCACCAACCACCACCACTGCTACTGCCAACGCCGCCACCTCCCCCACCACCGCCGCTACCACTTTTACCACTAACTCCACCATCGCTACCACCACCCACCGCCACCACTACCACCTCCATCACCGCCGCCACCACCACCATCTTCGTCACCACCCACCTCCACCAACACCACCACAGCACCACCCCACGAACACCGTCGCCACCATCACCACCATCATCGCCACCCTCTATCGCCATCACCATCATCATCGCCACCCTCTACCACCATTCCGACCACCACAACCATATATGTATATTTATATATGTTTATTCATATATGATTATATGAATATTCATATAATCATATATGAATATACCCATTCATATATGAATAAATCATATACGAAAAAAACCCAGCTCGTCGTCGTGGAGCGGCGCACGTCAGCGCTGACGCATCTAGTGGCCCAGATTCATTCTCACGTTCTCAACATTATTTTCATTCTTAATCGAACCCTCCCCTCTATATATATATATATATATATATATATATATATATATATATATATATATATATATATATATATATATATATAGTTATCTTGTATTTTATATGATGTTATAGATTAAAAAGTACGAAATAAAACCAAAAAGACCTATGAATTTAGAATAGTATTTGGTCAATTAAATGGTGGTTGTGTGTCTTTTTAGCTTTAAAGAATTATTTGTGTTTTTTTTAATTTTCAAAACTTGATTTTTTTTATTTCAGGTAAACGTTGAAATTTAAATATGTTAATCAATATCCAACTTTTCCTTTAACAAATTAAGATAGGTTTATCTTATGCTTATATTAGTTTTATAAATGTCAAAAGCGTTTGTTTTATAATGAAGAACACATTTCTAGAAATTGGAATTGTTTTTAAAATCCAAGTCAAAGCCATATCTACAATGCATGATATAATGTATCTTGCCATATCAAGAAAATAGCAACAATTCAATAAAACCATACTTCAAACGTTAAAAAGAATGAATTCATAGTTTCTAATCATATGTACATCATCAAGTTATTCTTTCCATGATTAGGTCTAAGCTCTTCATGTGTTTATTTCCTACTTCCTTTTGGTCCCTACGTACTAGTACAAATGTCAGTACAACATCCTGTGTCCAACGCTTAGACGTTAGAAGTGAAAGTGTTATGAAGTTATAAAAATATACCTGAAACACCGGACCCTTTAGCTTTGAGCTTCCCTAGCTTCTTTAGATATATTGGACAACTACGCCTTGTTTGTCCTATTTTCCTTGTAGTGTAAACATATCCTATCATTAGGATTCCTAGTTTGAGGCATCTTAGGATTAGCATTACCCTTACCCTTGGCCTTAAGAGTTGGAAGAACCAACTTTGTTCTTACCCTTACCTTAGGATGGTTGGACCTCTTCCTTTTAACTCCTTTTTCCTTGATGGCCCATACAAGAATAATTGAGTTTGCGGAATCTGGATATTTCCATGTAAGACTCGGCCGCCTTCAGCATGCCACGTATCTCCATTATAGACTTTTCAATATTGTTCATACTGTAGTTCAAGATGAATTGATCATGTAAATTAGTCAACGAGTTGAGGATAAAACTCATGGCCAACTCAAGACTAATAGGAAAGCATAGTCCCCTCGACTTGTCAATATATGCCTTCACTTCCAATTCATGGACACTAGCACTATCTCCTTCCTATAACTTGCCCTTCATAAGGGCTTTCATGATCTTGATTCATCCCTATCTTGCTTTCTCCTGGAACATTTCCTTGAGTTGGATAACCATGCCATATGTATCAAGATGAATTAAGTTCTTTTGGAGCTCAAAAATCATGATGGCTAACATGAGGCATCGAACCTCATTAGAGTCGTTGAGACATTTTTCATGTTTGTTTCTGACAACCTTTATACCACCAGCTGTAGGTTCATCAATGACACAACTTCTTTTCAAACTCGAGCATGGTTCTTTGGCAGCGAAGCCAATCAAGACAGTTCCTGCCATTAAGCTTATCCTTATAGATGATGAATTTTTGTGTAAATTTTGTAACATACGAACTTTCATTTGACGACATCTATAAAAGAAGAGTTCTATTTTAGTTAGTTATATTTCTCAAAAAAATACTCATTTACTATTTTAACAAGGTTAAGACCCATATTTCACTTATTGTTACAAGAGGTTTGTTGTAATCGTAACAAGGAGTTATTTAGGTGGGTAACTATTTTATTAGTTAATCTCCATGAAACTCTTAGATTTTTATGGGATTCATTGACATCAATTATGTCATTTGACATGTTTAATTCTTTCCATACTTATCTTTACTTGCAACAAGTTTGTTGTGGGTCACAAGTAAGGAAAGTAAATCTACCAAAAGGAACATGTGATATCCGACCTAAGACTCTCAGGAATTTAAAAAATCAAATTGTTATCCATAAAGTCTATCCGACGCATTTGGATTTTGTACATTTCCATGTCGAAAGACTATTAGTTCAAATGCATGTCAATTTGAATAGCATGATATTTACATTTTATAAAAACAGAAATTTGTTCTATTTAGTTAAACCATTTTAACTTAATTTAGAAAAATGTTTCAAAACATTTTAAAAATTAAATTTCTTTATAAAACCATTTTTATAAGCGATGCTGATTTTTAATTTGTGAATGCCATTTATTGAATCATTAAAAAAATTTGTGTTTCATTTATTTTAAAAGATTTTCTAGCATGAAATCATATAGACAAATCATAAAATAAATACACAAGACACATGCAAATAATGCCTCATACTATGAGTTTTTCTGGTGAGTCACACCGTGTAAACACATGGTCATTCTAGAGAAAACGTAACCATGAGTGACACGTTAGCACTGAAATAGTCATCACCATTTGATGCTCGGGTAGGCATCCGCCAAAACTCAAATCTCCATGGTTCTCGCTGTTAGTTCTATATGCCCAAGAATGATCATAAAATGATATTACTAATAATATATGATCCTATAGGGTCACACCAACAACAAGTTTGACACCAATTGATCATTTAGAACGTTAAATTTGATTTAACATCAAATGATACTAAACTTGCAATTTAATCTTGTAGGTTATTATTATTTGAGATAAATAATAATAACTACAAAATTAAAGGTTGATTAGTAATTCATATGTGATGAATTAATTAAGTGTAACAATTAAATTGTTTAAATTGTTAAACGATTTAATTGATTTATAAATAAGCCTTTTATTTAATTTAATTGGTAAATTAAATAATATATATATTGTTATATATATATATATATATATATATATATATATATATATATATATATATATATGTATATATATAATTATACAATTAAGATTGTATATTTAGATGGTTTATTTATATATAAGATTATGGGTTAAATGTTATCCCATTTAAGAAATAAGAAGATGTATTATTTATAAGCTTATAATTATATAAGTTTTATAAATAATAAAACCTACTAGCACTACATTTGATCATCCATAATTTAAGCCATGATGGGAGACATAAAAGCATGCATTGAGTTGTTAAACTAGTGGAAGATGCTAGCTTTTGAATATTGAAATCACATGGGTCTTTCCTTTCCAACTAGTGGCATTTGCTTTCTCTTTTTGGTGGGTGATATAGTGCACGACTTTGAGTGGGTTTGAACATCATTTTTCTTGCCTAAAATCAGCCAAAATAACTCTCCTTAAGTGCCTAAGAAAATTGGTTTTTGGTTTCATAAGAAAAGGAGTTATAACTTGCAAGTTGTGGAACTAGCATTCAAGGGTGTTCAAGCTTGTGGTGGATCAACTATAGAGGGATTCTAATTTGATTCCTAGCTATCAAAATCATCCAAACCAAACCCAAGAACAAAGGTTATTATCTTGAACTTAAACTATGTTTGTTCTTCAACTTATCTCTACATGCATGTAGCATGATCCTCTTGAAAATGGAATTTGTGTTCATGATTTTATGCTTCCGTTGCAAACTCTTGTTTTTGAAACTATTACATGAACCTTGATTTCCAACAATTGGTATCAGAGCCATGGCTATATTGCATGTTTAGATAATAAGTTTATTTGGATAAACTTGGTTTTTGGAAGCCATGAATGTTCATCTTCTTAAATGAAAGTTTCATGCATGGCTTCTTTGGCAACATGCAAATATATTATCTATGATTTTATGTAACCAACTATATCTTATGTTAGCATGCTTTTGGTTACATAAATTGTTGCCTTAGAAAAACAAAGTGTTGGTTTTCTTATGATTTTATGTGATAAAATGGTGCATAAACAAGCCAAGGACCATATGATGCATGTTTTGTGTTTGTGTTTGATATGGTTGTAATCTATTTATTTATTCAAATGGTTTGTAATAATAATTAGTTATTTACTTCTTTTATTCATTTTGTAATTGTTAGAATAGTTGTATTTTATTTCATTCACAAAATGTAACAAGAGAAGGAAGTAAGAAAAGATTGCACCCAACAGCAGCACTTTCAAAAGAGCTGCTGTCCAGATTTCAAAAATGTTTTGGAAGTGTTTTATAAATTCATATCTTGGTTATTTGGTGATATACTTGTTGGTAACTTTAATATCTAGTATATACATTAAGTTTCAACAAGTATTAGCATCAATATAGCCAAGAATGAATTGAAAAATGCAACAAAAAACCACAAAAACCCTTCCTGCTGCCCCTGGATTTCGCAACTTTTAAGGGTCCAGAAGAAAATTAATATCTCACTTTATGATGTCAAGAAATGGTGGTTCAAGTGTCATTTGGTGATATAAGAAGCTTGGCAAAATTGTAGCCAAATCGAAGATCATTTGGTTGAGTTTTTGTCACCCTTTTGTCCCTAGGTTTGGACTTGATATTTCATGTGTGGCTCACATGAAATATCAAACTAGTTGGCTTGTGTTTATGCACCCATGCATGCTTGTGATGTTTGAATGTTTTATTATGTTATGTTGTGGATGAAAATAAGATTTTGCATGCTAGACAACCTAGATAATTAAACATAATCATCAAGGAGTTTGTATTTTCAAAAGTTGACATTTAAAACATAAGATGTGATAAAATGGGTTTTATTAAAATGGGTTTTGTTTAAAACCTATTAAGTCAAGTTTTGAAAATGATTACAACAAGAAATAAAATGGAGATTTTATAAACTCTTACAAACTCCAACCCTAAGTAATAATGGTAATTATTTAGGATTATAAATTGGTTCTAATATATGTGATCAAACTCAAACTTAATATTGGATATTAATTGTAATCTTGACCACAAATAAAGAATCAATAAAATGGAGATTTTATGATTTAGGAACCAATTAACAAAATAAGATTTAAATGGTACCATGTTCATTGGATGCATGCAATCTACATGATACCATATGTTTTTCAAAAATTAGAATTGTAAAACCTACAAATCCCTTATGAAATACGAATCTATGTCGTCCTTCTTAAAGACACTCATGTATCACTTGTATTTCCTTGCGGGATAAAGGATACCTAACCACTTGGAGTCTTCTTGTGATACAAGAAGTAGTTTTGCAATATTGATGGGATAAAGGACACCTAACCATTAATAGTTGTCAAAACTACACGTCCGTTTAAGTAGGATGATTCGTTTGGAAATCTCTTGTGATAAAGATCACCTAAGCATTAGAAATCCAAGGCATAGATGGGATCAAACATGCCAAACTTATAAATGTTATAATGGGATCCCATAACTCTAGAAATTATATTTGGATATAATTGGTAAACCGTTACCTACCTTGTTGATTCGAATAGGCGGGATAAAGGAAACCTAACCACTTATTCGTGATGCAACTTGGATTCTAGACCTTAATTAATTAAAGTTTATGAAACAAGAAAGGGTATTAATTATTAAGGACTTAATATCATAATTTACTAAATAGAACCTTGTTAAAATTTTGTAGATGGCACCAAACAACACACACTCGGCTCCTAACAAAACCTCACTACGGTCTCTCCTTGAAGGAGAAAAACTTAACCATACCAACTTCTTGGATTGGCACCGTAGTGTGAGAATTGTTCTCAAACAAGAAAAGAAAGAATATGTTCTCAATGAACCACTTCCAGAAGAGCCCCCTGCCATTCCTAAGCCCGCACACGATGCATGGCTTAAAAAGATGGATGATTCCATCGATGCATCATGCCTTATGTTGGCAACCATGATTCCTGACCTTCAGAAGGATTTGGAGAATCATTCAGCATATGACATGATTCATCAACTAAAGGAAATGTTCCAACAACTTGCAAGAACGGAAAGGTTCGAAACTGTTCGGGCTTTCCATGCTTGCAAGATGGAGGATGGGCAGTCGGTTAGTTCTTATGTGCTCAAAATGAAGAGTCACATTGATCATTTGGCACGTCTTGGAGTTGTGATGCCTGAAGAGCTAGCAACGGATATGATCCTTAACTCCTTGACAAAGTCCTTTGATCCTTTTGTCATGAATTTTAACATGAATGGTTTAAACAAGACTATCCCGGAATTACATGGGATGCTAATTACCGGGGAAAAGAATCTGCCTAAGAAAACCACTCAAGTTCTCATGATCAAGGAAGGTGGAACAAAGAGAACTAGACCAGAACACCCCACCAACTCCAAGGGCAAAGGGAAAGCAAAAGCTTTCAAAGGTAAGGGCAAGAAAGTTGTCCAACCTTCCCATCCGCCCAAGAAGAAGGCAAAGGTTGCCAAAGATGAAACATGCTTTGAATGTGGCAAAGCTGGGCATTGGAAGAGAAATTGCCCTACTTATCTTGCGGAGTTGAAGAAAAAGAAGGCCGGTGAAGGTACTTCAGGTATCTATGTGATAGACCTAGAACTTTATAATTTATCTCCTAACACATGGGTATTTGATACTGGTTGTGGAACTCACATATGTAATATGTTGCAGGGGTTCAAAAGGAGTAGGCAACTGAAGGCAAATGAGGTAGTACTTCGGGTTGGAAACAATGCAAGGGTTGCGGTGGATTCAATTGGAAGTTTTAATTTATTACTACCTAATGGCTTGTGTGTGACATTGTTGAATGTTTACTATGTTCCTAACTTGACTAGGAATATTATTTCGGTTGCTAAATTAAGACAATGTGGATTTGATCTTTCCTTTAATAATGATGATATTTGTGTTTACAAAAATAATGTATTCTATTTTGAGGCTAGGCCTTTAAATGGAATTTATGAAGTAAACCTTGATGAAAAGACTAACAATGGCTCTTTATACCACACTTTCACCAAGAAACCCAAATTTGATTTGAGTCAAACCTATCTATGGCATTGTCGCCTTGGGCATATAAACAAGAATCGCATATCCCAACATCAAAAGAGTGGACTTTTGAAGGCAAATGAGAATGACTCATTTGATATATGTGAATCTTGTTTACATGGCAAGATGACTAAAGCCCCTTTCTCCGGAACCAATGAGAGAGCAAAGGACTTGTTAGGAATCATACATACGGATGTATGTGGTCCTTTCAAGCCAATGACTAGATATGGTGAAAGATATTTCATCACCTTCACTGACGACTTTAGTCGTTTTGGATATGTTTATTTAATTAAACATAAACATGAGGCGTTTGAAATGTTCAAAACGTTTCAAAGTGAAGTGGAAAATCAACTCAACAAAACAATTAAAGTTCTTCGTTCTGATAGAGGAGGTGAGTACTTAAGTACAAACTTTATGGATCATTGTAAAACTTGTGGAATTGTTTCACAACTTACTCCACCTGGAACACCACAACATAATGGTGTGTCTGAGAGGCGGAACCGAACACTATTGGATATGGTTCGATCCATGATGAGTAGAAGTACTCTACCTTTATCTTTTTGGGGTTATGCTTTACAAACAGCTGCTCGTCTCCTAAACATGGCACCTACTAAGAAGGTAGATAAAACGCCTTATGAGATATGGCATGGAAGGGTTCCATCTTTATCCTATCTCAAGGTATGGGGTTGTGAAGCTTATGTTAGACAAGAAGCTTCAAACAAATTAGAACCCCGTTCAACTAAATGTATCTTTGTAGGGTATCCGAAAGATTGTCTTGGATACTATTTCTACAATCCCATCGAGAATAAGATATTTATTTCTCGAAAAGCTGAATTCCTAGAAAACAAGTTTCTGACGGAAGAGGCTAGTGGGAGGTTTGTGGAACTTGAGGAACTTCAGGAACCACAACCTGATACACAAGAAGTTGAATCTAGCATTCAACAAGAAATTGTTGAACCTGAACAAACGGTTGATCAGGAACAAATTGTAACACAAGGTGTTCGCAAATCTGGTAGGGTTCGAATTGAACCAGAAAGGTATGGTTACCTTTTGATGGAAGAGGAATGTTATACGATAGATTCTGATGAACCCGTCAACTATCAGAGTGCAATATCAGATCCTGAATCTGATAAATGGCTTGAGGCCATAAACACTGAGATGCAATCCATGCACGATAATCAAGTTTGGAACTTGGTTAATCTTCCCACCAATTGTAAGACTGTTGGGAACAAATGGGTTTTCAAGAAGAAAATCGATGTGGATGGAAATGTTCACACTTTTAAGGCTAGACTTGTCGCTAAAGGATACTCACAGACTCATGGTATTGACTATGATGAGACCTTTTCTCCAGTGGCAATGATCAAGTCGATTAGGATACTTTTTGCCATAGCCGCGTACTATGATTATGAGATATGGCAAATGGATGTCAAGACCGCTTTCCTTAATGGATACTTATTGGAAGATGTCTATATGGATCAACCTGAAGGTTTTGTCGATCCAAAGCATCCAAACAAAGTGTGCAAGCTTAAAAGATCTATCTATGGATTAAAGCAAGCGTCTCGAACATGGAACATCCGTTTTGATGAAAAGATTACGAGTTTTGGATTCATCAAAAATGAGGATGACTCCTGTGTTTACAAGAAAGCTAGTGGGAGCATTGTCATAATCCTAGTATTGTATGTAGATGACATACTTTTATTTGGAAATGACATCCCAACCTTAAAAGGTGTCAAAGCGTTCCTTGAGAGTTGTTTCTCAATGAAGGATCTAGGGGAAGCTGCTTATGTATTAGGCATAAAGATCTATAGAGATAGATCTAAGAGACTTATTGGTCTTAGCCAAAGTGTATATATTGATAAAATCTTGAAAAGGTTCAAGATGCAAGACTCCAAAAGAGGATTCTTGCCAATGCCTCATGGCACCATCCTAAGCAAGTCTCAGTGCCCAAACTCTAGGACTGAACTTGAAAGGATGAAACATGTCCCATATGCTTCGGCAATTGGGTCCATCATGTATGCCATGTTATGCACTAGGCCCGACGTCTCATGTGCCTTAAGTATGACTAGTAGGTATCAACAGAACCCAGGTGAAGCCCACTGGACTGCTGTAAAGAACATTCTTAAGTACTTGAGAAGAACTAAAGATATGTTCTTAGTTTACGGCGGTTTGGAAGAAAGCTTAAAGGTAAAGGGTTACACTGACGCAAGCTTCCAAACAGATAGGGATGATTCGAAATCTCAATCTGGGTATGTCTTTATTTTAAATGGAGGAGTCGTGTCTTGGAAGAGTTCCAAACAAGAAGTGATTGCACAATCCACTACAGAATCAAAATATGTTGCTGCTTCAGAAGCTGCTCAAGAAGCTGTCTGGATGAGAAAGTTCATAGAAGATCTAGGGGTTGTTCCTTCCATTCGGGACCCTATAGAAATCTTCTGTGACAATCTAGGTGCTATTGCTCAAGCAAAGGAACCTAGATTGCATCAAAAAACCAAACACATTCACCGAAGGTATAACTACATTAGACATGAAGTTAAGAATGGTGAAATAAGTATTCACAAGGTTCATACAGATCAAAATTTGGCAGACCCATTCACGAAACCTTTACCCCAAACTAAGCATGAAAGTCATGCTAAGGGTATAGGACTCCGTTTTTCTAATGAATGGATTTGATTTGTGTTTAATGAATATGAACTTATGTAAACGACAAGAATTATGTAATATATGTGACGTGATGTTTCATTCATAATTATTGTGTTTTATTAGCATGTTTAATCCTTGAATAATTTAGTTATTCTAAACGTCCATAGTCGATCATAGTTGTGGGAGCAATTATGAAGTAAGACTAATATGAATTGGATTGGTTGACTTTTATGGGTAAAAGTAGCAAAAGGTTGCAACCAAATTCATAGGTACTTGTCAGAGAACACGTATTGGACTTGACCCGTTTCAAGATCACTCCATGGATCATCATCATAAGTGATTCTTGAATAAAGGTATTATCATTGTATCCTTTGACCTGAGATACATATTTGGGACTCAAGTGTAGAGTGTACTATGCTTTGATATGGTTTACTGTTGTTCTTGAAATACAGACAACCATAAAGGCCATACTCATGCATAGTACTAACTATATGAGAGGCGTATGTAGTCAAGACGGGATTTGTTCCTCTTATGTGTTGAGAGTTAGACATCTAAGGCGCCTGTTTGAAAGTTGAACATAAAATGAGAATGATTAAGATCCATGTCTCATGTTCAACAAGATGTCTGTGACAAAGGGATAATTGATAGATAACCTTATACATCAATTAGAGCCTCGTGTTTTCTGAAGAATTGAATGTTGTTGAATGGCACAAAGTCATGTGTTATTGGGGGCAGTGAAATGTTGCTAGACGTTTTCCACTGTCGATATCATTCTATGATGCAACCTTGTGCAAGTGGGAGATTGTTAGTTCTATATGCCAAGAATGATCATAAAATGATATTACTAATAATATATGATCCTATAGGGTCACACCAACAACAAGTTTGACACCAATTGATCATTTAGAACGTTAAATTTGATTTAACATCAAATGATACTAAACTTGCAATTTAATCTTGTAGGTTATTATTATTTGAGATAAATAATAATAACTACAAAATTAAAGGTTGATTAGTAATTCATATGTGATGAATTAATTAAGTGTAACAATTAAATTGTTTAAATTGTTAAACGATTTAATTGATTTATAAATAAGCCTTTTATTTAATTTAATTGGTAAATTAAATAATATATATATTGTTTTATATATATATATATATATATATATATATATATATATATATATATATATATATATATATATATATATATATATGTATATATATAATTATACAATTAAGATTGTATATTTAGATGGTTTATTTATATATAAGATTATGGGTTAAATGTTATCCCATTTAAGAAATAAGAAGATGTATTATTTATAAGCTTATAATTATATAAGTTTTATAAATAATAAAACCTACTAGCACTACATTTGATCATCCATAATTTAAGCCATGATGGGAGACATAAAAGCATGCATTGAGTTGTTAAACTAGTGGAAGATGCTAGCTTTTGAATATTGAAATCACATGGGTCTTTCCTTTCCAACTAGTGGCATTTGCTTTCTCTTTTTGGTGGGTGATATAGTGCACGACTTTGAGTGGGTTTGAACATCATTTTTCTTGCCTAAAATCAGCCAAAATAACTCTCCTTAAGTGCCTAAGAAAATTGGTTTTTGGTTTCATAAGAAAAGGAGTTATAACTTGCAAGTTGTGGAACTAGCATTCAAGGGTGTTCAAGCTTGTGGTGGATCAACTATAGAGGGATTCTAATTTGATTCCTAGCTATCAAAATCATCCAAACCAAACCCAAGAACAAAGGTTATTATCTTGAACTTAAACTATGTTTGTTCTTCAACTTATCTCTACATGCATGTAGCATGATCCTCTTGAAAATGGAATTTGTGTTCATGATTTTATGCTTCCGTTGCAAACTCTTGTTTTTGAAACTATTACATGAACCTTGATTTCCAACACTCGCTGGTTGTCTTCAACCTTCTAAAACTATATTTAATTTTTCTAATACATGTTCCTATCATTGCTAATCTATTTTACAAATACAACTGAAAAAAATACATTACATAGGACAAAAAAACACACAGGTCGAACAAAAATTAATTACAAAACTCAAACTACAAACAATGTCTATTAGAGGCAATGTGTTATCGGATTCATACGAAAGAAAAGGAAAAACTTTAGAAAAAATGTTGCATTAGATACAAACACTTTATTTAAAATATTGTTGTATTAGAATGTAAGACTTTTTTAAAGTGTTGCATCATACTACTTTTTATCATATTAATGTAACTATTTTGAAAAGTGTCACGTTAGATCTATAGCATTAGCTTTATGCAACACTTTCAGAAAGACTGCATCTGACTAGTCAAATTCAGCATCAACGTCATATCAGTCCTGACGGTGACAACCTTTGCAAAAGGCATCAGGTTTGTAACAACGACATCAATATCAACTTCAACATTACAATTATGTCCGAACAACAACAATTTTTGCTAAATGGGCATATTTGACGCATCCATTTTCATGGTGTATAAAAAATCATGATTTTGATTAATGTTTTGATTAAGATCAATGTTCATATGATTTTAACACTTTAATTTTTTTTCTCTTTGATTATATATTTATATGTCATTAAAACAATTAAATAACATAAATATATAAACACATTTCATATTATTTTTTTTGTATGGTTTTCATGCCAACATCATCCAAACAACAATACAAATAAATCAAGACATCCGGAAAACTAAATAAACAAAATTAAGATTTTTTTGAATTAAAGTAATCATTTTTTTTATTTTTTTAAAAACCATAATATCGATATGTATATATCATACACACAATTTCCCTTTTGTGTCTACAAGTTAATACTTCATAAATTTCAAGAAAGCCGATTTCTTACCGTGCATGAAATCGTGAACACGTGGCTTTGACACTATTGTTGGATTTTTGATGGTCATTCAATACTAAACAAAGAACACAATGGATGCAGATAAACTAAAAACCATAAAAATCAGCTACAGATTTTTATTCATTGATTCAAGCAACAATAAAACTACAAGTATGTTTTGCGTACACCTTTCCTGAGATGTTTTTAGGTGTTCTTGAGGATCCAAAGTAGAATCCTTTTATTGTTTCACACCTCAAAGTAGACAATTTGAAAACCAGCTTGAACACTTTATTTGCACATTGTATTTGTCGAAATCTTGGATAGCAAGAAAAACAAAACCCTAACTAAGGTTTCTCTCAACTAAGAAGGGAGGAGAGGGGAGGAATTTCATGGTGTTTGGCTTGGGGTGGAGGAAGGGCCAAAGGAAGCCTTTATACAGATACGTCCACTTATTATTGACTTGCCCACCAAACAATATTTAGAATTTAAATTAATTTGAATTATAAGATACTTATCAATTATAATTATCCTTACAACTCAAAATATGCTCAATTCAAATTAAGTCCCTCGTTTAGATTAGTTTACAATCAAATTGTCATATTATGTTGAATAAAACCTAGTCTCTGCATTTATTGTTCTTTGCTAATTATATATTATACTTTGTGTACAACTCAATAAGCCTATATAATGTCAACAACTTGTTGTGTTAGTGAGCATATGTCTGATGAATACTATCGATCTATATTGTTAATTCATTATTCTTCAAGTAATTAAATGATCCGTCACTAGTCGCTTGTTATAATTATTTTTTGTTTTACATGTCCATAAAAGTTCTTTTATGTTGGCAGAAAATTAGAATATTTGGTAACATTTAAGAAAGTTGCTCCGAATCTTTGCTTAACAACTTGGTTTTTTCATTAAAATTATTAGTTTCTAATAGTTAGGTTTGGTTACGGATCCCACATCATATCTTAAGCTAAAAGGTAGGCTAGTTGTAGCCTTATAAGTTTTCAAGTTTTGGGACTCTTCGGCTATGTCGAGCTCTTCTTTTCACCATAATCAGAAGTTTTTTTTTAACTTTATTATATCATGTGGACTGATTGTATGTTTAGTTTTTTTATATACAAATTTATCTAAGTTTATGGTTTGTAGTAATAAATTTTTGAAAAACTTTGAAAACCGAGTATTGAAATAGGTTACAAGCGGTTCCGGAAGCAGTTTCAAAGATAGAAAAATCAGTATAACCAGTTTTGAGTTTCGAGACTGGTTCCATCATTCAAATAACTGTTGTTCCAGTTTCTGGCAAACAGGTTGGGTATTTGCCTATACTCACCCGTAGTTTTTTTATGGTAAAGATTAATAACAACTTCGACAAACTCAAACACAATAACAAGATGCAAAAATTAAACAATAATATAAGGATTTAAAGTGGTTCAATTGATCAGAGTAATCAAGTTATATCCATTGTCGAACTAGAGAGAGAATTCATTGATAATCTTGAAGAGCATGCTAAACTGTGTTTCATGCCTTCAATTAATACAAAGATGTTGACTCTCTAGGGTTACAATAATGATGTTCTATTCAAAACAATTGTTGACCTAATTTCTTCTAGATTGAGGTCCATGTGCCTATGACTATAAACTCGGTAATGATCATACATAAGTTGGTCCCTAATTTACCAAGTCAATTCGCAGCTTGAAACTCCGAGATGCTTCTGATCACCAAAGAAACAACTAGGCTTCGGTATTTAGATTTGCTGCTCTGATCTGCGCTTCACAACTTCATCTGAAGCTTCACACTACAAGAAATGTCGTCAATACCGGCGTCACCTTTAGCGGCGACAGCCGGTATTAGCGGCGACATCCAAAACACGCGTTTGGTGTCGCCGCTAATACCGGCTGTCGCCGCTAACGGTGACGCCGGTATTGATTATTCAGCGATCCGCTTGGTGTTTAATCCAAACCATCCACCAAATGTGTGATCCGACGGTGAAAAGAGAAGCGGGAAAATTTCCCACCAAAGGCGTCGCTACTATTGCTTTTCGTGTCGCCGCTATTGCCTTTTCACCCGGATCGCCATCGTTACCGTCCGTTGCACTATGATGTAACGGCCCAGGAGAAAAGCGGGTTTTTTATAGTGTCGCCGCTAATGGTGACGCCGCTAAAACCCTAAAATTTCGCCGCTAATAACCTGCGAACAGACTTAGGTGTTGTTTGTTTTTGAAGAGGTAAAATGTCTGCAGTCTGCGGACCACATCTGCAGACATCTGCACAAGAAGATGTGGACCAAATGTCTGCAGTCTGCAAAAAGAAGACTGTTTGTTTTTTAAAGTCTGCAAATGAGATACAATTTACAAATCAAATTTCAGCAAACGATTTCCAAATCAAATTCAAGGAAATCAGCAACAACATGAACATATGAACATTATTCCAAATCAGCAAATGCATTCTAGAAGTATTTTCAGCAAGAAAATGGAACCCTAGAAGCATTTTCAGCAACAAAATCCAACATATATTCACAAATCGAACCCTATATGCAGAAATCAGAAAACAAGATCGAACCATAGAAGCAAAATCAAACCCTACAAAAAAAAATCGGACCTTTTCATGAATAAATCGAACCCTATATGCAAAAATCGGACCTTTTCATCAAAAATCGGACATTTTCAGCACAAATCGAATCCTTGTTGATCGGACAACGAACCTGGATCTCCGTCGCAAAGCTCCATCGGCGGCCAAAAACAAGCCTTTATCGAGAGAAAGCAATCGCACACACGACGATAAGTAACCGGCTCGATCGTTACCTCTTGGAAGGAGAAGGAGAGCAGCGACGACGGCGTAGAAGGAGGAGCAGCGACGGCGGCGGCGGCGTAGCAGTAGCGTCGGAGCAGTAGGGGCGGAGCAGAAGGGGAGGAAGAAGAGGTCGGGAGTTTACGCGGAGGAAGAAAGAGGAGGATTAGGAGTGATTTTCTTTTTTTGAAACAAATACGCATTTTTTTTTGCCTGAAGAGGTTAGAAGATCTCAGCAGACTTTGGACCATGTCTGTCCCAAGAAGAGCTTGCACAGACTTCTTTACGTCTGCGGGCTTCTGCGTGGTGCAGACAAAAGTGGTCACGCAGATCTGCAAAGAAAAAACAAACAGCCCCTTAGTCTCTTCGCAGCCCCATTTTGGCTGTTACGCAAACCACAAACTCCTTCCGTTTTCTCTCGACATTTCCGGCGATTCCTCCAGCTTTTCCTGGCTACACTTCAAATCTCATCTGCAGCCTCACTTTTATTCTACCTTGCAACCGCGCTTCAGATTTCTTGTCTACCGTTGTTGTCCAAACTCCAAAGTTTCGATAACGAGGTCGATGAGAAATCAGACTCCACAACTCAACACGTGCAGGTGGCAAACAGGTTTGTCCAATTATTTAGTGTGACCAACCAACAAAAACCACATTCTTTTGCTGGGTTCTTTTAATCCTTCTAATCATCCATACACCAAAAATCAACATTTCTCTTACCGGATATTCGTTTTAGGTTTCAAAATATTTGCCAACTCAGTACATTTAATTAATTTATGAACACGAAACACACGATGTTGATAAACAATCTACATATGTTACTTCATTATATATTGTGAAGCAATTTGCCAATAAAACCGGAGCACAGTGTTCTTTCAAACTATGGAGGTGAAATTCTTTTAAGAATAAAGATTACTCGCCATTGAAGCAAGAAGTAGTAGCAAATTTATTTCTGTTTTATCCACAAAATTGTACAACCATGCAAATGGCAAGGGAACACAACAAGAAGTCGCTTGTTTACACATACACACCCTTTAGGATGAATTACACTACAAGTTTTCGATTGCAGGTTTCCTTCATAAAGATCCAAGCGATTGTCTTCAAACAAACCCATGAACATCATCAGGTGTTTTAGAAGCTTAAGAAGTTCTTCTCTTTCAGGCTTTCAACAGTGTCCTTGATGCTTATCTCCACCGGAGTAAACTTAATGCCTAAACTTTCTGCCCTTACCCTCGATACACCGTAACGTACCGGCTCAACACATTTCTCATTTTTATACCTACCAAAAATTTAACGAAAAATAGAAGACGTCCAGATTTCAGGTTAGATATCGCCACGGGAACAAGAAATTGAGTTTCTAAGAAGGTTAAATGAACAAAGTGCTCAAAGTGGTCCAGATTTCGGGTTAGATATCGCCACCTTCCAATGTTTTCCGTAATTTTCTCAAATGTTTTTTAAGCATCATTTTATTTTACCATACAACACTTAATGGGAAAAAAAACATGGACTTGGTCTACTAGAAGATTTGTCGCTCAAACGATGGAGGAAAAGTGATAAAACAAGACATATAAAAAGAAAAACACGAGAACTTTTGTTTGCGTAAAACTCTCTGTATGTATCATGTAATCATATTGGCATGGAAGATAATGAACAAGCATATCTATTAAACCTTGAAAATAAAGATGGATACACACCTTTCAGAATGGCTAAGAGCAGGGTAGTATGTATTTAAAATCTTCATGATCTCAGAAGAGCGAATCACAAACCCAACTAGACAGTATCTACCATTTGCTTCCGGGTTCTCAAATGCTAAAATATGTGCATTAGCAACATCTCTCACATCAACAAGTCTATAAATTCCATCTGGAAATACTTCCTTTCCTGCAGTATATATCATGTTTAATTTCCATAACAGATATAATAAGGATTTGAGTATGCAATAAGTTTAATATCTTTATTTACAGAAAAGACCTCAGCCCATGAATCAAGCATGCACATAATTAATATATGTTGTAAAGAAATAATTACCGGTTTCAATCATGCCCATAATGCCCTCAGAAGTGAGGTTGAGAGTTGGTTGTAAGATAGGACCTATGACATAGCCAGGGTTTATAACCACCAACTCCAAACCATTCTCTTTACTAAATTTTACAGCAGCATTTTCAGCAAGGGTCTTTGAAAGGGCATACCATAACTGTAGAATACAAAATCTTTAATTACACGTGAAGAAATGTTTAGGTTTACTGAATCTTGATGATAAGTTAAAACCATTGAAGTTTTAAAACAATTGTACCTTTTTCTGCTCACAAGTTTCCGGATCTGAAAACCAGGTTTCATCTATTACATCACCTAACTCCTGAGGTTTTGCGGGAAACATAACTGCAGCCATGGAAGATGTCAAGACCACTCTTTTAAGAGATGGAACTTTAGCAGCTGATTTAAGGACATTAAGCGTCCCCTTCACTGCAGGATCTAGCAATTGTGTCTGATGGAAATTGAGAAAACGTTATACCACTTTCCACAAATAGTAACATACAGAAAACTACTTTGACAACGGAAATTTGAGAGCAAAATAACGAAACACAACCTGTGGTTCAGAAACTGAAAGTAGAACAGGAGATGCGGTATGAAAGACACATTCACAGCCATTAACTGCAGACTCGAAAGACCCTTCTTCAGTCAAGTTAGCTTCGAACAAAGACAGCTTTTCCTTAGCTCCATCGAGAGCAAGTAGGTGTTCCGTCTTTTTTGGATCATCTGCAGCATATATCAATGGTACAGTAGCTATCAGAGAAAATCAAACAAAAAGAAATCCAGAACGAAGAGTTTTGATGCAAAGTCGGATCGATTATATAACTTTTGAGGTCAAAGTCGTCTTGTCATAAAGTTCAGCGCGGTAGTATTCTATTTTAGGATTTTTAATGAAGTTTATTGCAGTTAGCACAAAAATAAATTCGTATAATTTGAGACACTTATATTCATTCCTAGTTGAGAATAAGTCAACTTAACCTTCGAATCTAATTATATTATTATTATATCCATTCCTAGTTGTATGTGTCACTTGGATTGACTCGAACCCTGAGTATAACGCGAAGTCCGCTCACTAGTCCCAAAAAGGGCTCCGATGTACGTTGCATAAATAAAGAATTTTATCACCAAATAGGGTTAAAAGACAGGTCGAGAATGTTTCGGAAATGAAAGCAGATGAAAAGTCAAAATTAGAGAGAAGGAGAGGCTGACGGAGGGAGCGGACAGTAGCATGAACAGTGTAGCCACGCTGAAGCAAGAACTTAACGAGCCATGAAGCTATGTATCCTGAAGCCCCTGTAACACAAACCACCTTCCCTTCTCCGCCCATCTCCGTGAAACCAAGGAGTTCTCAAGGGGGGTTAGTGGTGGACAAGTGGAGAGGGTGATGCTTTGTAGTTGCACTCGACGAGACTAGAGATATGTGACAAGTATAAGGAAGACGGTCAGAATCTTTATGCAAAAAGATCCACGTGTTAATATGTCATTACTAATTACTTTAATCCTATTAAATCTGTGAGAAAAGAAAAATAGAAAAAAGACAACATTTTGGAAAACTTACAAGATTACTATTTAAATACAAATAAATTAATTACAAGATTACTATTTAAATACAAATAAATTAATTATAAATTCAGTCTTTATAGTTTTAATTTGATAAGATTGTAATTTCATCTTTATAATTAACAATAGAATAAAATATTGTTTTTGAAAAATTACGATGTTGTTATTTAAATATAAATAAATTAATAATTATAAATTCAGTTTCTATAGTTTTAGTTTAAGATAATTACAACTTTAGTCTTTTTAATTTCTAAAACATGATTATATATTAGAGATAAATAAACTAATTACAAGTTTTTCCTATATTTTTTAGTTAAAACTAATTATAGTTTTAGTCCCTCTAATTTTTAATTTTTATATATATTATATTTTTGGAACCTATATAATTTCAGTAGTTACACTTTTGGTCCCTATAGTTTATAATTTGTATTAGTTGAAGTTTTGGTCCCTATAATATTAAATGGTCACTGGGTAATAGTGATATTACAAAAATGGTCCAAAAATAATAGCAACATTACAGAAATGGTCTTTATGTAAAAGAAATATATAATAATGGTCACAGTTTAATAAAGAGATTACAAAATGACATGTGTGTAAAAGAGCATTAGGTAAATGGTGTTGAATATATACGATTAATAAACTCGCCACAACGCGCGGACATATCCACTAGTTTGAATTAAATTCTAAGAAGAATTTCGCCTATATCATTATAAATTTTCATAATTACGTCTATATTATTGTAAAATTTCAAATTACATGTATATCCTTATAATACATATTAATTCACATACATATCAAAATACTTAATTTAATTATAATTAATTAATCTATTTAAAAATTAAAAAACATTCTTTAAGTTGATTTTTATTATTAATCTTGGTTGACTTTATGTTGAATTTTGGATTTTGGACTCTTGCTCTGTTCAATTGATCGATACCTATGGTATGATTTTGGATTTGATATCTGTTTTTGATCGATGACAGCTCCAAATAGGTGAGTTCAATCTGTTATCTATCGCATCTTGGCAATAGCTATCAATATACTATAGATATTAGTTGATGAAATAAATGTCGATGGTGGAATGATAACAGTTTCATGTCGAATTTTGAATTCAGGACCTAAACTTTGTTCAATCGGTTGATATTTCAGCTACATCAAGATTTCTATCAATATGTTTAAGATTTTAGGGAGACGGTTAATATCGTAATGTTACAAGTTAATTAGTTTTTAATAATAATAAATCATATGAAAGATGTTTTTTTATTTTTAAAATTATTAATTATCATTAAATTTAGTAATTGGGTATATATGTGAGTTTATTAGGTTTTATAAGGATATACATGTAATTTGAAGTTTACAATGATATATGCGTAATTATGTAAGTTTATAAGGATATTTACAAAATTCAATCTAAAATAAACATTTTTGTAACGAAAAAAGTTGTATGTTTTTATTAAAAATTCAGATTAACTATTAATTTTCAGAAATTTGGAAAAAAAACATTAAATTTTAGTAAAAATCTTTATCGAACTCATTATTACCTGTAAGAGTCGATTTTACATGTTTTAAGTGACGTGACATCTTATGTGACTAATGATATTAACATGTTTGACCGGCTTATTCATATCATAATTGTTGGTTTAAATTTTTTTTTTTCGAAAAATTGATGATTTTATAAGAACAAATGAAAATTTTGTCTATTAAACTGGAAAAAAAACGAGAAAATATAGTTCTATTTTCGTAATTTGTCCTCGTATATATAAATAAGTTAGCCTTTTTTTAGAGACGAGTAGATTTTATCCAAGGTGGTTAATCATTTTGATTATAAATATAACGACTTATTGTTTATCATTGCGTTGCTTTTTTTTTTTTTTTTTTTTTTGGCTACTTCTAATTGAAGTCTCAAATATTCAAACTTTTATCGCTTATGAGAAGACGCTTAACAATCCTTACCTAATTGAGCTTAAAGTCATCATTTGCTCTACCATCACAGTGAAATATATGAAGACGTCTTGTCTTGCATTAGAAGTTAGTCACTATGACATGTAATATATAGATTTCGTCTAGTAATTTATTTTCTATATAAGTGCCACTTAACTTAGCATGTGTTGCAACCTTCGTCCAGATACACTACACTACAATACTAGACCCATTAAATTCTGTCATGTGACACACAAAAGGGTTTTTCTTGTGTTTCATGCTCTTATTTACACCTAAAATTCCTTTATTAAATTTATTATTATAACAAAATAGTTTTGGTCTGGTTTTTTGTTAATTTGACATTTAGTTCATATTTTGCATTTAACATTACATGTAAAAAGGTGCAACTATTTTAAAACAATAGTCTTTGGACAATACTTTTCATGTTTAATTGACGTCTTGATTTATGTTTCGAATATTGGAACTAGAATAATAGTTTGAGTTTAATGAATTAGGTAAAAGAGAAGTTTAGAAGTTTTGAGAAATTTAAACAAGAATACAAGAATTTAAAATGGTTGAAATGATCAGAGTAATCAAACTATGTCCCCTTTCGAACTAGAGAGAGAATTTATTGATAATATGAAACATGTTAACCTGTGTTTGATGCATTCAATTATTACAAAGATGTTGACTCTCTAGGGTTACAATAATGATGTTCTATTTAAAACAATCGTTTAACTTAATTTATTGTGGATTGGTATTGTGGATTGGGTTCTATGTCTATGACATCACCAACATAAGCCGGGTAATGATCATAAATAACTTGGTCCCTAATTTACCGAGTCAATTTGTAGCTTGAAACTCCTAGATACTTCTGATCACCAAAGAAACAAACTGGGCGTCGATATTTAGCATTGTTGCCAAGACTCCAGTTTGTGCTTCTAAACTTCATCTAAAGCTTCACTTCCCGGCGATGCTTCGGATCTCATCCACAACTTCGCGTTTATTCTGACCTGCAACCGCACATCAGATTTCTTGTCTGCGGCTGCAGTCCAAACTCCAAAGTTCCGATAATGATGTCAATAGGAGATCAAACTCCACAACTTAAAACGCACGGGTGACAAACAGGTTTGTCCGATTGTTTAGTGTGACCAACCTACAAAAACCACATTTTTTTTGTTGGGTTCTTTTAATCTTTCTAATCATCCATAACACCAAAAATCAACATTTCTTTTACCGGATATTCTTTTTAGGTCTCGAAATATTTCGGAACTCAATACATTTAATCCATTTATGACCACAAAACGTGCGGTGTTGATAGAACTCTACACACATTGCTTTATTAAATCTTGTGAAGCAATTCACCAATAAAACCGGAGCAGTTTGTTCTTTCGTACTATGGAGGTGAAATTGTTTTTAAGAATAAAAATTACTCGCCTTTGAAGCAAGAAGCAGTAGCAAATTTATTTCTGTTTTATCCATAAAAGTACAACCATGCAAATGACAAGGGAACACAATAACAAGTCTATTGTTTACACATACACGCCCTTTAGAATGAATTACACTACAACTTTTCGATTGCAGGTTACCTTGATAAAGAATCCAAGTGTTGTCTTCAAACAAACCCATGAATATCATCGGGTGTTTTAGAAGCTCAGGAAGTTCTTCTCTTTCAGGCTTTCAACAGTGTCCTTGATGCTTATATCCACTGGAGTAAAATTAATTCCTAAACTTTCTGCCCTTACCCTCGATACACTGTAAGGTGCCGGCTCAACACATTTGCCATCTTTATACCTATAAAAAATAAAAATAATAATAATAGAATTCATCCAGATTTTGTGTTAGATATCGCCACAGGAACAAGAAATTGAGTTTTTAAGAAGGCATTGATGATTTCTTTGGTTGCATATGTTCTTATATTGTTAATAAACAAACATATCTATTAAACCTGGAAAATAACTTAATAAGGATAGATACATACCTTTCAAAACGGCCAAGAGCAGGGTAGTGTGTATTTAAAATCTTCATGATCTCAGAAGAACGAATCACAACCCCAACTGTACAATATCTACCATTCGCTTCCGGGTTCTCAAATGCTAAAATATGTGCATTAGCAACATCTCTCACATCAACAAGTCTATAAATTCCATCTGGAAATACTTCCTTTCCTGCCGTATCATGTTTAATTTCCATAACAGATATAAAAAGGATTTGAGTATGAAGTTTAATATCTTTATTTACAGAAAAGAACTCAGCCCATGAATCAACCATTACCGGTTTCAATCATGCCCATAATGCCCTCAGAAGTGAGGTTGAGAGTTGGTTGTAAGATAGGACCTATGACATAGCCAGGGTTTATAACCACCAACTCCAAACCATTCTCTTTACAAAATTTTACAGCAGCATTTTCAGCAAGGGTCTTTGAAAGGGCATACCATAACTGTAGAATACAAAATCTTTAATTACACGTGAAGAAATGTTTAGGTCTACTGAATCTTGATGATAAGTTTAAATCATTGAAGTTTTAAAACAATTGTACCTTTTTCTGCTCACAAGTTTCCGGATCGGAAAACCAGGTTTCATCTATTACATCACCTAACTCCAGAGGTTTTACGGGAAACATAACTGCAGCCATGGAAGATGTCAAGACCACGCTTTTAAGAGATGGAACTTTAGCAGCTGATTTAAGGACATTAAGTGTCCCCTTCACTGCAGGATCTAGCAATTGTGTCTGATGGAAATTGAGAAAACGTTATACCAGTTTCCACAAATAGTAAGATAGAGAAGATTATTTTGACAACGGAAAATTGAGAGCAAATTGACGAAAAACAACCTGTGGTTCAGAAACTGAAAGTAGAACAGGAGATGCGGTATGAAAGACACATTCACAGCCATTAACTGCAGACGCGAAAGATCCTTCTTCAGTCAAGTTAGCTTCGAACAAAGACAGCCTTTCCTTGGCTCCATCAAGAGCAAGTAGGTGTTCCGTCTTTTTTGGATCATCTGCAGCGTATATCAATGGAACAGCAGCCATCAGAGAAAATCAAAGAAAAAAAATCCGAAGAATGAAGAGTTTTGATGCAAGTCGGATCGATTATACAACTTTTGAGGTCAAAGCCATTTCGTCACAAAATTCAGCGCGGTAGTATTCTAATTTTTAATGAAGTTTATTCCAGTTATCACAAAAAAAAAAATTCGTATAAATTGAGACAATTGAATCCATTCCTAGTTGAGAATCAAGTCAATTTGACCTTAGAATCTAATATATTATTATATCCATTCATAGTTGTATGTTTTGCTTGGATTGACTCGAACCCTGAGTATAATATTAATTTCCATCGCGAAGTCCAGACCCAAATAGGGCTCCGATGTATGTTGCGTAAATAAAGAATTTGATCACCAAACCAAATAGGGTTAAAAGATAGGGTGAGAATGTTTCAGAATTGAAGCAGATTGAAAAAAACCTAGAAAGAAGGAGATGCTGACCAAGGGAGCGGACAGTAGCACGAACGGTGTAGCCACGCTGAAGCAAGAACTTAACGAGCCATGAAGCTATGTATCCTGAAGCCCCTGTAACACAAACTACCTTCCCTTCTCCGCCCATCTCCATGAAACCAAGGATTTCTCAAGGGGTAGGTGGTGGACAAGTGGAGCAGAAACAGGAGAAGGTGATGATTGTAATTGGACTCGACGAGACTAGAGAGTAGCGATATGTGAATTTTTTACACTCCAATCTAAAATTTCACTTGTACACTCCATCCTATATTTACTTTTTGACAAATTTTGATTGGATAAGAAAAGCAAATGTTAAAGTGGTTTTTGTGCGGTATTTGCATGTGTGTGACTTTAATATATCCTAAAAACAAAACACTATCCCTTTTTCAATTTTAAATAAATAACTAAAGATTTAAAACTTAAAATAGAATTTTACTACTTTATTTATTATTGTTAATATTGTATATTTAATTTCATTATAACCTCAGTTATATTTTTAGATGGGATGTCGGATTTTGACACAAATAATAATTAAAATATTTGTTTATAAATTAACAGAATAATATCATATTTTTATTTTGAATAATATAATATTTTTTATTTTGAAATTGTTTTTAGTTAAAGAATTTATAATCATCTGTAGCACCAAATATTTAGATGATATCTTAATTATTTTTAGACAAAAAAAATTCAATACATAATGAAGCTTCTTTTCATTCCAACCAAACGGAAACTTGGGTTATTTTCTTACATTTTATCTTTTTTAAATATTTTAAGCTTAATTTGTTTCTTGGTTTGTTGCTTAAGCTTTTTCTCATTGGCTCATCTTTTTCCCATGTATGTCCGCTGCCTAACAACTCATTTTACTTCAAATAAAAAATGGTTGCTTATGTGTTTGTATTTTTATATAGAAACTAGGCGAATGCCCGTGCGTAGCGTAGAAAAAAATTTGTGTAGTTAAAATTAGAATATAGATAGATACATGTTATTTTATATAATTTTTAAATAATCTATATAAAAATATCGTTAGTATTACAATTATATGATAATAGATACATGTATCAAAATTTTGGAATACAAAAACTTATAATAATTATACTAAATGAATACAATTTATCAAATAAAATTAAAATTAATATGGTTCAACTCAAATACTTATCCCGAATCACACGATTTTAATAGCATCTACATATAGGTTGCACATGGATAATTTTTTTTGTATACTTTCGATATAATTTTACTTTTATCTATTTCTAAATCGAATTAAAAACTATTTATTTGGTCATGTTTCAATTTCAAATATTCAATTTAAATTAACAGTATGTTTTCTGGTTTTTGTATTTATTTTTTCTTATAATTATGATTTTATTTGAAGTTTGTTTAAAAAAATATAAAACTATATTAAATATTTAGTAATCTATAACGATTACTTCTATAAAATATTAATTTCATATGTTTTGTTATATTTATTTTTTCTAAATAGTCTTATTGGTTATCAATGATATACTAATATACTACCTCTTAATAAATAGTCTTATTGGTTATCAATGATATACTAATATACTACCTCTTAATAATGAAAAGTTTACTTGAAATACTAAGGATTTTAAATACTAAAAAATTAAAAATCAATTCTAAATAATATGTCCAAATTGATTATGTTCAATATTATAATTTTTATTATATATATAGCAAAGAGAAAAATAAAATCAACAAATTTCAAGGGAAAAAAGCATATATAACTAAAGAGACTAAAACCATTTCCCTCATATATTTGTTTTTTTTGTATTCTTGGTTGTAACCGATTTAGGCATCGATTGCAACATTCCATGAACAATTAATTTTACTTTTATGATTGAATTCGTAATATTTGGATGAGTACCTACCGGTGCCCACTTCTAGTTTTTTCTAAAATTGTTCAAATTAATGTGGCATATGATAGAAATTCCTCTTGATCTTTATTGATTGAATGGCTTTTATTATAAGATTTATACAAATACAAATGATTGAGTGACTTTAAATGATGTTCAGACATTTACTATTTGATTTTTTTATAATTATAAATCATATTCAAACGAAAAAATGTTTACAACGCTGTCACCACACGTTAAACTATGACACACGACGTATTATGAACTTGCAACCCAATTGTGGTTTTAATAGTTTTTAAGTCATTTTAATATTTCATCTTTTTTAGTTTCAATGCTTTTGAAAGCTAAAAAAAAAGTAGAATTCGTTGAAACTTTGAGATAAAACATGTTTTATGATAAATTAACCATTGATTAACAATAGATTTTGAAAACCATGGTATGATCAAGATTAAAGGATAAGACAACCTAATGGGTGGTATTATATAATGGAAAAATTAAAAGTTATATAGATGTGTGAATCAATATACGACAAATTTAAAAACCTAAAAATTAATATGACAAAAGATAAATAATTTATCCTGAAACATATTGTTTCGGTGACCTTTCTTACAATAAATATATAGATATATATGCATATATGTATATTTTTTGTTATATTGATAATGGTTTAATTTAATTTATTTGAACAATACTCAAACATTTGCTTTTGAAAATTTTTATGTACATATATCATGGTGAATAAAAAGAAGTCAACATCGTTGTCAGTTTTTTACTACGACATACTATGAACTTCCAACCTAATTGAGTTTTTAAAAGTTTTAAGTAATTTTAATTTCACTTTTAAGTCTCAACACTTCTATAAGTTGAAACCAAATAATATAATCCTTTAAAACTTTGGGATAAAAACATGTTTAAATGATAAAAAGACCACTAAACAATGATAGACTTGAAAGTCATCTTATGATGAAGATTGATGCATAATGAAAACAAATAAGTGGTATTATATAAGTGAAAGAGGAATGGTCATATTTGTGTGTCAAGCAATGTGGGACAAAGAAAAAAGTTCAAATTAACTAATGTATTTAAATAATATATATTAGGTTGGAAGTTGAAGAGTTGGGGGTTTCAAATGTATGTGGTGTAAGGAAAAATCCTTCATTTATAAGATATAATAGATAATAGATAATAGATAATAGATGTAGAAATAAAAATGCATATACAGCATTAAACCAAACCAGCTTTATCTTTGTTATTTTATTTATTTTCTAAAATGAAAAAAAATAATAAGTTTAAAATAAAATATTTAAATAATAATTAAATAAGTAGAAATAATTAAGGATTGATTGAAAAAAAATAAAGTAATCATTATATAATAATATGTATAGTAATAATAATAGGTATAGTAATGATTAGTGTAAAAGTTAATACAAGATATTAGAATAGGTATAGTAAGATGGAGTGTCTTTATCAACACCATATGTGGACAAGTATAATGAAGACGGTTAGAATCTCTATGCCAAAAGATCCACGTGTTGATATGTCATTAATATATATATATATATATATATATATATATATATATATATATATATATATATATATATATATATTAATTATCAACATTCGTTTGTGAGATAGATCATAGTATAATTGTTAAACTATTTGATATAAAATAAAAATAAGTTCTATTTGAAAATAGCAACTTTGGTTCTTCTTATAACAACTTTTATATTTACATTTTTCCCCTCAACTAATTTTGAATTAATTGTTTTCATCCCTATTTATTATAAGGTTATATTATTGGTATTTCGTAAGTTACGATTCCGGTCCCTTATTATATTTTAAAATTACATTTTTCGTCCGTTACATAATTTGTTTTTTTGTCGAGCTGCGTTTTTCAATATACCGGAATTCCGCAGCATCGCGCGGTTTGTCGAAACACTAGTTTGAATTAAAATCTAAAATAAACATTCTTGTAACCAAAAAAGTCGTATGTTTTATTAAAAACTCCGATTAACCATTAATTTTTAAAGATTTGGAATATTAAATTTTAGTAATTTTTATCAAAATCATTGTTACATGTGAAACACCCTCGCTTAAGGCTTTTCATAAAACATCATTTTAACCCATGGTTTAACATCGTTGTTCCAAAAATCATCCTTTAGTAAAAACTTCAATTTCATCATCTTAAAATAAGTCATTTTCCTTCAAAATTATTTTAAAGCACATGGGGTTCAATGAGTGGTAATTTAGGTTTAAGTTGCGGAAAACATCGTTTGGTCCCATTTTAGATAAAACATTTTAGTTTATAAAGTAGCGAGGTTGTAACAATTCAAATACCATTACACAGCTTAAATGAAACCACACAAACTGTGGCCTTCTAAACGTCCAGCTCTTCTAAAGTCATCTAAACTCCTCAACCTGAGTACACATCAAAATAAGTTAGGCAATTAAAATGCCTAGTGAGCTTACCCGAGGTTGACCCATTTCGAGTAGGCAGTGAACTACCACACTCGGGACAAACCCCCAAAAATAGATTTTAATCACACTTCAAAAGTTACTTAAAACATCATAAGGATTTACTCAAAATAGATAGTTATGAAATGCAAATGCAATGCATGATGCAACTATCCCAAACCCACGTCCATCTCATAAAAGTCCAACTCACCTCAATGGCACTTACCTAAGTTTACAAATGACACACACGAAGCATATCACTCGATCCCCGTATAGGTTAAACTAGAACTAGTGGCCATCACACTAGTCCCATGAGGGTTAACAACTCCCTCATGCGGTTCCCTATTGTCGGGAACAAACTCTCCTCACCCTCTTTATTTTAGAGAAGGGTCAAACTCATAATAACTCCTCACCCTCTTTGATTGAGAAGGGTCAAACTCGTAATAACTCCTCAAGGTATCACACGGTCAATCCCATCCTATATGAAATGCAATGCACAATAGGATGCTCAAAACGTCTTTCAAAAACAACATCATACTCTTTATTTGAAAACATATTTCGAAACTCATTTTCATGCAATGCACAAGTAGTAATCATATAACACATTGCACATAATAACATGCATGAAAAAGCAATTAATAACACACACAAAAATAGTGGGAAGGATGTGTACTCCCGGTAAACTCACCCAATGTCAATTGACGAGTCAACACTAACTCCGTACGAGGTTTGATGCATTTGGAGGCACTCCTAGACATCATCCCATCCATCAAATCATCTTAGTTGAGTGCTAGCTCAAGTCCTTAGTCTCACCCCCAAGTCATAACAATACACCTCCTTCCTACAATACAAGAACAGAAGGTATCATACTCGATTCATCTAAAAGTCACACTATAATTACTTCTTTAGAACTAAGAAGGAACAATCATCCATAATCTAAAATGAGGTCCTTGACTCTCTAATATAAGGAAAATCTTAGTTAAAACATTCCCAAATATTGGCATTAAAACAAGGACCCAAAGCCCAAACCGTAAAGCTCAAAACCCAAAAGTGCCCAAAATCCAGACAGAGGCCAACACGGGTCGTGTAAGGGGTTACACGGGTCGTGTAACTCACTGTAAGGACAACACGGATTGTGCTTCTACAGCACGGGTCGTGTTATGCCCAGGTGCAGCTCCGATTTTGGTCATTTTCACTCATTTTTGACCCGATTCAATTTACGATTCTTCCCAAAACTCATGGACATCAAAAGGACATTATTCCTTCCCAAAATACACATCATTAGACTCAATTAAACTATTCAAAACCATTTCAAATGAATCAATTACATTCCATGATCACAACTTCACTCTATAAGCTTAAACCATGGAATACCCAATTCCATTCTTACAATTGATGATTACAAGTGGAGATTCCTTCTTCCATTCCATGGAATCATTAGGAAATGATTCTCACTCCACTTATACATCCAAATTGATACATTAAACTCATTCATCCATCCATTAAACAAGAGATCCAATCATCATCTACATGAACAAAACCCATTTCAACACCCAATTCCCATATTTTAGTGATTCAAGGTTTAATGTTACAAATCAAGGGTTGGAATCCTTAGGGAATCATTATAAATGAATCCCCTCATCCAAAACCCCCATAATCATCCACCAATTTCTAGATTCCTCAACAAATCATCAAATCCCCAATTTCTAGGGTTCATAACACCCAATTCAATCATATCTAAGGATCTAAATCATCCATGGATTAGATGTTGATCCAAATAACTTAGAAACACCAAATAAACATTGGGGAATCATAGGAATAACCTCATCCCATCATAAAACTCGGATTGGGTCCAATCCCCAAACCCAAACTCGAAATTTAAAGCTAGAAAGGTGGGTTTATACCTTAGATTGCTTGGAATCTTCAAGAACTTTGATCAATCTTCAAGTTCTAGCATCTTATCCTCCATGATCTCTCAAAATCGCCACTCTCTCCCTCTCCTTCTCTCAAAAACATGGTTGTGGCTGAAATGGGGGAAACACCCATCAAAAACTTGATATCTTTCACAATTGGCAAAACTAGTCCCTATAGATTGATCCTTCTTCACCCAACACCCCAAAAGTCCATCTTTCTCATTGAAAGTCTCTAAGTTCACAGTCATGCCCCAAATATAATTATTTATTTCACATGAGTCATTCTTTAGGTCAACACTAACCCTTAATTTCCCAATTTGGCACAAATGGTCCCTTACACTAAAATTCCTTACAATTTAGGTCCTTAATGAAATTCAAGGGATTATTAGACCTAATATAAACTCCACCTCAATTCCTTTAATATATCTTCTAATTTTCTAAATCCATGACTAGTCAAATTTACTTAGGGTAAGTTTGGCCAACTGGACACTTTTAGTCCTTATGACAAAATTTCTCACATTTGGTTACCATTTGATTTTAAAACTATATTTGGATCATTTATTCACCATACAAAATATGACAAGATATTAAATTTAGTTATTAATTTGTTTTCTTTATTTACAAAATAAATTTTATTTGTAGGTTTAAGCCCAAAAATCCTAGGCCCAAAACACGGATGTTACAATTATCCACCCCTTAAAAGGATTCCGTCCTCGGAATCACCGATAAGGAATTAAGTATCCCTTTACAAAATCTCAAAGGTTATTTATGTTTTTAGCTTTAAGATATTATAAAACTCGGAGTATTATAAATTTCACTTTACAAATTGTTTTACTTCAAAAATTACTTATCTCGGATTTCTTTTCAAAAATGGTTTCCTTTAAAGCATGCAATTATCAAACTTGAATCTTTTTCCACTCGACCTCTTGTTCTACAAAAAGATTGGAACACACAACTTTGTGATAAATGTTTTGAAGAGATCGTTCTTTATAAGAAAATTTTAATCAACCTTTGTAAAAAGAAAATACACTTTCGAATTCGTACACTTTATATAAAACAATAAAGTTTCAAATTTATCTATGGATATAATTTCATTGAATTTGTTAACAAAATTCCAAAGAGATCATCAATCCCGGGTATTCCTACCGATTCATGATGGCCCCTTTGTCATTTATTTCTATAAAAGTCTTGCATTTTGTAAGATATACTCATTCAAAATTGTTTACAAAAATTTTCTCAAATTTTAACAATATTTTTGAAAATATTGGCCGCACATCATTCTTATGTTCTTATTAGGGTAGGTTGTTCACTAATTCACTCACCTTAAGGTGGTTCACGGTTTAATCTTATGGTCTCTAGTCTCATCACGAAACCATGTCTCTTCACCCTAGCATGAATTAGTAACTCACTATTCCCATAAGGTTTCATTGGTCACTAAGCCATTGCTAACTACCAAAGAACCTAATGATCTAAGTCCTCCTTGTGTCTTACATTAAGGTTTCTCTAGTTCAGGCATTAAGGCGCAGACCATGCTACTCTTACATACACTTAGTCTTCTAGAGCTAAGGCAAGGTCACAAGCATGCACTCCAAAAAGATGTTGGATGGGTCTCAAATCAAGATAAGGGTAAGGAAGGAAGGTTTAAGGGTCACGACAAAGAATTTCTTCAACAGCTCCAAGTCTTCACCTACCATCCACTTCACTGACACCATGCTTATCATGCTACTTGCTTGCCCAAAGTTGACACTACGATTCCACTAGTCTTCTAACACCCCTTTATCCCTTAATCGACTCCTCAAGGTCAACCACCTCGTAAATCCCACTACTCTTCGTGCTTCATCCAATATAAGTTGTCCCTTTATTCGCCTTTGATCATCCATAGAAGTTGCCATTCACACTAAGTTGCTCCTCATGTTGCCACGTACTCCTGATTCTTCAAGGTTGCACTTCATATCCACTTAAGAATCCTCATGCATGCATCCTCTTGCCAAGAATATTCCTCATGCCAAACCGAATTCACTAATTAAATGGTTAGAAACTAAATCACAACCAAGCATTTACCACTAAGTTCTAAAGGCCAACTACTTAAGAGATCGAACATCCATAAGAGCATCCTAGTTTAAGTCTAAGCACTACTCCTAGTACCTAGTTCATTTAAACTCATGCTCTGATACCAAATTGAAACACCCTCGCTTAAGGCTTTTCATAAAACATCATTTTAACCCATGGTTTAACATCGTTGTTCCAAAAATCATCCTTTAGTAAAAACTTCAATTTCATCATCTTAAAATAAGTCTTTTTCCTTCAAAATTATTTTAAAGCACATGGGGTTCAATGAGTGATAATTTAGGTTTAAGTTGCGGAAAACATCGTTTGGTCCCATTTTAGATAAAACATTTTAGTTTATAAAGTAGCGAGGTTGTAACAATTCAAATACCATTACACGGCTTAAATGAAACCACACAAACTGTGGCCTTCTAAACATCCAGCTCTTCTAAAGTCATCTAAACTCCTCAACCTGAGTACACATCAAAATAAGTTAGGCAATTGAAATGCCTAGTGAGCTTACCCGAGGTTGACCCATTTCGAGTAGGCAGTGAACTACCACACTCGGGACAAACCCCCAAAAATAGATTTTAATCACACTTCAAAAGTTACTTAAAACATCATAAGGATTTACTCAAAATAGATAGTTATGAAATGCAAATGCAATGCATGATGCAACCATGGAATACCCAATTCCATTCTTACAATTGATGATTACAAGTAGAGATTCCTTCTTCCATTCCATGGAATCATTAGGAAATGATCCTCACTCCACTTATACATCCAAATTGATACATTAAACTCATTCATCCATCCATTAAACAAGAGATCCAATCATCATCTACATGAACAAAACCCATTTCAACATCCAATTCCCATATTTTAGTGATTCAAGGTTTAAGGTTACAAATCAAGGGTTGGAATCCTTAGGGAATCATTATAAATGAATCCCCTCATCTAAAACCCCCCATAATCATCCACCAATTTCTAGATTCCTCAACAAATCATCAAATCCCCAATTTCTAGGGTTCATAACACCCAATTCAATCATATCTAAGGATCTAAATCATCCATGGATTGGATGTTGATCCAAACAACTTAGAAACACCAAATAAACATTGGGGAATCATAGGAAGAACCTCATCCCATTATAAAACTCGGATTGGGTCCAATCCCCAAACCCAAACTCGAAATTTAAAGCTAGGAAGGTGGGTTTATACCTTAGATTGCTTGGAATCTTCAAGAACTTTGATCAATCTTCAAGTTCTAGCATCTTATCCTCCATGATCTCTCAAAATCGCCACTCTCTCCCTCTCCTTCTCTCAAAAACATGGTTGTGGCTGAAATGGGGGAAACACCCATCAAAAACTTGATATCTTTCACAATTGGCAAAACTAGTCCCTATAGATTGATCCTTCTTCACCCAACACCCCAAAAGTCCATCTTTCTCATTGGAAGTCTCTAAGTTCACACTCATGCCCCAAATATAATTATTTATTTCACATGAGTCATTCTCTAGGTCATCACTAACCCTTAGTTTCCTAATTTGGCACAAATGGTCCCTTACACTAAAATTCCTTACAATTTAGGTCCTTAATGAAATTCAAGGGATTATTAGACCTAATATAAACTCTACCTCAATTCCTTTAATATATCTTCTAATTTTCTAAATCCATGACTAGTCAAATTTACTTAGGGTAAGTTTGGCCAACTGGACACTTTTAGTCCTTATGACAAAATTTCTCACATTTGGTTACCATTTGATTTTAAAACTATATTTGGCTCATTTATTCACCATACAAAATATGACAAGATATTAAATTTAGTTATTAATTTGTTTTCTTTATTTACAAAATAAATTTTATTTGTAGGTTTAAGACCAAAAATCCTAGGCCCAAAACACGGATGTTACAACATGTGAGACAAGATTTTACATGTTTATTTGACGTGACATCTTATGTAGCTATTGATATTAATATATTTGATCGGTTTTTGCATATCATAATTGTTGGTTTAAATTTGTTTTCAAAATGTTGATAGTTTTGTTATAACAAATGAAAATTTGATTCTTAAACCGGAAAAAATTATAAAATATAATTCTATTTTCGTAATTTATCCTCATATATATTAAGAAGTTAGTCCTTTTATTTTTGAAAGAGACGATTAGCTTTTATCCAGGTGGTTAATCATTTTGATCATAAATATAACGACCTTTTGTTTTGCATTGCTTTGATTTTTTTGGCTACTTCTAATTGAAGTCTCAAATATTTAAACTTTGATCACTTATGAGAACACGCTTAACAAGTATTATCTAATTGAGCTTAAAGTCATCAAGTGGTCCACTATCATAGTAAAAGATATGGAGACGTCTTGTCTTGTATTAGAAGTTAGTCACTATTACATGTAAAAAATAGATTTTGTCTACTATTTTATTTTCTCTATAAGTGGTACTTAAGTTAGCATGTGTTGCAACCTTCGTCTATACACTACAATACTAGACTCCATTAAATTACTACAAGTGGTACTTAAGTTAGCATGTTTTGCAACCTTCGTCTATACACTACAATACTAGACTCCATTAAATTACTACAATACTAGACTCCATTGAATTGTGTCATGTGACACACACAAAAGGTTTTTATTGTGTTTCATTATGTTATTTACACATAAAATTCCTTTATTATATTTATTATTATAACAACATCGTTTTTACCGGTTTTATGTTAATTTGACATTTAGTTCATGTTTTGCATTTAACATTATATGTAAAAAATATAACTATTTTAAAACAATAGTCTTTGGACAATACTTTTCAGGTTTAATTGACGTCTTGATTTATATTTCGAATTTTGGAACTAGAATAATAGTTTGAGTTTAATGAATTAGGTAAAAGAGAAGTTGAGAAGTTTTGAGAAATTTAAACAAGAATACAAGAAATTAAAGTGGTTGAATTGATAAGAGTAATCAAACTATGTCCCCTTTCGAATTAGAGGGAGAATTTATTGATAATATGAAGGGCATGTTAAACTGTGTTTGATGCATTCAATTAATACAAAGATGTTGACTCTCTATGGTTACAATAATGATGTTCTATTTAAAACAATTGTTTGACTTAATTTTTTGTGGAATGGGGTCTATGTGTCTATGACATCACCAACATAAACCGGGTAATTATCGTACATAACTTGGTCCCTAATTTACCGAGTCAATTTGTAGCTTGAAACTCGTGGATACTTCTGATCACCACAGAAACAATCGAGATTCGATATTTAAATTTGTTGCCAAGACTTCGGTCTGCACTTCTAAACTTAATCTAAAGCTTCACTTCCTGGCTACACTTTGGATCTCATTTGCATCCTCGCTTTTATTCTACCCTGCAACTGCACTTCAGATTTTTGTATACGGCTGATGTCCAAACTCCAAAGTTCTGATAATGAGGTTAATGGAAGATCAGACTCCACAACTTCACACGCACAGGTGGCAAACAGGTTTGTCTGATTGTTTAGTGTGACCAACCTACAAAAACCACATTTTTGTTGGGTTCTTTTAATCTTTCTTATCATCCATAACACCAAAAATCAACATTTCTTTTACCAGATATTCTTTTTAAGTCTAGAAATATTTCCTAACTCAATACATTTAATCCATTTATGACCACAAAACATGCGGTGTTGATAGAACTCTACATACATTGCATTCTGAAGCAATTCGCCAATAAAACCGGAGCAGTTTGTTCTTTCGTACTATGGAGGTGAAATTGTTTTAAGAATAAAGATTACTCGCCTCTGAAGCAAGAAGTAGTAGCAAATTTATTTTTGTTTTATCCACAAAAGTACAACCATGCAAATGACAAGGAAACACAAGTCGTTTGTTTACACATACATGACACGCCTAGGTCGTCGTGCGGTCAAAAATAAAGAAAAACCTAACACACACTAGTACAGTGGTAGTCAGGGTCGATCCACAGGAGCTTCGTGGTTAGACTAAGTGACATATTACCAACTAGTAGTGTCACGCTACAGTCGGAGGATCTAGTTTGTATCTTCTTAATTACTAACACCCTAAAGCAATGATCAAACAAACTCAAGCCAAGCTAAGCTAAGCTCAAATGAACCTAGTCACTTTCTGAAATCAGAAGTGCATCTCTGAATCAGAAGCAATCAAAGGCATCCAAACTAAGCAAAACCAAGCAAAGCATAAACTAGCCACTAACTAAAGTTCTACTGAACAGTTACTAGCCAATGTTTAATGCCTAAAAATTAACCTAATTAGCTACTGATTTCGGCAAGGGAAAACAGTCCCAACAAGGTCAAAACAAGATCCAAACACAACTCAATAATCCAAAAACACAAACAAACATCCAAAACACCGAAATACCAATATTAATTGTAACCAAATGCTTGCATTAACCAAATTCAGATTCCAAACATCCAAAACAGTAACCAAATACTAATAAAACATAAACCTAAGCTTGGTATCAATGGTTGTCACTCCCAAAGATACAAACTAAAGCTTACAAATATCTAACTAAATGAAATAAAAATCCAAAACATGAAAATACCACTTGAGAAGTTGCTGGAACGAATTCTTGGAGTCAAAGAGCTTCAAGGTCGATTTTACACCCGGTCTTTGCTAGGGTTTTCGGCTGAAATTGCATCTATTTATACTTGCAAATTTCCCGCAGCCGCGCCGCGCAGATGAAGAATCTGCAGCGCGCGTACTAATCTTTTCCCGTTTCTTCGGCATTTGAATGTGTTCCACCGCCTTAAGCCCGCGTCGCGCATATCATAGATCCGCGGCGCGCATACGAGTTTCCTTGATTTTTCATTCTTTTCCAAACTTCTTCCTTTTTGCACGCTTTTAGTCCCTGTTTCCATTCTTTTTCTCCAAACAAGTCCTGGCACGAAAAGTGAGAATACCCAGGCATATCTGATATAATTTTATCAAGAACAGGGCTCAACAACGCCTAAAATACTTAATATCACTAGGCGTTGTCAATACACGCGATTGTATTTCAAACAAACCCATGAATATCATCGAGTGTTTTAGAAGCTCACGAAGTTCTTCTCTTTCAGGCATTCAACAGTGTCCTTGATGATTATCTCAATAGGAGTAAAATTAATGGCTAAACTTTATGCGTTTACCCTCAATACACCATAAGGTACCGACTCAACACATTTGTCATCTTTATACCTACCAAAATTTAAAGAAAAATAGAAGTCGTTTAGATTTCGGGTTAGATATTGCCTTAGGAACAAAAGATTGGGTTTCTAAGAAGGGGAAAATAACAAAGTGTTTCAGATTTCGGGTTAGATATGGCCACCTATGTTTTCCGTAATTTTGTCAAATATTCTTTAAACATCATTTTTATTTTACCATACAAAACTTAATGGAGAAAAAAAGAAACATGGACTTGGTCAACTAGAAATTTGTTGCTCATACGATGGTGGAAAAAGGATAAAACAACACATATAAAAAGAAAAAGACAGAGAACTTTTTGTTTGTATAAAACTCGTATGTATGTATCATGTACATATTGACATGCAAGATAATAAACAAACATACGATTTCTAGTTTGAGGCATCATAGAATTAGCATTGCCCTTACCTTTGGCATTAGGATCGGAGTTGGAAGAACCAACTATGCACTTACGCTTACATTAGGAGGGTTGGACCTCTTTCTTTTAACTCCTCTTTCCTTGATGCCCAATACATGAGTAGTTGAGTTGGGGAATCTGGATGTAGTCATGCAAGACTCGACCACCTTCAGCATGTCATGTAACTCCATTATAGATATTTTTATGTTGATCATATAAATTAGTCAGCGAGTTGAGGATAAAACTCATTGCAAACTTCCGACTAATAGGAAAGACTAGTTGCCACAACTTGTCAATACATGCCTTCATCTTTTCAATACGTAGACACTAACACTATCTTCCTCCTATAACTTGCACCTCATAATGGCTTTTCATGATGTTAAATCATTCATTCCTTTCTTTCTTTTAGAACATGTCCTTGAGTTGGATGACCATGTCATACGTACCAAGTTGTTAAGTTCTTTTGGAGCTCAATAATCATTGTTGTTGTAACGTCCAAAATTCTGTAATAAAATTTTCATTTTTAAAAGCGATTTACATACATAAAAAGGTTTGCCAACTAAAACCATTCAAATTAAAACTTAGTATTTAAACATATAACACGTATTTATCAAAACATTTACAAACATCACCCAGCGGAAGACTTTAATCGTTGAAATCCTTAGATGCGGTACAGTCGCGCCATGCTCCAAGCTGAAGCCAGTATTTACCTTAAAAACATTTAGGGTAAAAGGGTAAGCACGAAGCTTAGTGAGTTCCCCAAAAATACCACACGATCCATCACATAAAAATCGTTGGCTCTCGGGCTTGCCCCGATCCACCGGTAAACATCGTGTGACTCTTGGGCTTGCCCCGATCCGTCCTCGGCTCTCGGGCTTGCCCCGATCCACCGGTAAACATCATATGACTCTCGGGCTTGCCTCGATCCGTCGGTAAACATCGTAAAGCACAAATAATCACATTATTACACAAAGTAATAAAGACTATCTACGCATGTAATATCACCCATAGTATAGTGAGAAGACTCACCTGATTCGTGACCACACACTAGACAGCACTCCACGCGAGTGCCCTCAGATCCCGACAACACGCACTTCCTAACAAGGATAAATCCCACTTAGAACTTCCTAAATTCCAAACAGGATAAAACTATAAGACCGACATCCAAAACTCTCAAGTCTGACCAAACATCAAACTGGTCAAAAGTCAACGGTCAACGGTCAAAGTCAACATACGAAGTTAGCGCCGCTAACTACCCTGTTCAGTCCAAATCTCCATTAAGTGCTTAATCCATTAAGACAGAAGCTATAACTTCCAGGGGTTGTTCCCAACAGTCCAATAACTCATAAAAATGTGTCTTAACCCACCAATCCTTGCCAAACAAGCTCGTGGTGACAAAACTAGTTCCAAAATGAATATTAACAAACTTGAACTTCATCCAAAACCATAATAAGACTAGGCTAAGGTTTTTCTCATGGATTCAGAAGCTAAAGGAAGAAGAACTCATCCCTTAGTTCCTAAATCCAACCTTATTCCAAGAAACGAAGTCATCATCGTCTCAAGATATTCTTACAAACATCATAACTTCAACTTCACCCAAATATATTCAAAGAGACGGAGATTAAACACTTACAATGGTCCAGAACACTAAGGAAATCAGATCTCCTTGTTCACACAAGCATCCTTAGCACATTTGCTTCCTTCTTTTCTTCCATAAACCTTCAAAGCTCCATAATATGAACCAAGAACACAAGAGAAGGCTTGAGAGGGTTTCTGTGATGTTTCCAGAGGTTCTAGAGATAAAATGTCGGACCCCAAATGAGTTGTGGACTTCAAAATGACTTAAAATCACGAAATAAACAATTTTTCCCGCTCAGACACAGTTAGCGTCGCTAAGATTAAAGTTAGCGTCGCTAACTTCGAGCCATGCCAAAACTGTTCAGCTCTTCCCAGACTGTCGCGACAGATCGACCCTTTGACCAGATTAGCGACTAATCACAAGATTAGCGACACTAATCTTCCTTTTTCCCCATTTTTGATTTTTGTCTTTTATTTACCCGCTATCTCCTCGATACCTAGTTTCGGGTTTTACGATTTGACACTTTAAGACTCGGAACTAGACTTTTCGGGGTTAGGCTCTTACAGTTGTTAACATGAGGCAGCAAACCTCATTAAAGTCGTTGAGACGTTTCTCATGTTCAACTCCGAGAACCTTTGTAGCACCAGATGGAGGAGCCTGAGGACTAGGTTACTTAATGACACGAGCTTCTTTTCAAACACGAGTACATTTTTTAGGTAGCAAAGCCGATCAAGGAAGTTCATGCCATTACACTTATCCTTATAGAGGATGGATTGCAGTGTAACTTTTGTAGCAGACGAACTGTAGTTTGACGACATCAATAAAAGTAGAGTTGTATTTTAGTTATACTTAAAATAATTACTCAGATATTATTTTAACACGGCTAAGACCCATATTTCACTTCTAGTTAGGAGAGGTTTTTCGTAATCACAACAAGGAGTTATTTAGGTTAGTAACTATTTTATCAGTCAATCTTTATAAAACTCTTAGATTCTTGTGGGATTCCTTGATATTTATTATGTCATTTGACATGTTTAATCATTTACACATTTATCTTTATCTTTACTTACAACAGGTTTGTTGTGGGTCACACGTAAGGATAGTAAATTGATCAAAAGGAACATTTGATATCGGACGCAAGACTTTCAGGCATTTCGAACATCACATCGTATCCTAAAGTCTATCTGGCGCATTTGGCTTTTGCACTTTTCCATACCGAAAGACTATTAGTACAAGTGTGTGTTCCAATTTCAATAACATGATAGATACATTTTATAAAAACGGGTTTTTGTTTTATTCGGTTGAACCATTTTAACTTAGTTTAGCAAAACATTTAAACTTCTATATAAAACCATTTTTATAACTTTTGTTAAATTTTTAATTACAAATGTCATTTATAGATTCATTAACAAAATATTATGTTTCATTTATCTTGAAAGATTTTCTCTCATGCAATTATATAGGCAAATCATAAAATAAATAGACAACACACATCCAAATAACGATAATAATTGTCTCGTCCTATGTGTTTTTTCGGTGGGCTAACACATTAAAAAATATGGTCCTTCTAAGGAAAAAGTAATTACGAGTGACATGTCGGCTCACACTTAAATCGTCTAAGAATTACTTGAAAACTCATAACATAAAACATTTTGTAAAAATGAAACCCTTGTTTTAACTAATGCTATTAAGTTTGCAAAGTATATATCATTTGAATGGCCCAAAGGCTATGCCTGACGCCCTGACCCGCTTGGTTATTGTACAAAGCCCGATTAGACCGGTCTACACAGAAAGCCTGAACCCTATATCGTGCAACTCTAAGTCTGATTTACAAATTTCTTAAAATAAAACATTTGTAAAAATGAAACCCTTGTTTTACCTAATGTTATTACTTTGCAAAGTACGTATCGTTTGAAAAATATGATTAACTAACATGAAAACACAATAATTTTGCTAAATATGAATGTCCATAAAATATTTACTTGATTATATGTTACTTCATTGCCTAAATCATTTGCGTACCGCCGCATGAAGTTTCGAATCGCGAGAATGTCGTGAAGTTTGCGTATCAATTATAGAAAATGGACAAATGAAAGGTTTCAAAATTCAAAGTGGTAACCATTTATAGATTAGCTTCGCAAATTAAAGTAATTTCCAGCAAACTTTTTGCAAAATGCATTTTATTTCATGTTTAACATGTGGTCATTCACGAAACCCTCTTACTTCGGTATTTTTTGTGATTATCATATAACAATTACATTTGTATCTAAAATTTTATAAATGGCTTAAACAAATAATCGTTGAATATAAAAACTCAATCATATACGAGTTGTGTTCGTTTAATCGCACCATGAGAGTTGTTGTCATGAAGCTTTCTCACCTTAACCAATTTACATTCCAATCCAATTGAACTACTATTTAATGTTCCAAATCAATAGGAAAATGTACACTTCAAGCTGCGAAATTGTCCTTTAAATTTAACAAGAACCAAAGTAACACAAAACAAATAACATTAGGTACATATAAAGCTGTAGGAACAAGAAGTTAGACAAGTGGGTCAATAAGGTCACCGTTCAAGAACTCACGGTAAGCAGCAACTGGCCAACTAAAGCCACGGAATACCAACCTTGAAGCCAATGGAACGTCGATGATGATCTCTTTTTGTGTTGGCTTCTTTTCATCCCGAATAGCAATAAGGTAACTCCTTCCAACCCACCCAATCCATCCAGCTATGTACAGAAATAGAATCCCTGGGGTAATGAACTCGCCCCAATGCCTTTGGTCTCCACTCACTATCAAGTGTGGTAGTCCATCAGATCCACACAACAATCCTTGCTTTCCGTAGTTGTCAAATCTACAGGCAAATAAACAATTTCATATGAATTCTCTTTCCAATCCCGACAAATAGGGTTGTAAACAGATGCTAAGTGAATCGATTGTGCTAATAGTCGAATTTGAATTTGATTCGAACACTAACGAGATTCAAATAATCTCGGAACTGAACTAAGACATCTAATTTGAGAAACAAAACGTAAATTGTTATAAATTTACAGAAATTACCTGCGCTTGGTCTTTTCCATGGTAGCCTTAATAGCAAGTGCAGGAGCACTGTCCGGGGCGTAAAGCTTGAGAGAGTTTTCAAGCTTCTTTAGCGACTGCTTCTCCCTCTTGGCGAACTGCTTGGACTCTTTACACGGAGTGAGTCCCGATATATCGGCAGATGCTGGAAGCGCAGGGATAGTCGACGAAACCAGGATCGAAGAGAGGGCGAGAGCTGCTGAGAACGCTTTTAAGGATCCTTTTTCATTGCTTTTGTCTTCTGTGGCACCAGAGCACACGATACTGGTGCTGGTAACCTTCGATCTGGATCCAAACTGCGATGATTTCGATATGTCGAGTGGTTGGAAGAAGCTTGTTGAGATTGTGAAAGCCATCTCCGATCTGTTTGTTGAAATGCTTTGACAGAATGATGATGAAATTAGTATGAAGAAATAGAAATGGATGGAGGAATGGAATCCGTTGGATAAGATGTGAAGCTGAGGTGGGTGATTCTTATTGGCTGATATCGTGTTGTTAGTGGTTGTGGTTGGCTCGTAATCCGTTGTGTATATTTTGTTGAAGAGATCATGCAAAAACTATTTTTAAATCAAATTTTATATTAAAAATTATATTTCTTTTTAAAATCAAATGTTTAATGGTTTCTGTTTTTCAATAGTTTTATAACATTTCACCATATTAGTCGCCACATTTTTTATTTTACATAACCAGTCATATGAAAAAAATGAAGTTTACAGTAAAAAAAAAAGTATTTACATGTGATAAAATTTGGCGATTTATTACATGGACATAAAGATTAGCCACAAATATAGTTTCAATGTTGGAAAAAGTAGCTAGTAACCTGTTGAAAAAATTGTTGCACTGACAGATGGTCATTATTTAATGTTTTTCTATGATAAGAATAAGCTGCATTTTAATATAATTGTCGGAGCAATTTAGTCACAAGATTTATTAAAGTTAATACCATAAAATAAGAACAAAGTCTTGGATTCTTTCTATCTAATTACTTTAAAACTCTTTTAACTGATTTTATTACTCAAGATTTATTTTTATTCCATTTATCCACCTTAAACTTATATATTGTCCCATTATACCATAATTCAATTTTATGACCGATTACCAGTTTTAACCTGTAAAATCTATAGATGTTCATTTTTTATTTTCTTTTATAATAATTTGGAAATTCAACTTCATCAAAACCCTATGATACCATTATTTTCCCCCAAAACTTATCGAGATTTACTCTCCTTTCATGTATTTTACTTGTCTTTCCGCTACTTGCGGTTTTCACACTCCCGTACTGTTATATTATGAAGAGTTTTCGATGTTTTTCTCATTAAAATATCATGGGCATGGTGGGAGTCGAGTGGATTCCACAAGTCCTGAATTTTATAATAATCTATATTTCTAAGCTCTATGGATAATTATGGATTTTTCTGATTTTGTATACCAAACATCTCAAGCTCTCTCTTGTGCCATTCCACAGGTCCCGATCGACTTTATAATAATCATTATTTCTAAGCTCTGTCTTTTTAGGGGCTCCACATATTTATTTATCTCTTCCTCTTCCTTCATGAAGGTAGTTTTAGATGGTGTTTGTTTTTAAAGATGTAAAATGTCTTTTTTTTTTTCATGTCTGCAGAATAATGTGTGAACCAAAAGTCTTTTTTCATGTCTTCGTTCTTGATAAAAAAAACTTTTTGTGGAGTAATGAAAACGGAAGCTAGGGTTTTATTCTCAGTAGTCGAGTGTTGAGAGAAAAAGAGAGAGACGGGAGAGTGGGAAGAAAGTCGCGAACTGAAGTTCCAAAATAGACAAAAAGATTAAAATTGTGTCTTTTGGAAAAAGACGTGAAAAAAACTTTTTTAGGTATTTTGTCTTCAAGAAAACAAAGAACATTTTTATTAAATGTCCACCTGTCCACAGACGTTTTGAAAGAAAAAGATTTTTTGAAGAAAAACAAACACCCCTAATGTAATGTAAATGTTAGTGTAGATGTTCAATGGTACCATAAGCTTGTGTAGATGTTCAATGGCGGCCATGAGCTTGTAAGGGTGGACGGAGTAGTGAGAAAGATGGAGCGGGTTCAATAAAAGAAAGGGTTGGTACCAATGGTACCAATGGTACCGCAAGTGGTACCAAAATGGTCGACGTTTGGGTTCGCTTGGGTTCGCTTGGTTGCGGGATGTGGGGGTTCATCATCTAGATGAAACCGATGGCTTTTATAAAATTTTTTTAATCATTTAAAAATCACCTTCCTCCTTTCCCTATAAATACCACCTTCATACCCATTTAATTTCCGTATTTAGGTTGTTTTTAATTATTTTAGTGGTGTTTTTTTAATTCAATGTTATTTGACTTTTTAATTTAATGTTATTTGTGATTTTTATTTTAATAATTGCATTTTATTATTATTTATAATATTATATTAAATGTTAAAATTCATTTATTAAATTAACAAATGCATTTATTGTTACACCCGACTTTTAAAACAAAAACACCCCTGAAAAATTTTCATTTATAATAAAGGTTTCATTACATAAAACCATAACAAAAGGGGTATATTTTAATAAAAACGGGTACAAGTGTATCAAGGAGAGTATAAAATACCAAATCTCCTTTAAAGCCGGACTGCTACTGACAGCATCTATGAGTCCCACTTCATAGTCACGGACTCTATCTTTTTCCCTCTCATGATCATGCTAACCTGCAGGGACATTTAACAAATATCGTGAGCTATAAAGCTCAGTGAGTAATCAAATCTGCAAATAACACATATTAGAAATACATTCATATGTAGATCACTATATACGACAATTATCTTTCTAATCATCTTTTCAAATCAAATTCCATTTCATAGTCTCTTCCGACTAACAGTATGTATCTGTTCGGATATCGAATCCAAAGCACTAGCCTTACCGGCTAATCATATATCTCTTAGGATTTCGCATCCTACTTCATAGCCTTACAGGCTGGAACGTATACCATGTGATTATCAAATCACTTTATCACATCTAATCTGTTATTTGCATACCGATCATATCAATTCTGTCTGTCATCAAGGCTATATGTATATAAAAGAGAATAAACATTCAAATTCTCAATTATCGTTTCTGTCCCCTGTTTCTTAGTCATATCAGACTGTATCACGTTTCTGGACTATATAAGTCGCATCGTTTGTCATGGCTATACAAGCCGTACCCAAGCATTTTCAGCGTATGAATCATAGCCCGCAGGCCGCACCAGTTTGGATATAACATCCAATATCATAGTCACAAGTGGCCGCACCATCTATCAACAGTCTATTTCACAATCAATTATGGCTCACGGGTTTACCCGCTATTCCCTAGACTCACGGCTCCGTTCTTGTCATCGCAATGACTCATGGCTTATCCGGTATTGCCTTATTTAAGTGGACTCACAGCTCCGTTCTTGTCATCGCAATGACTCACGGCTTATTTGGTATTGTCGTATTACTGACTCACAGCTCCGTTCTTGTCTATAACAGACTCACGGCTTATCTGGTATTGTCATATCATAGATTATATATATATATATATATATATATATATATATATATATATATATATATATATATATATATATATATATATATATATATATATATATATATATATATATATATGTATTGACTCACAGCTCCGTTCTTGTCTTTCTCAGACTCACGGCTTATCTGGTATTGTCTTTTACATATATCTTTACACTTGTCATTTTCGTCCCTCGAAGCTGTTTCAACCTGTAACAGTTCAATCATCATATATCATATATGATATCAGTGAGATTACTCACCTGGATACTAGCTGCGTTTAAATCCCGGTTGTTTCTTGCCTTTGCGTGCACCACAACCATTTTGTCCCATACCCATTTATCCATTTCATATCAAATGATAATAGGTTAATAATCATCTAAATTGACTCTAATACATAAGAGTCCAATATTATGCAACTATAAACCATCCCTAGATGATAAACTTTCCATTTACCATCTTTTCATGAGTTTTACTATTCACCGAGGCATTCGAATCAATCTACAGTGCCCCCGAGGGGTCGAAAACTCAATATAAAAATTTTCCCAAACTTTTCAGACCATAACGAGCCTACGGTTCAAGTTTGAGCTAAATCGGACAAGCCAAACAAAAGTTAGCATTTTGGACTCCCTGTCTAGTGGGCGCACTGCGCCAGGTATCAGGCGCACTGCGCCTGGGCGCACCCCGCCCTGATCCTGGGCGCACTGCGCCCTGCGCCTGGGCAGTCTCCTGATCAGTCGCGATTTGTGCACTGTAGCACGCAGTTTTGGCCTATTAAGTCCTTAATCCAGTTCTTAATCGTATGGGGTTTGTTTACTGACTAAAACCCTTTTATAATACAAGGTTTTAATCCAAAGAAACAACCTCAATCAATCAAATACAAGAATTAGGGTTCTTAGTTCCAAAACCCCAAAACTTCAAATTCACCACAAATAGCAATCTACTTCCATTTTCTTGAATTAAGCCCTTTTTAGCATGACTTAATGGAAGTATTAAACCATTTAAACCACATAAACATAACTGAAATTTACAAATTTCAGTTTCTATAAAACACATTAAGAACTTCTTCAAGAACTTGTCTAAAAAGGCAATCTACTTACCTTAATTGCTTGGAAATCACCCCTTCCAACAATTGTTCCAAGTTCTTGCTTCAATTCCATGATTTCCTGCAGAAATCGCATCTTCAATGCTCCTCCCGTTGCTGCACAATGATCAGTCAAAGAAGAGAGTCAACTCTTCTATATATACTTCCAATTTTTGCAAATTTAGTCCCTAAGTTCATTTTATTGAACTTTGACCACAACAAACAAGTTTTATGACAATAAAACTCTCTTTTCTTATACTTTTGCCACAAGCAACAATATTTTTACCCAATTGGTTCCTCACATGGTCAAATGACCAAAATACCCTTTTGTGGTAAAACGACCAATTTCAGTTTTTATAACATTTTAAGTCCAAAACTCAAAATATTATTTCAAACCAAATTCTTTTCTGTCCAAAAGACCAAATTACCCTTCTAAGGTAAAATGACCAATTTACCCTTTTTATTATATTTACATAAAAAGAGTGTCTTGGCGTTACAAATTCTCCCCTCCTTCAAAAGATTTCGTCCCCGAAATCATACAAACGAGCGAGGGTATTTCTATCTTGTTACAATATTGGTTTCCCATATCACATGGAACCATTTATGGTATTGCCTAAGCACTTAACCATTAGTCTTTTTATCTTGTGGTTATATCACAATTCGCATATCATTCCTCCGGTTGTCCCGGGTACCTTATCTACTTATTTATCTTCATCTCATCATAAGGGATTTGTCGGAAATTATCAATACATAATTTCTTTCTTGTCGTCCCAAACAGATTTTAACCTTTCCAAATGATTACTTTTCATACTACCATATTCCTTTACTTGGAATTTCAAAGGTTTTTACTCAGTGATCCACATACCACTTCTATAAATTCGTAACTATTCTTCAAATTCATTCATACTCGTCAGGTATTCTCTTCAGTTTGTGCAACAAACTAGGATCTAGCCAACGGCTTTACCACATCTCCATTCCAATGAATTGGAGGGTAACACGGTATTCCATACCATTCTTCATATGAGTCATCAACTACAAGCATGTAAGCTGCTATATCTTGTAAATTCTATCAGAGATAGAAAATTTTCTCATCTTCCACCAGGGTCTGCTGTGCATATTTTCAAGCACATTTTCTAAAGTCTACATCATCAGCTCATTTTGTTCATCAATCTACGCTACTTGTAGAGACTTTATTGCAAAGTCTATAACAATGTTGTCCCCTTTCTTTTCTGGGACCAACTACGGGTAAATTTCTTCGCATGCTTCTAACAGTTTGACTTTACTTTGCATACAAGTCAAATACTTTTCATGTATCTTTCAATACCTTTCTTCTGTCCCGGCCACCAATACATAGGTTTTATCGACCTATCCAGTCTGGTATTGTTCCGGGTATACAGCATAGCTAATACAAAATACATATTTTCAAGATGATTTTCATGTTTCCATACTTGCACACTTCTTCCTGTGCTACCCGAATCAGCTCAGGTAATCAATTTGCCACATTCATACAAGTGGATGTAACCTTCAAAATATACTCTTTTCAATTCAAGGCATTTATAGCCACATTCGTCTTTCCGAGATGGTACAAGATTCCATAACCGAAATCCTTAAGTAACCCATCTATCTTTATTATCTCATATTTAGCTTCTTTTTGATCAACTAAGTATTTCCAACTTTTATGATCCATATAAACAATAAGCTTTACACCATATAAATAGTGTCTCCAAGGCTTCAATGTCCAAAATCATAGTTGCTACTGCAACATCATGCATCCACAGTCAAATCCGAATGCATTCCTATAATCCAATTTATCCGCTTAGCATCAACGCTAACGTCAGAATTTCGCACAAGGTTTATTCCAAACCTTTACCAGATCTCTGTGGTCTTTCTACCACTCAGACTTTTTACTGTTCTGAATTCATTTTAATCAATGGATTAACAATTAAGGAGCAGTTTTCTACAACTCTCCTATAATAACCTGCCAATCCAAGGAAATTACTAATTTCAGTCAAATTCCAAGGCGGTTTCTGTTATCACATCAGTATTTCCACTGTATCTACTTTATCATCCTTGGCATCATTAACATGCCCAAAGAATATGAAACTTCTTTTAGCCAAATTTCATAGTTGGAGAATTTTACCAATCACTTAACTCATTGAAGTAACTCCAATATCTGGTACAAATGTACCTCATATTCAGTCTGTTTTCGAGAATATCAAATTCTCCGTAGTCAATGTACATACACATTAACTTATCTTTCTTCTTTTCAAACAGATAGGGTTCCACACGATGACACATTCGGCCATATGAGACCCCAATTCAAAACAATTCCTTCCAATTGTTTTACCACTCTGCCATCTCTGCAGAGGCTAATCAATATAGAGCCTAAATAACAGGAACGACTCCCAAGACCAGCTTAATCATAAGCTCTTCTCGCCAATCTGGCAGAAATCCTGGAAGTTCTTTTCAAAAGAAACATCCGAGAATTTATTTAAAGTAGTACACTACTATCACTGCTTTATTTAACTTGGCCAATACCACGTATGCCATCTACAACATCATTCATTTACTAACTCTTTTCCGAGTTTAAGCAAAGGAAAGTAACCGATATTCTCAACAACGGTCATTTACCATGGATTTCATCCGTTTCACTTCTGATTTTTGAACCATCATGTTCATTTTCTACAATTCATGTTAGCATCATTCATTGCTAACCAATTCATATGCACCATTTTTTCAAATTCATTGGTAGGCATCGGCTCCAGATTTATAAGGAAAAATGGTCCCGTAAATCCTAGGCAGACTACCTTCCAGGTGTTCAATATCTTGAACATATTTGCTATTTGCTATAGCCAGTTCCAAAATTTCATCCATAATCGTTGATGAAATATTCAGACAAGACATCAAAGTCATCGATCCAAAGCATAGCTTCATGGATCATATATAACATATACGGGGAGTATATTCAAAACAATTATATTTGAGACCATATCAGTCTACTCACGAGCTTTTTCCACAGTCTGCTGGAATGCTCAAGGTATCACTGGTCCTTTTCAACCATTCGTTTCTTCTTTCTTTCCTCCCCCGTTCTTTCCTGGGTTCATCACCCGTTACTCCACATTTAACATGTGAGTATTTCTTAGGAAAGTGTTCTATAGCTCCGCGCTAGACACACTTCCGATCTATCCAACAAGCTCGAGCAATCTGCTCCTATCTTCTGCAATTTCAGCATGTCAACGGTAGAGTCTCAACTCTAAAATTTTTTGAGTGCTTTTCCTGCACTTTTCACAATACATAACTGCTCTGTTTTGATCCCTTCCCTTTGAGGTTGGACCCAGTCTGTGGTAACTTCTCCTGAAGCGTCCACTAATCGTTTTCTGCTTTTTCTTGTAGTCTCAGCTACTTTTCTTTCACCTTGAATGTCAGTCAGGGTGAGCACCTAAATTTCTTTTTCTGACCACAGCAACTACTGTTGCTTGCCATGTGGATTTTCTGCTACTTGTCTTGTTGCCCCTCGTTCAATGGAGCCTTGAGAAAGGGCTGGTCCGCCTCTTAAAGCTCCATGCCCTAAATTCCTCCCAGTAATATTCGCTGCCCATACTTCTTACACGTTAGAAGTCAGCAATAGTTAGGTTATATATGTATCATAACAACTTATATACACCTAACTATATATCATGTAACACCCCTTTTCTCAAACCATATTTAAAATACAAATACAGTTTTCAAACATATTTTACAACTCGTGACTATAAAATAGCCACTTAAATTTTATTTTGTTTTATTTTACAAACTTAAACTCGAGGGGTATTACAGACTCAATACAGACAACCATAATTTAAACTTACAGTACATTAACCGGTCCCAACTGCAACCTCCGCTCCTTTCACCTAAGTACATAGCATTTAAAAATAGTATACGTGAGACATAAAGTCTCGTGAGTAGTATGGGTTTAGACCCAAAAACTTTCTGCTCAAAACTTGAATTAATAACAAGTAAAACTACTTAAAACTGATTTACAACATAAGTCTCAAAATATCTTTTCTTCTTTACTTTCAAACTTTAATAAAAATGCTTTCTTTCTCAAAACTGCTTTCTTTTTCATTTTATTGTGACCAACTGAAACTCATGAATTAAGTTATTTTAATTCATTCTACTAGCTCCCCTCGCGGGACAGAACAGATACGTCCACTCGGTTATGCTCATTCTAACTCCCCTTTGTGACTTGGAACAGATTCAAGCACAAGGGTATACTAAGCTAGACAACTACTTCGCGACGGGAGGTACCATCCCAGTAGTGTCTTCTGATCCCCCGATTATGTGGGTGATCCTAGTCCGGACAACTGGCTCATACTTCTTTCTTTCTTTAATTCTTACTTATCTCATTACATCTCAAATTGGTCAAAATGTGACACAATTTATAAACAACTCATAATCAAACATTTTATAACTCTTTACTGAAAATACTTTCAAAACTGATTTTCACATCTTAGTTCCCATAAGGAACTTCTTTCAAAATACTTTGCAAACCATACTTTAAAAATCTGTTTAAAACACTAAGCCCTTGTATAGAGCTTCATTCAAAACTATTTTCCAAACTTTAGTATTTATAAACATTTGGAAATCTTACTTTTCTGAAAATAACATATTGCTATGTACTATAGAAATCCTCATAAAACTCACCTTGATTCTACTACGGTTCACTAGGCTTCTCGTACGCCTTTTCCTTTCCCGTGCTCAATAACGTTCGAAGCACCACCTATACAAGTAGTATATATAAATACTCAATATAATTAACTCTATAATACTAAAGTCTCATAAGACATAACTCCAGGTTATAATAAATGTATAACCATTAATGAACTCGTCTTATCGTTTTCTCCGAAATACGCGTATATTGCTACAGTACCCCCCGAGGGGTCGTATTTCAGTTCCGACTCTTTTCCATGAAATCTTAGGCCATATTAGACTTGTGTTTCAAATTTGGAGTTCATTGGACAAGTCTAGCTCAAATTCTAAAAATCAAGTTTTGACGTGAATAGTAATTTTAGCCACTGCCGCTACAGTGACTTTTCCGCAAGGTCGGATTACGGATTTGACCATTCCCGACATGTTCTTATACCATTTTAGGGTTATGGCTAAAATTTCAGATCAATCGGACATGTCTAGCTATGGTTTCTAGCGTTTGTATTTCTAACATTTTTAACATTTTTGGTCCCTGTCTGAAGGGCACTGTAGCACGCAGTGCACTGTAGCACGCAGTTTTCACCCATTAAGTCCTTAATCTATGTCTTAATCATATGGGGTTTGTTCCTTGACTAAAACCCTCCATTAGTACAAGGTTTTAAGCTATTAAAATCGTTTGAATCAATCAAATGCAAGAATTGAAGTTCTTGACCAAACTTGAAATTTCTCAAGAATAGCAATCTACTTCTATGTTTTAGAGTTAAATTCTTAACTAATGACTTATTGGAAGCATTAGCTACTTAACCCACATGATTCTTAACTGAAATTGCAGTTTCAATTCCATTCAAGAACCAATTCAAGCATACACCCAAAAACCTAGGTTAGAAACAAAGGAAAGCTTACCTTCTTTAACTTTGGAATCACCAATTCCAATCCTTTCTTGATTTCTTGGCAATTCCTTTGATCTCCCGTAATCTTCTCTAGCTTACTCTCGTGCTCTCTAGAATCCTCTGGAGTTGCTTACTGATTTCTTCAAATAATGGGGATAATAACTAACATATAATATATATATATTATTTATAAAAACTTTACATTTAGGTCCCTAACCTTCCAATTCTTCCACAAAAATGGTCCAAATGTCATAACTTTACCATTTATGCTTCATTACTCCCAACTTAACATTTTCTTGACATTTTTGGTCATTTTCATGTCAAATGACCAATTTGCCCTTTTTGGCCATATTTCACTATTCACGCGATAAAAACTCCAAATTTCACATAAACTCTTGTTTCTTATATTATTATTTTACAAATACATATTATTTTACATAGTAGTCTTGTAACGTGTCAAAAGACCGTTTTACCCTATTTCGACTTTTTCGCGGGTTCTTACATATCATGTCTACTGTCTCAAGGTTTAAGTACATGAATCTACTCTATAGACACCTAGTTCACTTAAACCACGGCTCTGATACCAACTTGTTACACCCGGCATTTAAAACAAAAACACCCCTGAAAATTTTTCATTTATAATAAAGGTTTCATTACATAAAACCATAACAAAAGGGGTATATTTTAATAAAAACGGGTACAAGTGTATCAAGGAGAGTATAAAATATCAAATCTCCTTTAAAGCCGGGCTGCTACTGACAGCATCTATGAGTCCCACTTCATAGTCACGGACTCTATCTTTTCCTCTCTCAGGATCATGCTAACCTGCAGGGACATTTAACAAATATCGTGCGCTATAAAGCTCAGTGAGTAATCAAATCTGCAAATAACACATATTAGAAATACATTCATATATAGATCACTATATACGACAATTATCTTTCTAATCATCTTTTCAAATCAAATTCCATTTCATAGTCTCTTCCGACTAACAGTATGTATCTGTTCGGATATCGAATCCAAAGCACTAGCCTTACCGGCTAATCATATATCTCTTAGGATTTCGCATCCTACTTCATAGCCTTACAGGCTGGAACGTATACCATGTGATTATCAATTCACTTTATCACATCTAATCTGTTATTTGCATACCGATCATATCAATTCTGTCTGCCATCAAGGCTATATGTATATAAAAGAGAATAAACATTCAAATTCTCAATTATTGTTTCTGTCCCCTGTTTCTTAGTCATATCAGACTGTATCACGTTTCTGGACTATATAAGTCGCATCGTTTGTCATGGCTATACAAGTCGTACCCAAGCATTTTCAGCGTATGAATCATAGCCCGCAGGCCGCACCAGTTTGGATATAACATCCAATATCATAGTCACAAGTGGCCGCACCATCTATCAACAATCTATTTCACAATCAATTATGGCTCACGGGTTTACCCGCTATTGCCTAGACTCACGGCTCCGTTCTTGTCATCGCAATGACTCACGGCTTATCCGGTATTGCCTTATTTAAGTGGACTCACAGCTCCGTTCTTGTCATCGCAATGACTCACGGCTTATCTGGTATTGTCGCATTACTGACTCACAGCTCCGTTCTTGTCTATAACAGACTCACGGCTTATCTGGTATTGTCATATCATAGATTATATATATATATATATATATATATATATATATATATATATATATATATATATATATATATATATATATATATATATGTATTGACTCACAGCTCCGTTCTTGTCTTTCTCAGACTCACGGCTTATCTGGTATTGTCTTTTACATATATCTTTACACTTGTCATTTTCGTCCCTCGAAGCTGTTTCAACCTGTAACAGTTCAATCATCATATATCATATATGATATCAGTGAGATTACTCACCTGGATACTAGCTGCGTTTAAATCCCGGTTGTTTCTTGCCTTTGCGTGCACCACAACCATTTTGTCCCATACCTATTTATCCATTTCATATCAAATGATAATAGGTTAATAATCATCTAAATTGACTCTAATACATAAGAGTCAAATATTATGCAACTATAAACCATCCCTAGATGATAAACTTTCCATTTACCATCTTTTCATGAGTTTTACTATTCGCCGAGGCATTCGAATCAATCTACAGTGCCCCCGAGGGGTCGAAAACTCAATATAAAAATTTTCCCAAACTTTTCAGACCATAGCGAGCCTACGGTTCAAGTTTGAGCTAAATCGGACAAGCCAAACAAAAGTTAGCATTTTGGACTCCCTGTCTAGTGGGCGCACTGCGCCAGGTATCAGGCGCACTGCGCCTGGGCGCACCCCGCCCTGATCCTGGGCGTACTGCGCCCTGCGCCTGGGCAGTCTCCTGATCAGTCGCGATTTGTGCACTGTAGCACGCAGTTTTGGCCTATTAAGTCCTTAATCCAGTTCTTAATCGTATGGGGTTTGTTTACTGATTAAAACCCTTTTATAATACAAGGTTTTAATCCAAAGAAACAACCTCAATCAATCAAATACAAGAATTAGGGTTCTTAGTTCCAAAACCCCAAAACTTCAAATTCATCACAAATAGCAATCTACTTCCATTTTCTTGAATTAAGTCCTTTTTAGCACGACTTAATGGAAGTATTAAACCATTTAAACCACATAAACATAACTGAAATTTACAAATTTCAGTTTCTATAAAACACATTAAGAACTTCTTCAAGAACTTGTCTAAAAAGGCAATCTACTTACCTTAATTGCTTGGATATCACCCCTTCCAACAATTGTTCCAAGTTCTTGCTTCAATTCCATGATTTCCTGCAGAAATCGCATCTTCAATGCTCCTCCCGTTGCTGCACAATGATCAGTCAAAGAAGAGAGTCAACTCTTCTATATATACTTCCAATTTTTGCAAATTTAGTCCCTAAGTTCATTTTATTGAACTTTGACCACAACAAACAAGTTTTATGACAATAAAACTCTCTTTTCTTATACTTTTGCCACAAGCAACAATATTTTTACCCAATTGGTTCCTCACATGGTCAAATGACCAAAATACCCTTTTGTGGTAAAACGACCAATTTCAGTTTTTATAACATTTTAAGTCCAAAACTCAAAATATTATTTCAAACCAAATTCTTTTCTGTCCAAAAGACCAAATTACCCTTCTAAGGTAAAATGACCAATTTACCCTTTTTATTATATTTACATAAAAAGAGTGTCTTGGCGTTACATTTAAATATTGAATATCTGATGTGGCATTGTGAGTTCAGTGGGATGGGAAAGATGGAGAAAGATTGATGAAAGATCGGAAAATATGGAAGTGAGAGGAGAGAGAAGTGCTGACATGGCGTGTGAGTTCAGTGGGATGGGAAAAATCTACTCCCCCACCCTAATACATTTACAATAGGTAGTCAAGTACTTCATTTACGCACTAAGCACACCATTTCCGTGTTATATATGTTTCATTTTAATATTGAGTGGATAGTTGCAATCGTGTGGATTCAACAATGTTTGTCTTTTTTTTTTTTGGTGAGATTGATTACTCCAAGAGTCCAAGTAATATTACTTATATATCTTTTATCCTTTGAAAAAACTATCAATGCTCAATAATAAAGTTACAGTCGTTTTATTGATTTATCTATCACTGATAAAATTTAAAATTTTTATTAAAGTTTGAGGTGGTTAGATAGAATAATAATAAAAATTATCTATTATTAATAAAATTATTTTAAATAAAATATCACATGATTACTAATATCATTATTACATCATTCTTAACTCAATAGTCAATAATGTCAAACAAATAAACAACTTTGTATTTTATTTTTTCTAAATAAATAAAAAAACTAAAACTTGATTGATATTTTATGACATCAACTCTCATAAAAATATCAATTCTGAAAAACAAATTACGGTTATAATGTATCGAATAAACAACTTTGCCTTGACACAAAGTGGATCAAAATTAATATACTTAGCCACTTTTTAGATACATTATACTCAAGGACGTATCTATGTTTTCCATAAAGGTGTCCATGGTTTTGAAAACCTTTCTATATATTATGTTACAATTTTAGATGGACACATGTGATTATGAGAAGCATAACAAAGACCTTGAGATTGTTTTGGAACTTTTATCCGTTATATATTAGGAGGTTAGAAAATATCTAAAAGAAATTCTTTTAAAGAGATTGTAATTTATTTTTGATCGTTTAACTTTATAAAATATAAACAAACATAATATCTAATATGAGAAAAAAAATAGAAGGGTGATAAATGCAAAAAAAAAAAAAAAAAAAAAAAAAAAAAAAACGTATTATAGTTACAACTATAGGTAACCTAGATAATATTATTAGAACCTCACTCGATAACCAAAAAATTTAACATTTTTATATGTCTTCTCATTCAAGTTGGACACGCGTGAGTTTGAATCGTAGATTCGCCACTAATTATACTATATAATACATGGAGCTCGGGGGTGCCTCGGCTACACCACACCGCCCCAAGTGATCCACCACCGAGCTCTCTCTCACACACACACACACACACACACTCTCTCTCTCTCTCCCCCCCCTATTTTCTCTCTTGTGCATTACTCTATTGTAGTCATGTATTAAGAACTTGTACTCGTGTAGGGTGCATGGAAGTTATTTCCACTAAACAAAAAGGGTGTGAGATTGTTGATGTGGAGCTCAATGGTGTGTGGATGTGGGTTTGGTACGTCTTATAGTCTTATAAGGTCAAATCATGCTACATGTCTTTTCTTTTAGTGAACTCCGTTTTTGGTCCTTATACTTTTTAAATAACAAAATAACATAAATGATCATTGTTAGAGAAAAAAGTTACATAAGTGGTCCTATGTTTCAAATAGACAGAATGATAGAAATAGTCACTCGGTAGGAAAATAACCGAAACGATCTGCGTCTAAAGACAAAATTACAAAAATGGTCACTCTGTAGGAAAATATGAAATTACAGAAATGGTCTCTATGTAAGACAAAATTACATAAATAGCCCCGGTGCTTAAGATAAAGTTAAAGAAATGGTCTATGCCTAACAAAAAATTACAAAAATGGTCTTTCGTCGTAACCCAGGACTTGAAAACCCTCGTTATAAAAAAATCAACTTAATAAATCAGTGTTATTAGGAAATCTGCAACCTAACATCAAATTTTGTTTTTGCACTAACTTTACACCACTTTACTCAACATCATTTTTGGTTTAAAGAAATAATATAACACACAATTTAGTTATATTCTTTTTGGCAAAATTTCACGATTAACTCGATAATGACCTATTTATTTATATGCAAGTTTTTTTAATTCTTTAGGTAAATTGTGCATGTCTGATACCAAAGTCAAACGTCAAAGAAAACTTTAGGTTAAATTGTTTTTTAATGTAGAAGTCACGAATTAGTTTGCCCGAGTCAAGACATAAATTTAAGTTTTCACCTTTCATTAATATCTCATACTCCACAATCGCATTCTGCCAGTTTACCTTCGCTGAGACTTTATTCCTATAAACTTATTGTGAATTTCGTCCAACCGAATTCACTTTTTATTTTTCCGCGTCCGCAACTCTTATTTCAACCTATTCGGTGTTTCAATATAGCATGATATGATACATTTACAAAGTAAATGGATGACGCGCCAACCCGCCATGCCGACACAAAAATAAACGGGTTGACACGACACGACACAATAATTAAACGGGTCGGTTTGAATCAAGTTATCTCAACCCACCAACCCGACACGATTGTTAGGCCTAATGTAAAGTAGGCCTAGAGTAAATGGAAACATGCTTGCCAACAAACGATGATAAGTTTATAAAATTTTGAAACTATAACTTATATTTCAAATTAGGTTTTATAAATTAGAGATTTGTTATGAATTTTTGTGGTTGTTTACCAGGATTCAATAAATAAATAAAACTAAATGTTTGTTTTATTAAAACATCAAAATATTGAAAATAAAAATTTTTATTTGCGTATAAGTTTTCCGAAAAAAGAGTCCAGTCTAAGAATGGGTCACTAACATTCCAAGTACTTGCTTTTACTACTTGTGCACCTCTAGGATGTGTGATGGGCTCCTAAATCTATTTTGGTCTTTGAGTATATCCTAATTCATGATGTCACTAGCTACACTAAAAGGTGTGAAATACAATAGGCCAATGAGTTCAAAAAGAGGTGAATGTGTCCACTGTGTGAAATGAAATTTAAAAGAGACACATGCAAAAAAAGTGAGGAAAACAACAAAGAATGAATCATTAATGATGCAAAAAAAAACATTATTCGTAAAAAGAAAACTCCGAATTTTAATACCGAATATCCATATTTGCGGATGCTTCACTAAAGTTGTGTGTGTGTATGTGAAACAAGATACAAAAGAAATTGGAAAGTCGAAGTACAAGACAGATGAAGAATTGCTGAAAAATTGTCAAGCACCAGAGGAGGGCGATTTAGGACCAGTTTTAGACGCCACACTCAACTCGTTGAAAACGTATGTCAAAATTCAAAATGTAATAATAATAAAAAGTGGAATGCCCTTGGCCTCGAAGGTGGCGTATGTTAGATGCTAGGATGTTGAAGATGACGTATATAGTAACACGAAATTTTGACTTTGTCCCTAAAATTCTCTTGTTTCACCATTGCTACTTGTTAAATAGTTGAATTAAGGCCTATTTTTGACGTATCAACGACAAATGGGGTGGGAGGTGGTGTCTTTGGCGACGAATAGCCAGAAAGAGATGGAAGGTGATCTAAGCATTAATCATCTATATTTAAATAATAACTAGGTTTGACCCGTGCTCCGCACGGGTATTGTTTGGATCTGATTTTGTTTTTCTTTGACTTTGGAGAGCTTTTGGTCTTCCAACATTAAGGCTTATGTATGTTCATGATGAAGCAAAACAATGCCCTTATGTTTATGTTTATACCGTAAAATGCATCAAACACAAAATACATTATAAAAACAAAAGTTCAATATATATTTTATTTAGAAAATTCATTCTAATACAAATCAAAAGTTGCAAAAATCATCTAAAACAATGTCATGATGCAGCTTTTAAAGCAAAAACATCAATTATATTATGATCGTTAACATTAGGAAAGTAATATGTCAAATAAAAAAAACCAAACAAATATATAAGGTTGTTACCGGTTGTGATTTTTTGGTTACTTCTATACTCATAACATATCAAGCATTTCAAAACAATTAAATACACTTTCAAAACAATATCCATAATGGTGATTATGATGCTCAAAAGAATTAAAATCAATCACAATTTTATGATCAAAAGTACAGCAGGAGGTAACACAAGTTCAAAAGAAATAGCATGTAGCACCACTTCAAAACAAAACCAATTTTCACCATCGAATCTTTTGACAAATAACAATTAAGAAGCATAATGACGTCTATTTAAAAAAGTCAAGCAATTATACGTTAAAAGAATCAAAATCAATCTGAATTTTATGATAACTTGAAAATAATTAAACAATAAACATCTAAAAAGAATACAACTAATACGACAGCATAAATTAGATTATGTTTTAGTTTAATTAACATCTATTATAGTCCGAAAATTACAAATAAATGGTAATAAGCACTTAAACAATGAAATTTTTGAGTATATTAGTTTTTACCTGATGAGTTGAAGCAAGACACATGAAGTAACAATTAGGCATATTCGGTAATTCCAAAAGCCAAAATAGTAGACCATAAATTTAATGATTTCGAACTACGAACAGAAGAAAAAAACGCAAATTCTTTAGAGTTTTTCCACGTTGATATTAAAGTTAAAATCTGTAATGGTATTTACCCGATTTTAATTAATTTGATGAGAAACTGATTTATACTTACGTTATTATCATATAACACTAAGCATTTCAATTGCCAGAAGCTACACACGTCGAGTGACGGACTGTTGTTGTGTTGCCCTGAAGTTCGATCTAGTCTTCTACAAACCCTACACACTAACCATTAATCTTACGTTCTGCAAATATAGATAAAAGTCAAAAGATTGATTTTTAACAATTTATAAAATTAGTATTGGTATAGAGATTAATCTGTTAAAATTAAAATCACCTTCCAGTTTCCACATCTCTATCAACGTGCATCTTATGGCAGAACTCTACCACTACCAATGGTGGTTTAAACTTGCAGTTGAAAATCTAAAAATGTGTAATTGGAAACAACTTCATCAGCTTTGTATCTTCATAACATTGGACTTGAACCTTGTACAGAAGTTCAAGCTCAAGCTTTCCACTTGTGCAGAACGTGTTGATTAACTTAGCCCATGCAAAAGTACGTTGGCATTTCCATCATATACCATAAAATATAACAATAAAACAAAAACTATAACAATTACCTGACGAAGAGCCAAATTAGCATTCTGTTGCTGATTTTTCCCTGACAATTGGACAGCATCCATCAAAACATCTCACATAATCCTCACAACTTCAATTTCAGGCAGTATAGCATCCTTCACATGTTGTTTCACTGTTTCAATCACTTCTGAAATATCAACCTCCTCTGATATCTGACTTGCTATTGCAGATTTCATTTCCTTCACCTTCACCTCGAATATCCTCTTATCGTTATACTCGACCAAAAGCGCCATTCCCGCTTTACTGCAATTCCAACATTTATTAAACAATGAAATATTAAAAAAATCTTGACAATGGCACGTACGTAAAATGTTCAGAGAAAGCTTCGGCAGAGCGCTTTCCAGATGGAAAGAAATCAAGAAGATTGTCTTCCATTTTGCCACGTTTCAAGATGTAGATGAGATCATCAAGGCTGTTATCAATGAAATATTCCTTGAAGAAATCGGTTATGAAAGTAAGAACAAATCCTTTTCCAACTAAGTTATCCTTAAGAAGTGGTTGGAAGACTGTCTGTGGTGGTAGACCAGAGAGCTTTTGGGAGAAAGCAAGTGCTTTGAAAATTGCCAGCTTGATTCTTTCATTTTCCACAAAGAACTCAAGAGACTGAAGAAATCTTCGCATGGCATTTTCAAGATTCTTGATTAAAAAACGTCTGTGCCTTAAAATCTTCTGTATGTAGATTACAGATGGCAGAATGACTTCTCATTTAGCCTCACAGTCTAGTATCGAGTACTGCTAGCACTCCCCTTCATCTGGCTTTGTTGTTCCAGGTTGTGTGCGCCCTCCTGTGAAGACAACCTGAAACAGTAGAATAATACATGAAATGACTGACCCCCCCCCCCCCAAAAAAAACAAAGTTCTTACCTCAAAGAAGGTGTCACCATATCTGGGTTAAAGTCTGAAGATTCGATGCACTTAGCAATTAGTTCCTGCACATGGGTGAAAGATTGATGATGTTCCTGAAGTTAAGGTCTGAATTTTTTTTTTCTTCCACAGCTGACAGCACACAAAAATATAAAAAAACAAATAACTGAACCTGAAGATGTGCTAAATTTGTTGTGCATATAGGTAGAAAAACGCTAAACTTGTGTATAACATTATCCAACTTCTTCTACTTACAAAATGCTATAATGAGCATAGTATTAAGGGACCATGTCTATGAGACTTATAAACATTCGTGCCAATTAGCAATGCATCCAAATTCCTTAATAGTAACTCACACATTCATGATCATTACTGCATATAAGTGAACCACTAACAACCTACATATTTCATGTGTTGTTGAACTAATTTAAAGAAACTTTTTACAAACACAACAGTGCATCCAGCTACAGTCAAACATCGTATTGAGCCACAAAACGGTAACACACAAGATAAAACCTTCTTCGTCCATAATTCCACGAACATCCAGCTTATTGCAGCATAAACTCATCAACATAATACAAAAGTAAATAAACCACAAAGGATATCTTTCAGTCATACCCGCACACCGGAAATCTCTACCCCCCGGTGTTCGATTGATTTTCAGAAATTAAGAAACTCAACGAATATATATATATATATATATATATATATATATATATATATATATATATATATATATATATATATATATATATATATATATATATATATATATATATATCAATTAGACGATTAATCAAACCCTAGAATTGATGGAAAACACAATTTGTGAAGTCGATTCTGTTTCTGATTTCGCTCTCTTTATTCGGGGTAGGGTGTTGCAAGCTTCCTATTGCGTTATGACGGTATTGATGGGTGTATAGCTATTTTCCAAGATCGATTTGGGACTCAAAAAGCCGTAATCATCAAGCAATTAGAGAGAGAAAGATGAAGAAACTGGAAGATAATTTGAACTTAGAACAATTACAGAAAGAAAGAGCAAGAGAATGAAATATATTTCTTACCCCTTATAAGAATGGAGTGGACAAATCCTCCTCTTCGCTTCTGTTAAAAAAAATTCAACCACACACAATCGGATAGTTACCATGAACAGTCAATCTAATTTCTGAATAAAAAAAAGACGATTGTGAAGAAATCCTACCATTCTCCTCAGAATAATAGTAAATGAGAGAGAGATCAATGCTCCTAAAGCGATGAGCGCGACGGTGATGCCGGAGCAGAACCAACCATCGCCACCACAACGGGAGCAATCACTTCTGGCTCACCGCCGCCACGGCGGACAATTTGACTCCACGATGATGAAACCCCTCGCTGTGAGTTAGGGCTGTTAAGCCCAACGTCACCAGATTGAACGTTCGTGGCAGCCATAAGTTTTTCTCGGTTGCCTTTCTGGAGATTCTGTAATCAATAAAAAGGAAAGAAGCTTTGAGTAGAAAAGGTGAGCGAGGAAGACACGTACCTGTAATAGATGTCGTCGCCAAGAACCGAATGAAAAAGGGGTGAGATAGGAGAAAGCAAGAGAGGGCGAGTATGTATCATTGGGAGAAGAAAAAACTTCTGGTCGCTGCAGCAAAGAAGGAAGACGATCAGGAGAGGTGTCGTCAATAGAGGGAGCGGTGTAAGTAGAGATGGCGGAATGTTATTGGTAAAAAAGAAGTACCCCGCTAAAATCGTCCAAACCCCCCTACCCCCCATCAAACCTTCTAGAACCCCTTGCAATTAATATGTATAATAATATATTGAATTAAAAAAAACATTAAAATCATTAGTTTCTTTATATATATATATATATATATATATATATATATATATATATATATATATATATATATATATATATATATATATATATATATAGGGTCCCGTTCCGGTGAGGACTCTTTTTTCGGTAAGGACTCGTAAGGACACCTCAAAAAAATTGAAAAAAAATATAAAAAAAATACAAATCATAAAATCGAGAATAGTACTATATCATGATCCAAAAAAATTTGGAAAAAAAAATTGGATCATTGAGAAACAGAAATGATCCAGAAAAAATTTTATTTTATGGATCATTGTTTCATTATAAAAAAAAATAATGATCCAAAAGTTTTTTTCCAAATTTTTTTTCTCCAATATAGTACTATGATCCATTTTATTATTTATATTATTTATTTATTTTTTTTCAATTTTTTTAAGGTGTCCTCACGAGTTCTTACTTTAAGAAGAGTCCTCACCCGATCGCTTATCTATATATATATATATATATATATATATATATATATATATATATATATATATATATATATATATATATATATATATATATATATATATATATATATATATATATATATAGGGTAGGATCAAATATATCCATACAAGTATTGTGTAACCTTGAAACTCAATCTGGACCACTCATTTAAAACACATTCTGTTAAGAATGTACAAAATTTAGTTCATTCTGTTAAGAATGGTAAGAACTCATTCTGTCAAAAACTTATTCTGTTAAAAATGTGTTTTTTCATTGTTACGAGAATGAAATCCGATGGCCAGGATTTGGTTACAGGGTAACACAATAATTGTCATTCTTATTATAACCTAGCTCTATATATATAATAGTTGTAAGACCCGTGTATTACACGGGTTGATTAAAAGAAAATGTTAAATAAGAACATCTAAACATCAAACATTGTACTAACTTAAAAACATTGTACTAACTTAAAAACATTGTACTAACTTAAATTAAATAACATACTATCTTAAAAATAAACAAAACCAAGGTAACAACAAATTTACTTTTTTGGACACATATGAGGCATGTAAAATGATTAAGTTGTATAAATTGCATAGGGTAAATTACATAAAAGTCGTTAACTTTTCTAGATTTTTAGATTTTGACACTATGTTTTTTATTTTTGCTATTAAGTCATTAGGTTTTTTGAAAAATTGCAAATCTGACCATATGACCTGGTAACTATTGCCATCCTGTCATATAGTCATTTTTGCAATTTTTTGGAAAACATAACGACTTAATTGTAACAATTAAAAATGCAATGTCAAAATCGAGAAAATTGGAAAAGTTAATGACTTTTATGCAATTTACCCTTTAAATAAATAGGTTCCTAATTTCTTGCTTCGGTTATGAATTATTAGAATTAAATACATTAAATATATTCAATTCAAACAAATTTTTTAAGAAATTCAAAATTATGAGAAAATGACATGTGGCCAATTCAATGAGGAGATGACATGTGGCTTTGAGTTACTTATTTATTAGGATATATATATATATATATATATATATATATATATATATATATATATATATATATATATATATATATATATATATATATATATATACACACACATACTATATCAGTGTTGTGATAGATTAGTTGTATTAGAATTTGCTTTACCCAAATACTACGCTTTTTTTAATTGACAAACTAATATAGTCCTAGTTACCACCTATGTCTCAAGTGAGTCTAGAACTCATGACCTCTCACTTGAAAGACTCGCTTCATACTACTGGGCTACCCACCCTTTGGTACCCAAATACTACGTAGGTAGCGCAACCTGCTGCTATAGGAGATGACAATAGTTAAATGAAGAAAAATTGCATATTAAAGGTATAATTTAGTAGGTTTTGTTGGTGATTTGCATCACCAATATTATTTAAGTGTAATGAGATGAACTTATTGACCAATGTAATCTTAAGAAATATTGAACAAGTAAGGGTGGTGTGGAATGCACACTTGTTTGAATTTATTCTGATTTAAGTATACTGGTACTTAAGGCGAAGCCACTGAACAACGGGGGTTCGGGGGCAGCGCCCCTGGTAGCGAGGTCCAAGGAGCAGAGCCTCTAGCTGTGGTCGAAATTTTGGTTTAAACCCGATTTTTTAACCTAATTTAAACCCGGTTTTGACCCTAATATGAAACCCGGCTTTGACCTAATTTATGCCCGATTTTATAACATGTGTGAGGCAGTTTTGCAATTGCATATGACAGGTTCGCCAGATTCAAACATGGGGTTTTATTCTCGTTTTGGTCATTTAATCTGGTACACGAAATCATATCATCTTCTTCATTCTCTGTTCAATCACTGAGATTTATCCGATTGAATTTCAATTGTATCATCAAAATATTTCAATCTAAAAGTATATCACGACTCTTAGTGAATCCAAGCAATCGAACACCCAAACTCTAACAGCTTTTAAACTTCCGAGACTTAATAGACAAATCCACAAAAGTTTGAGGTCGATTATATCAATAACCCAAAGAAAAAAAAAATGGGAACTCGAAACTGGCCAAAAAACATTGGTTAATACTCGTTGAACTCCGCCACGTGCTATCAAAGGTGGCAAGCACCCCATACACCTTCAGACCTCAGTCGCAGCCTGCAATTTTCCTCCGTCATCCTCACCATCCCGTCGAACAGGCGGAAAATCAATGAAATGAATGTTGCGAGCTTAATAGCATCGGCGGCCATCAACATAGGCCTTTCACTTGTCATCATCTGCCTCTTCTCCATCTTCCGGAAACAGCATTCCAATGCCAACATATACTACCCTCGTCGTCTCTCTCTTCGCCATCCAATTCCATTCGATCGTTCCTCCTCTCGATTCTTCCCGTCCGTTGATTGGATCCGTGATGCTGTTAGAGTTACGGAGGACGAAATCCTTTGTAACTTAGGCCTTGATGCACTCGTTCTCATAAGATTCTTCAAACTCGGGTTAGCAAAACTTTCCCCCTTTTTGTCTTTTTATCGTGTGATATCGTCGCATTTGGGTCGATGATTTTAGAATAATCGTTGCAGTGATTTTAAACTGTTAGAAGTCCTTACATGAATGCACTTGGCAGGATAAAGTTTTTTGTGGCATGCTCTGGTGTTGGATTGATGGTTCTTCTGCCGATCAACTGTTCTGTCTCCCCTGGGCTATCTTCAAACACTCGTCGTTCCATGGATGCATTCACAATTTCCAATATACCTAGAGGATCAAACAGGTATGCTCATGAAAATACATCAAGTATTAAACCTAGGGTAACAGATTATCTTCATACTACCAATTTCAATTCCTTCTGTTCCGCAGGCTTTGGGTGCACTTTTCATCATTGTGCTTTATATCCTTTTTGGGAATATATCTGCTTCACAAGGTAATCATTTTATTCCATAACGTATTACCAAACAAACTTCCAGTGTTTATTGTCCACCAGGTGACCTTTTTATTGCATTTGAATACTTTGGTGAGGTTCATAACAGGTGACCTCCTACCCATGTGATCTCTAGGAATACAAGATTGTCCTTATGAAAAGATGTCAGCAACTTCATAACCTAAGGAACCAACCGAGTCAACTCACTGTTCTTGTTCGACAAGTTCCTTTATGTGATGAACACAAAGCACTTAGTTGCAGTGTCGATCATTTCTTCTCCAAATACCACCCTAACGCTTATCATTCCTTCCAAATTCTATATGCTGGAAACCATCTCCAGGTACCGATTTTGAATTTACAATCACCACACACAATTACACAAACATCATACATGTATACACGTTCATATTATCAACTAATATTCATTTAATTTTTAAATTTTAGGAGTTACCAGTTGCTTTTGTTACATTTCGGTCACGTTGGGATGCTGCCCTTGCTTCCCAAACACAACAGCATCCAAATCCATTACTATGGATCACTCAAATGGCACCAGAACCTAGAGATGTATTATGGCAGAATCTATCAATTCCCTATAAACATTTGATGATTTACAGAACTGGAGTATATGTCACAGAAATTCTTTTCACAATATTCTTTGCAATTCCAGTAACTGCAGTTCAGGGAATAGCACAGTTTGAAAAACTAAAAAAGTGGTTTCCTCCAGCCATGGCTGTCCAATTGATGTAAGTTTTTATTGTATGCATAATTTACTTTTTAATTTGTTATTTACAAGTTTCATTTTCATCTACAGACCAGGATTGAGCTCGGTTATTACAGGGTATCTTCCAAGTGTGATTCTTAGTGGATTTGTTTATGTTGTTCCTTTTGTCATGAAAGGAATGGCGCGATTAGCAGGTTATGTTTCAAGAAGTCAACAAGAACAAAAAGCTAGCAACATGGTTTTCTATTTTTTAATGGGAAATGTCTTCTTTTTAACCGTTTTATCCGGTTCTTTACTCGATCAAATCGGGAAAACTTTCATTAACCCACGAGACGTACCAAGTCGTCTCGCTAGGGCTGTTTCCGCTCAAGTGAGTCGCGTACTTTTTGTATATTCTCAATATTTATATTATTATTATTATTATTATATTAATAAGAAGATTAATTTTTTTCTATGTTCAGGCAGACTTCTTTATGACATACATTTTGGCGAGTGGGTTATCCGGTTTTTCTCTTGAGGTTCTTCAACCGGGATTACTTACGTGGGATACTTTAAAAATGCGTACATGGGGTCGAGGAAAAAAGCAAACTAATTACCTTTCTTCATTTCCTTATTATAGAGTTATTCCCTTTATTTCACTTTTCGTACTTGTTGGCATCGTATACTCCGTCATTGCACCATTGCTTCTTCCTTTTCTAGTCGTCTATTTTCTTCTCGGATACGTGGTATTCATAAATCAGGTTTGTTCTTTATCATAAACGCTAAATGCAAGAAACGAAACCACATTGCTATTTCTTGCATTAACGCTAATTATAATGACATGTATTGGTATAGATGCAAGATGTGTACGAAACTACATATGAAACGTGTGGTCAGTATTGGCCGCACCTTCATCACCATGTGGTTGTAGCCATCATCATCATGCAAATCACCATGATTGGTCTGTTTGGACTCAAGTCGAAACCGTCGGCATCTATCGCGACAATTCCTCTCCTTGTTGTCACTATAGCGTACAATGAGTATTCCAAGTTTCGTTTTCTTCCTACATTTTACAAATGCTCGGTTAAGGTACACTTGAAATTGCTTTTTTTTTTTTTTTTTTTTTTTTTTTTTTTTTTTTTGTATTAACCAAGAAAAATTAAATTTAATTAGTTCATGAAGCTTGCAATTTTTTTGTTGGTTAGGATGCGAAGGATAATGATGAATTTGATAAAGATGGTCCGAGTGATGCTGCTTGCCGTGAGGCAATAGATGCATATCGTCAACCTTGCTTGCCTCAAGCATGTGTTACCATGGAAGAATCAACCTCATCAAGACAACCATTATTATCAAATCTGTCCTAGTTTTTTTTTTTTTTTTTTATCCTTTGTTCTTTCTTTCTATTTTTTACCCACCTTGGTTATGGAAGGATTGGATGATCCATTATTCTAGAAATATTATTTTCTTCGATTGATTGCTTTTTGTTTGGAAAGGGGTGTTTTTATTTAACCTCTAGAACCATGTGAAACCATATATAATTTAGCAAAACATCATTGTAACCTAATTTTTTAGCGCAACCCCAATTTGATCGAAAACATCTGACCTTTTGAAAGGTCAATCACGCTGACTTTTGATTTCTTGTTTATCTCGAACGTATTCCCAGGTCATAGTTTTAGGGAGTGTTTGGGATTGCTTATTGAGTTATTTGGGTTTGAGACCTTAATAAGGAGTTTTAAGTGTTTGGATTAGAAGATTTTTTAAGAACCTATTGATTTAAATAAATAGTTTTTGATAAGTTATATTTTTCTTACTTATTGGTTTATATATTTAATATATTATTTTCTTATTACACACATAAACAATATTTTTTTAACACTAAAAATTGACTTATCAACTTATTACGTTTTGGTACCGGATAAGCTAAACCAAATACCATTTTTAAGACTCCGTCTTTACAACGGATAAACTAATAAACACTTTTAATAAAAATTAGGGGTGCAAATGAGCCGAGCCGGCTCGTGAGCTACCCGGGACCGGCTCGATAAAAGCTCGGCTCGAGACCGATTTTAAACGAGCCCGAGCCGAGCCCGAGCTTAAATATAAGGCTCGTTTATTAAACGAGCCCGAGCCGAGCCTGTGTCACCAAGCTCGATTAGGCTCGCGAGCCCTAAACGAGCCTATATATATATAATTTAATATTATATATATATATATATATATATATATATATATATATATATATATATATATATATATATATATATATATATATATATATAAATTAAAACGTATTTAATCATTAGAGTAAACGAGCTTCTTAACGAGCTCGAGCCGAGCTTAAGCTCGTTTAGGCTTGTAAAGAATTAAACGAGCCGAGCCCGAGCCGAGCTTGTATATTTCTTAACGAGCCCGAGCCGAGCTTGAGTTTATAAAGCTCGTAACGAGCCGAGCCCGAGCCGAGCCCTGTATATCTCTTAACGAGCCCGAGCCGAGCTTGGCCAGGCTCGGGCTCGGCTCGGCTCGTTTGCACCCCTAATAAAAATCATAAGTTGTTTTAAATAAGCAATCCCAAACACCACCTTAGTGTTTTACAAAATCAATTGGCGATATTGCTAAATTATGTAGTCCATATTTATGTTTATTTTACTGCTACATTAATTATATATTCTCTTACCAACACAAACATAATTTAAATACGAATATTCAACATATATTAAGATATAATTTAATCAATTTTAATAAAAAAATAAAATAGTTATAAATTTCATTAATTACTATTCATTGAAGTATATATTCATATAATTATTAACATAAAAATGATTAATAAAACATATTATTTGCACATTCTTGTTTCTACATGTCTTATACATTAACTCGCCTTAGAATATTATAATAAATAATTCTATAACAACTATTTTACAAAATATTCAAAGTGTGTTGCTATTAAATGTATACGTGGAATAAATATAGTTTACATTTATGTAAACAATATTCCTTTTCTATATATATGCTTTAAACTTTAAATAATATGTAAAAATATGTTATTTCAAATAATGTATTACAATTGTTGAAAGTGCAATGCTATATACAAAGTATGTCGCTATTTAAGTTATTCATGGGGTAGAAACTAGTTTATATCATCAATATTTGTGTTGTATATTTACAATTCGTATAACAAAGCATACCAATTTATGTAGTAACAATTTTATTTATTTTTCATATATATATATATATATATATATATATATATATATATATATATATATATATATATATATATATATATATATATATATATATATATATATATATATATATATATATATATATATATATAATAGTCAAACAATTTTATGGTTCACATGTAAGAAATGAATTTCAAGTATTGACAAGTAAACTGCTTATAATATCATCACTTGCATAAATACCTTTAAACATGCACATCCTAACCAAACACTTGTTGAAATCATCAGATGTCTTAACATTTAACATTTTTCACAACTCCCATAACCTTTAAAAAAAAAAAAAAAAAAAACAAAGTACTAAATCAATGCTAAAAGTGCAAACATATGACGAGCTTAATACTAAATTAACCAACCAATATCTTAAAATATTCAATAACCATTTATTCTTTGTTTCTGCATCATTATTTCCAAATTATAATGCTTCTTTATCAAGCAATGTGAGGTTATAACTCTCAAGAGTTGATCAATGACATAAATCATGAAATAAAGTTGATGAAATATAATATGATTTGGTATCTTTTCGAGTTATATAAAGGAAAGAAACACATTGGTTGCAAATATATATTACAACCAATATAGATTCTAATGATAAAATCAAGAGATATAATGCTTGATTAGTCAAAAGGGCTTCACATAAAACGAAAGCATATTTATAGCAAGAATTTCTTTATGGTATTATAAAATGTATCTTTTAGAATGATAATTTAACTTTAATTCATTTCGATTTACAGCTACATCAGATGGATATATAGACTAAATTTCCAAATAAAGACCTTGATGAAATGGTATTAAATGATTCACCTAGAAAACTTTGTATAATGAGATACATAGTCTATGGTATGTAGGTTAAATATATTCATATATGCTCGCAAACATGCTTCCTATTAATGCTACCATATGTTTCATAAGCTCATTTACCTCATATGGGTATTTCAAAGAAAATGTTTTAGATATTGTATATATCATAAGACAAGTAAGAGTAAATATGTATTTATGGTATTACATGTCAATTGTATTCTTATTGCTAGCAATGATATAACTTTAATCCATGAAACTAATAAATGTTTTTATGAAGAAATTCAGAATGGAAGATCTTGGTGACGCCTATATTTTTGCTAACAATCAATATTTTCAGAGATCACTCTCGAGGATTCCTTGTATTGTTACAAAAGAGCTATATCAAGATCAGTGTTGTAAAAGTCGGCCTAGGCGGCCGCCTAGGCGCTAGGCGGACCAATACTGCACAAGTTTAGTGCTATACGGCTTAATTAGTCGGGCGTGGTCAACATCGGTCAAAAACGGGCTAGGCGGTCAAAGCCGGTCAAAGCCGTCTTTGAAAAGTTTCAAATTTGCCCCACAATTTTTTTGAAAAGTTTTAAATTTGCCCCTCAAATTTTTTAGTTTCCCACCCTTTTGACCTAATCGACCAAAATTCCCAATCTCCCTCCCGATTTCTTTAGATTGCACGTCTGCAACCCGCCTCCAGCTTCCTCCTCTATGCTCCTCCGCCGCCGGTAGCCTCCTCCGTCATCCCCTCCCACTTAGACGCCGGCGCCAAGTTACTACAGCTATTATTCGGTTGTTTTCTGCAAGTATTCCTTCTCCTTCCTCACCGTCTGTGACTACCACGTATGTGACTGCAAGCATTCCTCCTCCGCCACCAGCTTCCACCGGCTTTGATTCCTCCGCCTTTGCTTCCTCCGGCTTCTCTATCCGATTATGTTAAAGCTTTCCTCATTAAAGGTTCGGTAATGTCTGATTCCATTTCTTACTTTGATTTAAGCCCGATTCCTCTATTAAAGCTTCGGTAATGGTCTGATAAAACTCTGATTCCTCTATTCAGGATCGATACACGATTCGGCTACGGGATTGTAAGGTTGCTACGGGATTAACTTCATGATTCAGATTGTTCATACAGATTCCAAGTCAGATAAGTTTCAATATTACGATTTCAAGTTTGATAAGTTTCAATTTCAAGTCTGATTAAGTTTCAATATTACGATTTCAAGTCTGATAAGTTTCAATTTCAAGTCTGATTAAGTTTCAATTTCAAGTCTGATAAGTTTCAATATTACGATTTCAATATTACGATTTCAAGTCTGATAAGTTTCAATTTCTCCAAGTCTGATTAAGTTTCAATTTGTTCATACAGATTCCAAGTTTTGGTTCTAAGTTCTGGTTCCAATGTTTAATTTCAATTTGTTTATATAGTTTAAATTTCTGCAAGTCTGATTAAGTTTCAATTTGTTCATATAGTTGAAATTGGTATTTATGTTGGTTTGTATCTGTGTTTGTGTTTACAGTTCTGAAAGTTGGTTGCCTATTTCTTTGTCATCATTGGAAGATGATAGTTTCAAGTGGCCCAAAAGAATGCAGGTTTGTATCTGTGTTTGTGTTTACAAGTCTGATGCTTCATACCCTTTTCTTGTTTTAAGAAATGCAGGTTTTCTCAGTTAAATTGTGATGATTCTGTTAAAAAATGCAGATTTTCTCCGTTATATTATTTTAAAAAAATAAAATTTATTACAATTAATACTCCCCGCCTAGGCGCCGACTAGTCCTCGCCTAGACCTACTAGTCCCAGGCCCCAGTCGACCGCCCACCTACCGCCTGGCGACTTCTACAACCTTGATCAAGATAATTGTAAGTAATTCGACATGGAAAATTGTAAAATAGGAGACACACTTCTCGCTAAAGAAGACATGTTGAGTCTAAAATAGTGTTTTAATAATGATTTGAAAGAAAAAAAGATGCAAAAGATCCCTACACATCAGTGTCAGGGAGTCCTACGTATGCTCAAGTATGTCATGGTTATGTCATTGCATTCATAGTGGGAGTTCCACAAGTGCTCTCTGAACCGTGCAATAAGGTCACCCATAACACGGCTCTCCCATTTGAGTTATCTTAGCCTTGGTAGATACCTAAGTAATCCATGTATGCAACACTAGAAATCGACAAAACTTGTGATGTGAAAGAACAAAAGAGTATATGCTCACTTAATTGAAATAAGAGAGTTCGGTGGTCCTACGTTTCTCTTAATCAAGCTTTGCTAGATACCAAGACAACAACCATTCCATATCATACTAGGTTGGCTAGAGAAGCTATCTCATGGACGTCTTCTTAAGAGGATCATTATAGCTTCTTCAAACATGGCATATTTGAGTTCATAACTTCTTTTAAGGTATCTAATTATGGAATCCATCTACAAAATTTTGTCACTAAATTATGAACAATATATAGGTCATTGACAAGCCATTGTATATTTCTTTTGAAAATAATTCTGCTATGTTATTCCAACAACTAAAGTAGCTCAACGGAGTCAAAATTCATCCAATCAAGATTTTAGCAGTCATGACAAAGTTCAGGATGGAAAATTTTGTATAAAACACATATGAATTGATTTAATGCTACCAACACCATTAACTAAACGTTTGGCGCATAAGGTGTTTCATGAGCACACTGCTTGGGCATTATTATAGATAAGATATTGTTTTAATAGGATTATCAATGTACTATGTGTTCTATAACCATTCATTGTGTTATGATATTTTGTAGAATTAAGTTAATCATATTACAATCATTCTCCAAAATTTAGTAAGTTGTAATATTTATGGGGAATAAAGAAGGGACCTTCTTAAAAACTACACTTGGACCAATCGAAAATAGACATATGTAAGGTTACCTTGCATGTCATTTTCATTTATAAATAGACATATGTAAGGTTACCTTGCATGTCATTTTCATTTATATTTGATTTATGTCATTGAGAGCATATGTATGGTGATAATGGTGGTTTAGTCATCTTTTAAATATATGATTAAAGTCATGTTGGTTCTATACTTATCCGGTTATCCATAACAAGACCAAATTTGGTCATCTTTTATAAGTTACATGGCTATTCATAAATAGACAACAAAATATCAGAAGTATGAAATTATTAGAATTCAATAGGGATTCTAGACCTTTGAGTATAAATTTGGATGGTCCATAATATATAAATAACACAATAGTCTCTTGTATAATCATTGATGTCGATCAGCAAAGATCGGTTGACAGAAAACCAAAGATCCTTCGTTAAAGAATTTCACTACACACCGATTCTAGTCGTCGTCAAAGTTCTGCATCAAGAAGAGGACATGATCTAACAATGGATCATATATGAATTAATTTTACATCTTAGTGATTCAATAATATCGTTTTGATCTACAATTTGTATTTTTGCTAACAATTGTGTGTAAACAAATAAAAGTACATCACTTCTATAAGTGGATAAAGTATATTCTAGTCGTCAAAGTTCTGCATCAGAAGGGTAAATGGTCATTTTTATCATTCAGCATAACAATTAAGAGGATTCAACTTTCAACCAAACAGCATGTTAAAAATTCAGCTATTAACAAGTCAGACCCTCTTAAAAATCCAGACATCTTAAAAATCCAGAACTTAAAAATTAAGAGGCTATCAAACAAGTCCTAAGTATGTTGCTATTGACGTTAAGAATCTATCCATGAAATGGACAGACCTATTCTAATGAAGGCAATTAACTTCTAGAGAACATGCGAAAGCTTGCTATTAATTATGTGAAATATAGGTATGCTGCTATTATATGTAAATAAATGAAAGAGTGTTATTTTTATTTACAAAGAGATAAAAGAAAGTTGCTATTATCTATAAAGAATGTTCCAAATGAAGGCACTCTAAGTACATCGCTTTATTCATGAAGAAATGAATGTTTGGTGCTATTATGTGTAAAGAAATGAAAATACATTGCTATTATCTAAAAGGGTTGTTCTAATGAGAGTACTCAAATACGTTACTGTTATTATTTGTAAGAAAATGGAAGTTTGATGCTATATTTTACAATATTAGGCTACATATTGGCAACTGAAATTTATGTGGCAACTGAAATTTATGTGGTAAAAGGATTCAATTTTTTAAGAAAAGGAGATTTGTTTACAAAGATGAATACCACAACGTATGCTCATAAAAAGATTCGATTATCGAGCTTCAACGTGGAGTTTAAAATTAACAAATGGATTAAGTTTCTCAACAAAAAAAGATGTTGCAAAGATAGGAACAAGAACTTATACTTTCTAAAAGATAGACATGTGCCCAAACATATGTTTAGCAAAATGGCCGGTTTTTTCAAATCCGTTTGCAATATTAGGAACCAGAACTTCTACATTCAAAAAGGATTCGGTTGTTAGGCAGGAAATAAAATATACGTTTACTAAAACGATCCGTTTTTTTCATAGTGAACCAGGATTTAATGACTATTGAAAGTTCGCAATTATGTTTTAAGAACCATAAACTTTGTCAATAAATTAAAAATATATGATGAACTTGACAAAGCCGGAACTTATATTTTTAAAACGATTCGATTTCCAACCCGGTTCTTTGAGTCTTTTCACAAATAATTCGGCATGTATAGGATCCAGATGGAAAAGCGGATGTTTAATACCATTTTAATCGGATTCTTTAAAACGCGTTGTAGTAGTGCTTTTGCCTTTTTGGACAAACTCGAGGTGTAACGAATGGTGTGTATGTCTGACAGTGATGTAGATGTTGATTTTGTTAATGTTTCCTTCATAAAGATTACGGGCTTGTATCCAATGCCGTGTTATCAACCATGAAAAATATGGGACTTGGACGATAATTATTTCCCAATCAATCAATTCTGGAACAAATATGGTACAAAGCCTGTGTAAATAATTGCCTTTTCAAAAGCAAGAAAAAGGCAGTCAAAGGAATAATTCAAGTGGGCCCCGCTGAATAGTAATTAAAAATCAAATTCAAGTGCATCGCACGTGGGAATTTCATTTGAACGACGATATTATTCGCTTCAACAATTTCAGGCGCCTGCAATGCGTTTTTCAACCTTTACTGCAAATTTTTCAGCTGATCATCCCTATAAATAGGGATGCTTATTTTACAATTCCAATCGTCCAAAACCATTGAGTGAAATATATATATATATATGTATATATATATATATATATATATATATATATATATATATATATATATATATATATATATATATATATATATATATATATATATATATATATATATATATATATATATATATATATATATATATATATATATAGATGTATATTGTGAGGCTCTATGTATTAAAAGAAAAAGAGAGATATATATTTTTAGTTCAAAATCTTGTAACCTCCTCATTTTTTCTCATATAGTGATTATCATCGGTTGTGCCCGTGGTTTTTTCCCGTAAGGGTTTTTCCACGTTAAATCCTTGTGTCCACATTTATTTTCTTTATCGTATTATTTTTATTTTATTGTTGATATTATTATACATAACAAGTGGTATCAGAGCCACGTTGTTTTCTATACTCACTCTCAATTTATTGAGTATTATATCGACATGGCTACTTTGAAATACGATATTCCATTGTTGGATTGAGATACAAAATTTTCATTATGGCAAGTAAAAATGCGAGCTGTATTGGCTCAGTTGGACCTTGATGATGCTTTGTTAGGCCGAGACAAAATGTCTGCGTCTTGGTCAGATGAAGAAAATGATCGTAAAGATCGTAAGGCTCTCTCTCATATCCATCTTCATTTATCTAACAATATTTTGCAGGAAGTTATGAAAGAAAGTACTGCCGCCGCTTTATGGCTAAAATTGGAACAAATTTGTATGACCAAAGATCTCACAAGTAAGATGCACCTTAAACAAAAATTATTTTTGCTTAAGATGCAAGAAGGTGGATCGTTGCTGGATCATCTTTCGACATTTAAAGAGATCATCACTGATCTTGAAGCTATGGAGGTAAAATATGATGAAGAGGATTTGGGTTTAATTCTTTTATGTTCTTTGCCTAGTTTTTATTCAAACTTTAGAGATACCATATTATACAGTCGTGATACTTTAACACTTCACGAAGTTTATGAAGCTTTGCATGCAAAAGAAAAGATGAAAGTATGGTATCCACTGAAGGTTCAAGTTCTAAAGGAGAAAGTCTGGCAGTTCGTGGCAGACCAACAAATAAGAATGATTCTAAAGGCAAGAACAAAAGAAATTCTAGAAGCAAATCTAGATCCAGACGTTCCAAGTCATGCAACTATTGCAAAAAGGAAGGACATGATATCTCTGAATGTTACAAGTTGAAGAACAAGGAAAAAAGAGCCGCTAATCAAAACCACAAACCAAATCAAGATGATGAAGGAAAAGCTACTTATGCTGCTGAAAATAATTCTAATACAGATGTTCTTGTAGCTTTTGCAGGGATCCTAAAAACCAATGATGAATGGATTCTTGACTCAGCTTATACTTTTCACATGAGTCCAAACAGAAGCTGGTTTACAAATTATCAACCTACAGAAGGTGGTTCCGTATTGATGGGTGATAATGCACCATATAAAGTCACTGGAATTGGTTCCATTCAAATCAAGATGTTTGATGGTGTTGTCAGAACTTTGTCTGATGTTCGACACGTTCCAGGTTTGAAAAGAAACCTTATTTCTTTAAGTACTATTGACCTTAAAGGGTACAAATATTCTGGTGAAGGTGGAGTTTTAAAGGTTTCAAAAGGCGCTATGATTGTCATGAAAGCCGATATCAAATCAGCAAACCTGTATCATCTTCGGGGTACAACAGTAACAGGTAATTCAAATGTTACTTTAAATTCATCTTCTATTTCTGATACTACTAATCTATGGCATATGCATCTTGGGCATATGAGTGAACTTGGTTTAACAGCATTAAGCAAAAGAGGATTGCTTGATGGCCAATGCGTTGGCAAACTGGAATTCTGTGAACACTACATATTTGGCAAACACAAGAGGGTGAAATTCAAACACCTCGGTACATACTACAAAAGGCATTTTGGATTATGTACATGCTGATTTATGGGGACCATCTCAAGAAGCATCACTAGGAGGTGCTCGTTATATGTTGACAATTATTGATGATTATTCAAGAAGAGTTAGGCCATATTTCTTGAAGCTTAAATCTGAAGCATTCTCTGCATTCAAAGAATGGAAAGTCATGGTGGAAAACCAGACCGGTAAGAAGGTCAAAAAGCTTCGCACAGATAATGGTATGGAGTTTTGTTCAAATGAATTTAATTCATATTGTAAACTAGAAGGAATTGTTAGACACTACACCGTTTCCCATACACCTCAACAGAATGGTGTAGCTGAACGTATGAACAGAACCATTATTTCAAAAGCTCGTTGTATGTTATCTAACGCAGGATTATCTAAGCGTTTTTGGGCAGAAGCTGCTTCTACTGCATGTTATCTAATTAACATGTCACCTTCTATTCCACTTGATAAAAAGACTCCTATTGAGGTATGGTCTGGCTCCCCAGCAAACTATTCAGATTTAAGAATTTTTGGTTGCCCTGCTTATGCTCATGTTGATAATGGAAAATTAGAGCCTAGGGCAATTAAATGTATCTTTCTTGGTTACAAGTCTGGTGTGAAAGGATATAAGTTATGGTGTCCTGAAACTAAAAAGGTCGTGATTAGTAGAAATGTAGTATTTAATGAATCAGCTATGCTACATAAAGATTCTCCTACTAATATTCCTGTTGAGAGTCAACAAAAGACAAGTGTGCAGGTGGAGCAATCTGTTGACTCGGAACATACACCAGAAAAAGAAAACTCTATTGATCAAAATCCATCAGTTGAGCAAGAGTCTTCTACTCCTACTCCTACTCACCAACCACAACGTTCTATAGCAACTGATAGACCTAGGAGGGTCATTCATCCTCCCAAGAGACTGATAGAAGAAGCAAATATTGTTGCTTATGCTTTAAATGTTGCTGAAGAAATTGAAGGTATCAAAGAACCTTCAACTTACATGGAAGCCATTACTTCAGAACATTGCAACAAATGGATAACTGCCATGCATGATGAAATGGAATCTCTTGAAAAGAATGGCACTTGGGAGTTGGTGAAATTACCAAAAGAAAAGAAGCCTATCCGCTGCAAATGGATTTTCAAAAGAAAAGAAGGTATTACTCCTAATGAGGAAGCAAGATTTAAAGCAAGGTTAGTTGCTAAAGGTTATAGCCAAATTTCAGGCATTGATTTTACTGATGTCTTCTCTCCTGTTGTTAAGCATAGCTCAATTCGTACTTTACTTAGTATTGTTGCCATGCATAACTATGAGCTTGAGCAGTTAGATGTCAAAACTGCATTTTTGCATGGTGAATTGGAGGAAGATATTTATATGGAGCAACCTGAATGCTTCATTATCCCTGGAAAAGAGAACTTAGTATGTAGATTGAAGAAATCTCTTTATGGGTTAAAGCAGTCCCCAAGGCAATGGTATAAAAGGTTTGACTCTTTTATGCTATCTCAGAATTTTAAAAGATCAGATTATGATAGTTGTGTTTATTTTAAGTCAGTCAATGGTTCATCAATATATATGCTTCTTTATGTTGATGATATGTTGATTGCTGCAAAAGATAAACTAGAGATAGCAAAACTGAAAGCACAACTAAGCAAAGAGTTTGAGATGACGGACTTAGGTCCAGCCAAGAAAATTCTTGGTATGGAAATTACTCGTAACAGACAGCATGGAAAACTATACCTAAGTCAAAAGAGGTATATTGAGAAAGTTCTTCAAAGATTCAACATGCATAAAGCCAAGCCAGTGAGTACTCCGTTAGCTGCACATTTCAAACTGTCTTCAGCATATTGTCCAAAGACAGATGATGAAATTAACAACATGGCGAAAGTTCCGTATTCTAGTGCAGTTGGTTCTCTAATGTATGCCATGGTATGTTCTCGCCCTGATTTATCTCACGCTTTAAGTGTTGTTAGCATATATATGGCTAACCCAGGAAAAGAGCATTGGAAAGTTGTTCAATGGATTCTTAGATATTTATGCGGTACTTCCAATGCATGTTTACAATTTGGAAATTCTGGTGAAGGACTGGTTGGTTATGTAGATTCTGATTATGCTGGAGATTTAAATAAAAGAAGATCTTTGACAGGTTATGTCTTTACCATTGGTGGATGTGCTGTGAGTTGGAAGGCAAGTCTACAGATTACTGTTGCCTTATCCACAACTGAAGCAGAATATATGGCAATTTCTGAAGCTTGTAAGGAAGCTATTTGGTTAGGAAATTTATACGGTGAACTTTGTAGAGACACATCTCCCACAAAGATTTTTTGTGATAGTCAAAGTGCTATTTATCTCACAAAAGATCAAATGTTTCATGAGAGAACGAAACATATTGATGTACGTTATCACTTTATTCGAAATGTTATTTCCAAATGTGATATTCAAGTTCAAAAGATTAGCACTCATGACAATCCGGCGGATATGATGACGAAGCCGGTTCCAACAACTAGGTTTGAGCTTTGCTCAAGCTTGGTTGGTATGACAATCTAATTCCAAGGATTGTCGGCACACGATGATTTTATAATGAGGAGTTCTACAAGCGGAAATTCGTCTCAAGGTGGAGTTGTTTGATTACTTATTGCTTTTTTTAAAAGTCAATGTGGAGATTGTAAATAATTGCTTTTTCAAAAGCAAGAAAAAGGCAGTCAAAGGAATAATTCAAGTGGGCCCGGCCGAATAGTAATTAAAAATCAAATTCAAGTTTGCATCTGCACGTGGGAATTTCATTTGAACGACGATATTATTCGCTTCAACAATTTCAGGCGCCTGCAATGCGTTTTTCAACCTTTACTGCAAATTTTTCGGCTGATCATCTCTATAAATAGGGATGCTCATTTTACAATTCCAATCGTCCAAAACCATTGAGTGAAATATATATATATATATATATATATATATATATATATATATATATATATATATATATATATATATATATATATATATATATATATATATATATATATATATATATATATATATATATATATATATATATATATATATATATATATATATATATATATAGATGTATATTGTGAGGCTCTATGTATTAAAAGAAAAAAAGAGATATATATTTTTAGTTCAAAATCTTGTAACCTCCTCATTTTTTTCATATAGTGATTATCATCGGTTGTGTCCGTGGTTTTTTCCCGTAAGGGTTTTTCTATGTTAAATCCATGTGTCCACATTTATTTTCTTTATCGTATTATTTTTATTTTATTGTCGATATTATTATACATAACAGCCTGCACTCTCGTACGTATAAACAAAGAAACCCAAAAAACCTAAATTTAGTATTGGAATCAGATGCTCATTGTGGTTGAGTGTTCCCATCACCTACACAAAAACAAAATTCTAAACCTTTGGTTCGTCAACCGGGACAAGCTCCTTGGCCGCCATCTTCTTTTCCTCCTGTGATTTCTTTATATTCAAAAAGAAATCTGTCATTATGGTTTCATAAGAAGGTAATTTCTCGTAACCAGGGAAGTAATTTATATCAACCACCAGAAACCCATCTCGTTTATCATCTCTAATCATATCCAAATTAAATAGGTGCAATCCAAGGGACTGTCTCAAGCCTTTCGCCACCTCATCAAGAAATTCCGGCGCCGGCATTTTTAACTTCTCATCAGAATTGTTATTACTCCATCCGTCATCACAGGCCATTACAGCAGCTGATATCTTGGAGAAGCTCATGACGCCATTAGAGTCTGAGGCCATCTTCTCTAAAGTCTCCTCTGAAACGTCCGGCAACGAACTCCGTTTCACACATTCAACGTAGTCGTCGGCTATGTAAGTCTTGAAGATGATCCCACCGTGGTTCACAAACTGTTGCAGTATCAAAGGTGGCTCCAGTTCCAGCCCTAATTTGGTTAACCCTTCATGATTGAGCACTAATGACATAGTATGTGCATTGGGTGACCCATCCGCAACAAGAGATTTTGCGATCAGCGGAAAACTTAAATCCTTTGTAGTTTCAAAAGATTTCAAAGAATCGGAATCTTGAATGAGGAGTTGGTTTGGGATGTTGAGTTGGGGTATGTTGAGTTGGGAGACGGGTTCGAGCATGGAAATGCGGTCGTGGAGGCGTTGTATGGCGGAGGGATGGTCAATGACGGTGGCGATAGGGTTGTTTTCGGAGAAATGCTGGAGATTGAGATCCCATTCATTGCCGTAAAGCTTGTGAATAATGCAGTCGAAAGGACCCTGCTCGGCGAGTGGCTTGGAAACGTCGATTGGGATGAAATCAATCCCTCGTTCTCTTGCGTAGTTTATGAAGGCTGGCACCATGAAAGCTTCGATCTTTCTTTCGGGCAATGCGTAGCCCACTGAAAAAATATTACTTTCTCCTACTACTTCTGGCATTTTCGTTGTCTTTATTAAATGAAGGGATATAAAAGCGAGAGAAGGAGCGATTATCATGAGTTTTCCTCGATGAAATCAGAGCGCTTTATACTCGCAAGAGAGTAGATTCTACCAAATTTAAACTCTGCTCATATTCGTTTGAAGAACAAACGAATATATACCCTCCATAATTTCTACGCATCATTTCTTTTGCGAACGGATACGTATATTATTACCTACAAACATCTATATTCATACACACGCATATCTAAATATATGTCTGGATTTGTTGGTTTATGGCAACAAATTTCGTTGCATGGTATATGTATTGTTGAATCAGTTAGGGGAAATTGTAGGGGCTTCCTTGAATTGGGATTTTAACAATCAATTCCTTTAATAGGGATTCTCACAATCCTTTAATCCATTTATAATTGTTACACATGTGTGGTCAATATTGCCATCGGTTCGATGATTGCTAATTTTTTTAACCGAAGATAAACTTCTTTTTACGTTGGGATATGCATGTGTTTTTACCAGTGAAAAATGATAACAAAGGTTTTGCTGATACCATCTTATGACAAATGATTCCTATAATATTGGGATTCAATAGTTATACCTTATTTACTTTCAAGTCTTTACCCCTAAATTATTACATCAAATTTTTTCTTAAAATAACTATAATGATTAGATAATAATTTAAGTTTTTCTATAATCATTGTTAAATTATTATCCAAATTAAATTACTTTCTAGTCTTTACCCCTAATTAGTTTTATTTTTTATCAAATAAATTATTACTTTTTATTATATACAACTAATATTCATTGTAATTTTTATAAGCATTTAAACATTAAAAAAAGACTTTATGTAACTTAAAAAAAAGACTTTATGTAATTTCAAAAAATTAGACGTACAACTTAAAAAAAGTTAGATCAACCGCCGATCCACCGCCTCTCTCTAATGATCTCTCAAACCCTCGTCTCCTCTCACACTCCATTGTCGATCAACCGCTGATCCACCGCCGGCCACAACCGAATCAGATCTTTCTCTCACCGCCGGTGCATAACCGCCTCACACACTCTCTCGCTGCCGGCGCACATCATCATCGACAATCTCTCATTCCATCTTCTGTCACTCTCGATCTCCCATACATTCTGATATGGCTCTCTCACTCTCGATCTTTCTGTTCCTCTCTTCCTCTCTCTCGCGTGCTACCTCCTTCTCTCTTTCTCTGAACACAGCGGGTTGGATTATGGTGGCGTTAATGCACTGGATGCCGGTGGCCGGAGATATAACCGGCAGTGGCCGGAGTTAACAGAAAAATGAAACTTATTGAATTTGTATTTGGTTGTCTTTTTCTTATAAGCAATTATCTTTCTTACTGTACACTGTAATTTTTTTATTATTAAAAATTTATATTGTAACAAGACTCTAATTTGGTTGACAATAATTTTGTTTTTTTAAAAGTTAGACTTTAACTCTATTGGTGGAGGTATTTAAAGTTTCAAAAAGATTCCAGCAAAAAGTTGATTTACCAACTTTGTAATAATTAAGGAGGTAAAGAAAGTGTTTCAGGGGTAAGATTAGTAGGACCCGGTTGGAAAATGATAAGGGCGCCCTTTCGATTTCCGGTATGACTATTGTCAAACTTAATGACTGCTCCGGTAAAGGTCCCATCTTTTTATTAACCCTAGCATAAAGTTTCATATGTTCCTTAACTCTTGCTGATTATGTGTTAAATTTTTTTGAACGGCTACACATTTGGGAGTACCTACACATGTATCTTGTACTAGACTTGAACATTTAACTATTGGGAACCTTTCAAACATATCATTATGCCACATGTGATTTGATTTTGGTTTAAACACTTGTATGAGTCTTCTTTTTTGTTTCCTAAATACTTGACAGATTTGATAAATAAAAATGAACTATGTGAAGTTTATATATATATATATATATATATATATATATATATATATATATATATATATATATATATATATATATATATATATATATATATATATATATATATATATATATATATATATATATATATATATATATATATATATATATAGTGTGTGTGTGTGTGAGGATCCCGATCGGGTGAGGACTCCAATTTCAGTGAGGACCGCGAGGACAAATCTGGATCTGTAATCTTGAAAAATAAGTGGCTAAGATTTAATGTGAAAAAATTGATGCATCTTAAAAGTTTGGGAGGTTATTTGACTAACAATCGAAACTAGTGGTAATTAACACAAATAAAGAAGATTAATATGGCAATCTAAACGAGACCTGCTCTATAACACCTAGTAAAACACAACTTGTACATCATACATTTAAGTAAAGAAGCAAAGAGATTTTCACCAAAAGATGTACAAGTACTGGCATAGATACAAGTTAGATCATAATCATGTATAATGGTTACAAAAATATGCAAATCAAGTACATGATCTAAACTGGTTAAGTATCTAAAAAACATGTCCCCAAAAGTGACAAAATAAACTAAGGACTAGACAATGCTCATTTCTCCATGACGGCTTTCCTTTGTCTCCACTAGATCCTGATACATCAAGGAAAACAACAACTAAGTAAGCATAAGCTTAGTGAGTAACTTTAAAAGAATCAGCAAGTTGTGAAAGAACAATATAATTTAATTATTCACCAAATTTGTCTTAATAGACATAAATAACACTAATAGCATTTTCATCATGCTATATAACACCAAATATTGGTTTCCAATTAAGGTCACCAAGTAAGGCTTCACACCAGCCTATAGAGACTATACACCAGTCTTATAATTACACCATGAAAAAAGCTAAAGATTAGCCAAACACCAAGTTTATACACAAGGGATTTCACACCAATCCCAATGTTTAAGTAATGAACTATCATAGGAAATATTATGTAATAACTTGCAAGAACACACAACAACAATATACATACACTATAACTCTATAATGAGAGTGAGGATACAAGTCACTCACCTTGAATCCAACCCCAAAAAGTAGTAACTTTGTTGTCAAAAACCTTCCTTATCCCTTTTTATCTACAGAGGAATAAGTATAAACCTTTCTTAGGCACAATACATCTTCAATTCATTAAAAATAAGGCTTCTAGCCCCTACAGACATATTAGTGCCACCTAACATCTTCACATGTTCATAGTTAGCGCCGCTAACTATGAACAGCTTGACAGATTTATCAGTTTAAAGCTCAATTACTCCTTTGTAGTCTTATACAAACTTGTAACACAGAATAACATTACTAAATTCGTTATTACACATGAAACCCTAACTTCCAACAACCGAAATAACTTACATTTCACCCAAAATTCTTAGCTATAATAACATAATAAGCATTACTAACCTCAATCTTCAATTTGGTTGCAAAACCCCTTGATTTCTATTTCAAATTGTTAAGTTTGGTTCCAAAAACGAGTTTGGAACTCTTCTCCACTGCTTCTTCTGTTTCTAGAAAGTTATTTTCCCCCATATGACCAAAATTACACTTTAAATGGAATTTCCTGTCAGTGAAGGTTAGCGTGCTAACCTCTACTATTAGCGTCGCTGCCTTAAATCCTCGTTAATCTAAAATAACAATGTACTTTAGCTTAGCGTAGCTAACTTCTAAGCTGTTAGCGGAGCTAAACCCTCTGTTAAGGAATTTCTTTACAATTTTTCATATCTTCCAACCCTTTGACCTATAATTTCAAACTCAACATCTAAATCCTTTATTAAGCCATAAAACCAAAAAGTAAACACTAACATAACACATTAACATCTCAAATCTCAAGATTTGATCAATTCTAGTTTTTAACATTTTAGTCATTTTTCCAGAATCACCAAAACTTGGTTCTAAGACTTCTAAACACTTGCAACATATTAATAGAGTCAAACAAGTGTACTAACCTGATTTTTGAGGCATTACATTCACCCCCTTTGCGACACTTGTCGTAATTTGATTATGTGAGTTTTTTTTAATTCCCTCACTTTGTTTTTGGGCCATTACTCTATTTTTTTAAATTCTAAAAAATCAAACGAATTAAAATTTAATTCTTTACAAAACAAGCTCTATCATGAAAATTTGAAAAAAAATATTTTATTATTTTTTATTTTTATTAAAAATCATCAAATAAAAAAATATTCTCCAAAAATTATGAAATTTTAAGGGATTATTATAGACATTATATTAGTAAGTTTTTAAAAAGATTTTTTCGAAAATAAGTTTTTTAAGTGTACATTTTATTTATTTTTAAATAAAAAACTCATCCATATAGCAAAAAAATTTCTATGATCCAAAAATATTAAGAACTAAAATATGTTTTATGATTCAAATTATTATGAACTGTATTTTTTATGAATCAAAACTTATTATATTTACACATATATAGGGTTAGACACAGGATCGTCTAGGAAAATCGATGAACCCTCGTACTCTCTCTCGTTCCACCTTTTCTTCTCCAACTGCGTTGCACGATAGATCCTCACTCTGGCGCCTGCTCCTCCATCAATGATATAGTCTAGTAGTCCACCGTAAAACTCAACCTTCCCTTTGAAAAGAAATTTATGGAGGAGGATTAAAGCTTCAAGAAGTGAATTATACGTAGCTATCAAAAAACAGAGGAAGAACTGGGTATTTTGTGGGAGTAATTTCTGGATTAATTTCTCATAGTAAAATCAACAACTAAGCAACAACTAAATAGCAAAACATCCTAGAAAATTGGAACTTCTACCCACTAATTCAACTACAGCCAACATGGCTTTTACCCGATCAAACTTCAACAAACAAAGCAAAAGACTAAAATACCCCCAAGGAAAAATGCACGTGCCTTGAGCAGAATTGGATTAACTCCAACACCCATGCATATCGATACCGTCATAGTCTTGCCTTCCTTATTACTCCCTTATCATAACTACTCCCTTTCTGTTTCTCTATATTGTCGGAGGTTGCATAGGGAGAAAACGGTTGGAAAACGGACCTCATTTACTCATGATATAAACCTCTATAATGGGGATGAATATCCCATTGTCTCTTTGTCATATATCTCTCATCAAAACTATAATATAGCCACGAGATTTTACGGGAATAGCTTGCAGAAAACCATTCATGAGGTTTCGTTTCTAGACACATGCAACAAATATGTAACACAGGGATGTTAGCCATGGTGACCGTGTAAGAAACAAAAAAAATAAAAAAGATAGAAGAAGGTGATGAGAAACTGTGTCTATTTCAGCGAGAACATGACTAACAAAGAGTCTTTGTTAAGTCTGTTTCATCCGGTACTTTCCAAATTTTCGGCGGTATTTATTGTGGGTCTAAGACCAACTTGCGTTTTTCACGCTATGTTCTTTCGGCATGATATTTCGGTAAGATCGTGGTCACTTGAGCCTTAAGTACATACAATGTATATATGGTGTGTGTTTGGAGCTAGAGGAGAACAGAACTGGGCAAACAATGGCAAGTGTAAGTGTTGTATTGCTACAAATAAAGAAAATAACACTACAATAAACCAAACCTAGAGCGATGAGAGCTAGAGGTGAGCTTGGGTCTAAAACCAACCCAACCCGGACCGAACCTGATTCGAAACATTGAAGGGTACTGAAAACTGACCCACATGGAAGGCTAAGTCCGGGAGATTCTCTATATCTCCCCCCCTAAGCCCCTGAGCAAATAAGTATAGCTTCCTAACAAACATATAAATATTTTAATATATTCTTTTTATAACTTGTGAGATAAGTAGATGAATGTATTTATTCTAATTTTTTTTTAAACGGTATTTAAAGTTTCTGATATAAATTTATAAACAAATTTTAAATCAATAATATAAAACTGAATATTAAGTTCAAATAAAAAACCGAATATATTTATAGTTTTACTAATTAGTTTTACTAATTCATTGGACATATTTTTTTAATAATTTCATGTAAAAATGCATATATACAGAAAAAATCGTTTTCTCTAATTTTTTTACGAAATATTTAGGCACACCATTTTGAACATTTAAACATCTTGTTTATGCCGAATGGTGGAAATAGATGCTGTATACCAAACTGAATAAGTTTTCAAATATTATGTTAACCCAAAACCGAACCGAAAACCGATTAAGGTTAATCGATTAATTTGAATCTCACTAATTTGCTCGTGAAAACAAAATTAAAGAAAATAAAATATATTTTGGAAAATTCAAAAAACAAGGATATATATATATATATATATATATATATATATATATATATATATATATATATATATATATATATATATATGCCGGTGACGAGTGCCGTCCAACACATGTCGTTTATGCGGATTGCTGTTCCCCAAAAACAAAAGTGGCCACGTCGGATAGGGGTGTGCAAAAATCGAGCCGCAACAAAAAATAACCGAAAAAACCGCAAAAACCGAAAAACTGAAACCGAAGAGAAAACCGATGGTGTGGTTTATACTTTTACAAAAACCGCAAAATTGCGGTGCGGTCCGGTTTTTACATTTGGAAAAACCGCATATGTAACACCCGTTTTCCCGATTCTTTATTTTCAGCAAATCAAATATTTATTTTAACGAAAATAAATATTAATTGTTGAACTTTGAAAATTAATATCTAAAATTATATATGGAAACTTGATTTGTAGGGTGTTATGGAACTTGGGTTAAATAAAAATAGGCTAAGGAAGTCAAGGGACCATATGTGTAAATTGATGGAAAGTTGGTTGATTGAGGGTCAATTCAAATTAAAAACCATCTATATATTTTCCCGTGGTCTGTCTTCTCACGTGAATAAAGAAACAAAAAAAAAGCATTTGAATAAAAAAATGGTCCAAATCATCATACCCAGATTGTATTACACTTGGTTTTGCTTATCCTCCTTCCTATCGTATTATTTCCTTCTTGGTTTTTCTTCTTCTTGCTGCCAAGCCGTGGACTAGTGAATCTTTGTTGTAGCTCGTGAATAGAAGAGTCAAGACGGGAGATTGATTAAACTTTGTTGGTGCTAAGTGGTGGAGTAGGTTCCATGTGTGGGTAACAATTCTTTTCCTTTCTTCTTGATCATAGCTGAGACCACCATCACTACCACCATGCTTCCACCGTGGAGTGTGTGTGGGTGTGTGTAGGGTTTTATTCTAGCTATTTTTCTGATTTTGGGTGCTCTAATGGTCTTATCTCCAAGCTCCTTGATTGAAATCTTAAGCTCATAATCACATGTTTTATATGAGCATGCTTGTGTTTTGTATGGTTTAAATGATCGTATTACACCTCTTGATTTCTATTGGTGGAATGTTTTTGGACCTGTTTCAGACCATAAAGGTCTTAATCCTTGTCTTAATGGGTTTAGGATTTGAAAATCCTAACCTAAAGTCATTTTTGGGATTTTCGTATTTTTCACTGCTTTGGACCTGTTTTAGAAAATCATTGTAAAAGTGTGTGAGTGTCCATTTGGGGTGAATCTTACCTTTCTGGAATGGTTTACATGTCTAGTTTCTTGTTCCAGAAGGCCTTGGTCTAATTTGGATCCTAAGTTAGGTGAATTGTGCAATATTCACTGAGTTGTCCAAGTTCTGTCAGTTTTGGTTTTCAGTCTTGTTAAATTCATATTAAAATATAAAAAAATCGTTTGGGGGCAAGGCCTGTGGCCTTAGTTCACTTTTGAAGTCTATTTTGTCCATACTAAATTTGAGAGTTCAGTTCTTAACCAATTTTGAGCGATTAATATTTCTTTAAGGTGTGGTTCAGTGGGTGGACTGATTGTATCAGTTAACTTTGGGAAATTTTCATTTATTCATGGAAAATGCAAATGATCTGAGGTCAGGCCCTGTGACCTTGTCTCCGGGTCTAGTTTACTCTTGATTTTTATTGGATTTTATTTGTAATCTTTCCTTGGTTTAATATTGCAAATCTTGTCGTGGGTCTAAAATTCAGTTTTGCTGTCAAGTATTTTTTTTGTGGTTTTTGGCCTTGGTTGCGGCATAGAGTTCGTAGCGGGTGTTTGGTCCTATATATGCTTATTAAAGATAATTAATAACCTCAATGATGTATTTATAAGGTAAGAAGGGTATAGTGGGACACGGTACGTGCCGAGTATCGGGAAAATACATGTATACTTATATAATTATAAGTAATAAATGTAAACGTTAATTCGTTCTAAGCAGTACCATGTGGAATGTAGGTTCGGGAAAGAAGAAGAGTTCTTGAGTATCACGTGCTTGTGTGTGCGACCTACTTTTACGCATCAGGTGAGTGTTATGTGGATTTTCGGGTACATAGCAAAATGAGTTTTATTCAAAATGTTTTGGAGTCAAAGTGGTTTTATGGCTTTAAAAGTATTTTAAGAAAAATATGCTTATAATGCGTACAAAAAGAGAATCAGAAATACAGTGAATTGATAATGTGATTGGCCCATGATAAAGAGTTGCTTAGTATCCGGATAAAGACCACGGCCTGCTGCGGGAGGGGTGGCAAAAAGACACTACTGGGATGGTACCTCCCGTCGCGAAGTAGTTGTCTTACCTTGATAGATGAATCTGTTTCATGCTATTGAGGAAGTAGTTATACGGGTGCGTCTCGTATAAAACCTACGGGTGCGCTCGTAGGAATGTACCACCACAAAATAAGGAATACCTATGGGTGCGCTCATAGGAAATGAAATATTGGAAATTTAAAGAATAATGTTATTATTGGAAAACTGTTTTGGGTCTAAACCCATAATGCTCACGAGACATTATGTCTCACGTATTTTTTTTTAAAATGCTATGTACTCAGGTAAGCAGGAAGGGTGGTAAAAGAGTCAAGTGTGGGACCGTAGCTTCCGGTGTATAAAGCATGAAATAAACGGTTAAACTTTGGTAATGATACAGATTGTTAATACCCCGTTTGTATAATCAAATGTTTTGTATAATGAAGTATTTGTAAAATACGTTCAAAAAAAATTGTGTGAAAGATTGGGGTGTTACAGCATATAACTGAACCACACCAATTACCATGTATTAAATAATTATATAATATATATATTTACTTATTATTAAGTTTAAATATGACATTATAGATTAAATAAAAAAGTTAGTTTGAACGACAATTTTATTTTGTATTTTTATAGTGCCAATTGCATTTGTCATTTTCATCGATTGTAAGTTATAAACTTTAGTTGTTTCATGATTACTATACTAAGTACAAAGAAACAAATGAGTTTAATTTTGTCATTTGATAGCGGCAATATACTAAATATATAGTCAAAATACTAAAAAATTTATAAAAAATGTCTCGATTTTGAACTTCTGCGGTTTTACAACCGCACCATAGGAAAAAACGCACACCACTATATTATGCGGTTAATAACCGAAACCACACCAAATAAAACTGCACCGCATGGAAAAACCGCAAAACCGCACCGCATTAGAAACTGTAAATTGCGGTTTTAGGTTTTCAAAAACCGCATAATGCGGTTTGCGGTTCGGTTTTGACCAAAAACCGTACCAAACCGCATCACGCTCACCCTAAGTCGTCGGATGCCGTCAGCAAAAACGCTATATTCCGCACAACATGAGTTGAAATTATAATATAAAATAATTATGAAATCGAAGATATCTTGAAATAATAAATGATAAATAAAAAAATTAAATCTATCATTGGTAACTAATGATCAAAGGACTGAATTTTAATTTAATTAGAATTATTATACGATTTTAAGGAAATGAAGCGTTAACTTTTTTGTGTATGAATTAAATATTTTTATGCTCTAACGCATTGCTAAGAAACAAAGAGGACAGTCACAAAGTTTTGAGCTTTCTACGAAAATCTTGGGATATTTTTAATAAACTAATAATAACTATTAAGAGGTAATATATGTCAAATCAGTTCCCTCACATCAATTTACAGGCTATCTCCCCTTATAGAGGGGGAGATTAATAGTAGGACCTCGGTCCGGGAAATCTGTCAGTCGGATAATTGCGGCTTTGAAACAGAGAAGAACCGAGGGTATGGTAGTGGATTTAGGTTTTGGACCCGAATGGGTAGGAACCAAGCCCGATTCCATATAGGACATACTCATTACTGGGCTAGTTTATGGTTTGGGCTTAATTTGACTCTCTAACTTTTGCACAATTCTTAACCAGATACCCGATCCAATACCCGACTCGAACACGAGCAGACCAGAAACCATTAAAGCCCCTCCCTTGGATCGATAACTAACCCTATTGTATACTCAGTTAGCAAATTTGGGTTCGATACCTTGATTCTTGGCGCCAGGTTCGATTCATCGATCCATTTGCTCACCCTAACTTGAGCTATAGGGACGCCATGTCTTGTCGCCAAATATACTTCTATACAAACGACTTGTTATCACTATAGAGTTGACTTTATTTCTTTGACTATCTATCTTTTTCTTTTTTTTTTGGAAACGGAGGATAATAATTTGGAGTACTCCCGGAACGTTAGAGCGGATCCGATAACCGGGCAGGTCGCAATTGTGACAATTGTAAAAATTTGGTCAACAAAAGTCAACCGTAGCCAAACAAAGCGTACAATAATCCATATGTCGAAATATAATTTCCAAAACTTTTACGATGTATTATTAGATAATATAATACTACGTACGCTGATTCAAATCAATTATCGGGTAAATGCTGAAAATACGTATAATAAACTACTGTAGCGTAAAAATTCGATAATCATATAATTATTATTCTGAGAATAATAATATTCATAAAACGATGTATTCGTGAATACGAACCTGTGGATATATAGAACGTCGAAAACGGAGTTCGTATGTAAAAGTTACAACAATTAAACCGCTGTGAACGAATAAATGTACACAGGGTTTGAACCTAAAATACAAAACATGGTGCCTTAAACATCAAAAATGGGATAACGAGACATATATTATGAAGCGTAATATCGTCTAGCATTTAATTTCATAGCTAAATATATTTTCCGGTAAAATGCTAAAAATCGCGTAATCGGAGGAATACTGCGTTTAAACGCATATTTCATCGTTTAACGAGCTACGACTCAATCTAAATAAATGTTTAGCAATGTTTTTATACATAATATTTATTTAGAAGGTCATTTCTTCAAAAACTCATAAAATTACGCTAAAATGTTTTACGATTTTATAAAAACCACTTATTTTTATAAAAGAATGATATTGTTATAAAACAAACCCACCCTACCCCCACCCCTACCCCCCATCAGCTGAACCAAAACAATCCCAACACAATCTTGGGTTACTATTCATAATATTAGGCTTTTAACTCTAGAATTGATGTTCTTATTAAACAAATATAAAACACAATCTTGGAAATCATATATATACTATCAACATACACTAGATCACACCAAAAATCTCTCCAATCACCTCATCTCTCTCTCTAAATCTGATCATCACACTCTCTCCCTCTCATCTCTCCACCCACCACCACAAGTCACCACAAACCACCACTGGCCACCACCTTCCACCACCACCGTTCTTCGTTTTCAAGCGTTTTTCAAATCTTTTTGGTAAGTTAGCTTCCTTTAGTGATTTTAAACCTTATTACACCACTTTTATCTCATTTACACACACTAACATCTACGTAAACCCGTTGGATAATAGCTTTGTCCAAGGGTCATTCGTGCTCTGATGCTTAGATCTTGTCTTCTACCGTAAATCCCGCAAGAACAACCTTGTTTTTAAGTAAAGCACGTATCAAGGGTGAGCTCATACCCCTCATTTTCATCTTTTCTAAACATTTTTTTGGGAGAATACAAGTTTACATGTTAAAAATAATGATTTACACAAGATTATATGTGTTTATATGCTATAAATAATGATTTACACAAGTTTATAAAACTAGTAGTTGTGTAAAAACGTTTTTGACATGAAATATGGTTAGATCTATGTAATATGAACATTATGATGTATTATGTTTGTGTAAAAGTTACAAAATTATAAATAAATTGTGTAAAAATACTAGATCTTTAATATAAACGTCATGAAAATGAAAACTAGTAAAAAAAAACTATGTTTTTGTAACCGGAAACACTACTTTCTAACAAAAATGGTTATAACCAAGTTATTACACCATTTTTGTGGGAAATATCTTAAAAGATGTTATTTATAATAATCTAAATATGTTATTTCATTTTTGTTCGTAAAATATGATTATTACAACGGTATACTAAAAATAGACTATTATAGGAATAGTATGTTTTTGTGACCGGAAATACGACTTTCCTAGTGATTTATAAAAAGAACGTCAATTTGACGTAATAACAACTATTTAGACTTATAACATCATAATAAACCCGGGAAATGATATTTTTACAAGGAATTTGAATTTTAAACAAAAAACGATTATATTCAAAATAATGTGTATGAAAAATGACCATTTGGAAAGATTACCATCATTTTGACAAAATGACAAGATTTAAAATGTTGCCATCACTTATGTAAAATAACTAAAACAAATTTCTTGCCATGACATGTTGATAAACTTTAAATCTATCTTATTAGTATATTTAGTGCCTTGGATGTAAGAAATTATACTTTTTAACTCATTGACATCTTTTAGGCTTAAATACGTTAACACAACGAAAACATTTATATAAATTATAATAGGTATAATTTATAGAACGAACGACAAAGATATGACAGAAATACTAAAGATAATTATATAAATATATAATTATTACATACTATAATTATCATGGACACTTTGATAATTACAAACGTAAAGGAGTTTTCGGTATATTTACATACTATAATTATCATGGACATTTTGATAATTACGAATACAAAGGAGTTTTCACTACATTTACAAGCAAGGTTTTACACTATAATTATCATGAGTATATTTTGATAATTACAAATACAAAAGGGTTTTCATTTCAGTACGAACTAGGATAAAACATCACGTTGGGTGGTTATGTGAGACATTTCTTCACAGTACTGAAAGATGTACGCATTAAGTTCTGGATTATAACCTTAATCATTCATGAGCGAGATAGTTGTGTATAGATCTATATGGGACTGACAATCCCGCACCTAAGCTGCTAGCTACAGCTAGACCGGCAGGTCTGGGGTGACAAATGTCTTAACATTGCGACGCCTGAAGAACGTCGTGGCAGGCCTACATACTAGTCACAGCAAGGTTATAATAACTCACATGAACGACAACTAATATCCTTAGTTTGGGGAAAAACATCTTCAAATGGTTTTATATAAATATAAAACTACATGTTGCTCTACACAAAATATAAGTATGGTTTTTACTTATACATACGGGTTTTATGGGATTAAAACCACATTTTATCAAGATACAAATATAAGTACGGTTTTACTTATACATACAAGTTTTATGGTATTAAAACTACATTCTAACAAGTTGCAAATATAAGTATGGTTTTACTTATACATACAAGTTTTATGGAAATTAAAACTACATTTTATCAAGATATAAATAAAAGTACGATTTTACCTACGTAGAGGTTTTACGGAATCAGATCTACAATTAATGTACGAATAAACATGTATTTACATGGTTTCGTACAAGAATAAGACTATGCAATACTATTTTCAAGTATAGAAACACGTATACATTTTCGGTCTTTGGGTTTTAAGACTACGACTCACTTATATGAAAATATTGGATTTTCTGGTTTCAAACACTATCTCTTTACAAGGAAAAAGGGACTATGGATTTTCTCAATACAAAAATCTTATGAACTCACCAACATAATGTTGACACTCTTTCAAATTACTTGTATTCTCGGGGAACAATTAGTCAGGTCCGACTAACCTTTTGGAATGGGACACGAAGACCTCTCTTTTACTTATTTCATTATCATATTATAATTGGGTTGAAACAATACCGTTTGAACAATGTAACTTTCCAATTATAATGTATGATGGTTGTTATCTACTTATGTTTCAACGTATGCAATGGTTGTGATGCTATGTCCCGTTCCGCCCTCAAACGATTCCGCCATCGTGGTTTGGGGTGTGACAGCAATCGCCTCCGTTTCCTCCCCCTTAATTCGCCTCTCCTGGGAAAATCCCCTACATGGGGTTAGTCGGAGTAGAACTCACGACCTCCACCCACATGGGTATATAACCCGGTGCCTCTTCCCAGCTAAGCTGGAGGTCATTGGCCATTTATCTTATATTGATGACTTCTTGTCGCATATCGTAGACGGGAAACAGGCGTGTTTTCTGGAAACCTATAGTGATGATGTTTTGTCACCAAATATCTAATTATAATTAAAATTAAATAAAATTCTTCTAGTTTAATTAATGAAATAAAGAAACATGGTAATTTAAGCTGGGCTATGGCAACGACATTGTGTCGCTATAACTTTGTATCCCCTAAAAGAAACAGCCGCCCATCTTGTTCATTTTGTCTCACTACGGTTCCTCCCATTTTTCTCACTAGCAGAAGGAGACTACGAGTCGTCATATCCTACATTTGGTCAAGTTTCTCTGACGATCTCCAAGCTGGAAATTTACGATTTTGTTTTTAGTTAGGGTTGTTTTTTTATCAAAAAATTGTCCCTAATGTTCTATTCATTCCCTCAGCTTAACCTTTGGCTACATTGGTTTGTTTTCTAATTCTGGCGACCTTCACCACTAATTGTAGGCATGACTTTTTGGTTCCTTTTCTTGTAATACAATTTTCTCCATTTTAACCGGTTAGTAAGTCTTCATTTTCTTAATATAATGCTTTTAAAGAACAATTTCATGTTTGTAGATGTTATAAGATTGATTAAGTACTAATTAAGCTATTAAATCGTCCATTAAACTCTTAAAAAGTAGATGAATGTGACAAAAATGTTAACTTGTTGGAATTTTCCCAAATCATGTTTTTATTAAAAAAAATTGGTCATTTTTATGTTGCTAGATGTTATAGGGACGATTATATATGCATCAAGCTTTTTAATTTGTCGATTAAGTTCTTAAAACGTGGCTGAATAGGACTAAATTGTAATGAACTTTCAAATCTGCAATAGTTTTGAAATAGCCCTTAAATTTTTGTGACTTGCTGGATTTTACCCATTTCACGTTTATAGTAATTGTTTTGGTCTCTCTCTCACACACACACACACACAGATATATATATATATATATATATATATATATATATATATATATATATATATATATATATATATATATATATATATATATATATATATATATATGTCCCCCACACACACACTATAACAATAAAATATTGTTCTATAAAAATGTACCTTTATATAAATTATGTTGTCGAATTTTCAATAAAAAAGTTAAGGCACACTTTTTTTTAATGTAGGATGACATTCAAGTTGAGTATAAAAACGTTGGAGGAGGTTAGCGTGACTAAGTTGCAAGTCGATGAGGTTGAATGCATCAAACATGCACTTGAAGAAAGACGTGGGCATACACGAAGCGTTGGTAGAAAAAATAAAGTATGTACCATGTTACTGCACACCAAACACTACATCGAATAACCAAAACTACAATGCAATGGCCGAACACTTACTCAACAATTTAGTCAACATATAAGTCAACCAATTCAATCAACAAATCCAAGTAGTTTTATCCCAATATCAAAATACTCAACAAACCATACCAGTGTTTCAATTTCAAATTGATCCAACAAACTGCAACCTATAAAAAATCAACCTTCATGTGTGATGAAAGTGACGACGAACGTGATTATGTAAATGATGATCAAAGAAGTGTTCACGAAAGTTCTATCAAATATATGTTTTATTGTTTGAAAGTTTTAAACGATTTGAACAAACTTTGTATGACACTATAATATTTGTATGATTCTAATTGTTTTGGTAAACTGTGTAGTAGCTTTTTATGTTCTTATTTATAAAAAAAGGAAAATAAAACTATATATATATATATATATATATATATATATATATATATATATATATATATATATATATATATATATATATATATATATATATATATATATATATATATATATATATATATATATATATATATATATATATATATATATATATATATATATATATATATATATATATATATATATATACCATACTATAAACCATATATAAATTACAACCCCTAATGCATGTTAGTCTTAATTTTTAAGACAGTACAAATTTTAATACACAACCCACAAATTATGAAACCTAACTTACAATGTTATTATGCACTACTAAAATAGTAAAAGAAAAAACGGGACATGCGCGTGTCTATCCCTTGCCCAAAACCAAATAACCTGTGTAGAGCTTGTCCAAAAAAAAAAATAAACCCTCATTTTATTTCACACGTTTTTCTTCGTGAAACCCTAACCTCTCAAATGTTCCACCAAATGTTCCGGCAGCCACCAAATGTTTTCCTCTAAGCCACCAAATGTTCCGGCAGCCACCATCGGTTCCGATCCAGGCACCACCACTTTCCATCGCTTCCGGTCATCCAAATCGAGAATGCAGTCTCTCGGTCGCCATCGATCCGGCCGCTCCCCAGAAGCACCATCCGAGTTAGCCATCACATTGACGATCCCGGTCATCCAAATCGAGAATCAAGTCTCTCGGTCGCCATCGATCCGGCCGCTCCCCACAAGCACCATCCGGCACCACCACTCCGACACAATCCGATTTAGCCACCACCACTCGCCATCGCTTCCCGACTTCCAAATCGAGAACCAAGCCTCTCGCTCGCCATCGATCTGGACGAACTCGAAGCTTCCCGTCTTCCAAATCGAGCACAAAACATCTCGCTCGTAATTGATCTGGATCGGATCGAACCTACCAGGTGATGCTAATTCTTTAATTGGTTTTCATTTTATTGCAGAATCGGCATTGCTTCCCGTCTTACAAATCGAGCACAAAACATCTTGCTTGTAATCGATCTGGATCGGTTCGAAGCTACCAGGTTATTGTAATTGTTTAATTGGTTTTCGTTTTATTGCAAGATCGGCATCGATCTGGATTTACTCGAATCATACCACTTTGAGCTTTCTGATTGATTTTTAGTGTTTTGGTGTTATTTTGTTCTTTCAGATACACATACAAAGGTAGATCTGGGCTGTTCTTCAGATAATCCTATTTACATGGTAACAGATCCTCACTTTATTTTTTACAAATGTAATTTCAGCATCCGAATCATCGATTTGTGTATTTTGTTCCATGTTTTGGATTCATGTGTGCTTCCTATTATCAATTTCTAGATCGATTTTTAGTTTTTGCTCTTTTATGTAATTTTTAATAAGATACTTATCCGGTCGTATTTATTTATGTCGATTTTCTCGCCCATTTTGTTGTTTGTATACAGATAAACTGGTTTATGTTTGGAGATGACTATGTTGTACCCCTGAGCTGATTGTTGATCCTGCCGAAAAAAAGCTATTTGTACCCATGTATTGGTTTTTTATGGTCTCAATGTTTGGCAGGTCCTGGAGATCCTGCCAGAAACAAATTTTGGATGTTCGTGGGTCTTTCAATAGTTAGGGTATATGAGTAACTGTGGTTATTTCTTACCAAAGATGAATGTAAATTTCCTTTACTTGTGATTGCCAAAAAAGAGTAAGAGTAAATAATTGGCCAATTACAGAAAAATCATATCCTTCTGGTATTTGTATGTTTAATTATCTATTTTTAATACTTGGAATTGCAAAAAGGGCAACATAGATCTATTGATTTATTAATTCTGGACTGATGGACTAAATACAACTACATATGGTTTCAGGTACTGCTAAAGCTCAAGAGGAAGAGCAGTTTTCACACTGCGTCCCCTTTCTAGCCAATGCTTTTCATAGGTTTTGGTTTATGCTATATAACTCTAATTTTGATTGGAAACTTTTACCTTATTAACATATTTCAAATACAAAGACTAAATTAAGTTTGTTTAGTTTGGACTTTTACCTTATGAACTTGGAAAATTAACTCTAATTTTGAACTTGAACCTGGACGTTCACCTTATTAACAGATTCCACTGTCAACCGATTTAGCCACCACCACTCGCCATCGCGATGCATAGGTTTGACTTACGTATTACTTCAAGTTTGACTTACGTATTACTTCAAGCAACCACCACACCACCACCACGAATCTCAACTTCTCTCGATGCTAAAACCTTGGATTGTACCTTATTGCATCTTTCGGTGTCTTCCAGAAACCCTAGCCACATCCCCCCTCTCTCTATCTCTCGATCTCACGGTCTCCTGAAAATCATAATCCACGAAACCAGGTAATCTTTATGCATTTGATGTTTTTTTTCCTTTTCATAGATTTAATGTTTGGGATATTTTTCAGCATATGTGTTTCAAATTTCAGTATGAAGATACGAATTTGACCTTCATTACTATCCAACAGACCACAGGTTTTTCTAAACTGAGATATTTGGGTTATTTTCTTAGCAAATGTGATTCATATTTATCTTAGAACATACAAACTGAATGCTAAGAAGTTTATTACTTTCTGATCTATGTATGAATTATGGTTGGCTTTCTTGTGGAATTCTTTGATTACAATGTAGGAACTAAATGTCAAAATCTCTTTGATCCTTTCGACAACACGACAATCAAGTAATTGAATAAATCCCAATGGGCTGAAAATCTCCATGGTAATTATGATGCTTTTAATTCCATTTAATTATGCTAGAAGTAATTTAAAGACGTGTTTTTAAAACCAATATACTGACATTACTTATTCTGTTACCACCAGGTGTATATATGGTGGTGAGTATACATTGGATAGATTTATTAAGGAGCTTAAGTGTACAATGGCTTTTTTTTTTCACAAGATAATTAATTATCTGAGTTAAAGACTTGTGATGTCTTCATTTAGATTCCCGGTTGTTTAAAAATCCAATTTTCTTGGTTACCCAGTTTTGAAACAAAGTCGATGCTTTTTCACCATATTGGATTTCTTAACCATTGAACTACTATTTTTAATATGATTATTATATTAGCTCAATGGTTAAATCGATAAAAAATATTACTTTAATGGCCAAATTGATGAAATTGTTATAGTACAATGTGTTTTTTGTTCTTAACCCTGATATTCAAACGAGGTAACCAAAATTGTTTTAAACAAACAATTTAGAACAAGGAGAGATGGAATTGAATTACTATACATTATGTGGTGAATTGCTCTCTTGATTTTGGGTTTTGATTTATGAGGTATGATCTCAATTATTCTTTTTCTCTTGATAACAACCTTTCTCCACCATCATCGAGCTGGAAAAGCAGGCTGGGGACTGATACATGATTGCTAGAAACTCTCTCAGCAATAACAATATATTCATTCAACAATTGTTAAAACCTACAGTCAGTGGTGACTGAATGGAGGTAAAACTACATAATTTTTGAATTTTTATTTTGGTCCAACTAAAGGCTATAATTGTGGATATTAATTATTCTTTTCCCTTTCTATTTGTATGATATTAGCTTAAGTATGGATTTTAATCATAACTTTCTTCTAATTTAAATATAGTCGATCTTTATTATTTCAGGTGGATGGTGAAATGATTATTTAGCATACAACCTCATCCCGGTTCCACAATATTTCCCTTATATGCTATAATCCCACTTTTTGTTATTAATCCTTTCTGTTTGTTGTGTTTTAGTCACGAGAATGTGCAGTTGTTTCATAAGCTGAAGTTATTTTTTTTTTTAAAAGAAAAAGGAGAGGGTATGCTAAAGCAGCTAATGCAGTCCAACTTACAATAGACTCAATCTGGACGGTAACAGAAAATAATCTATGTTCATTTTTACAATATCAATTCTCTATAAATCATAAAACTGGGATTCTTTGGTAGTCAGGTAACTAAGAAAAAATTGAATAGAAACTAAGCCTTTTTTTTCTAGAAAATGATTTGCTTTTCTTGATCTCTCTTCCTTATTATGAGAAACTTGGATGTGTGAGAAAAATGTAAACAGAGAAATCAAAAGTTCTGGTTGTACTTTGGTTTTAATTAAAAATAGCAATGTACTTTGTTAAATTGCAAGATGGAGTCCTCAATCTCAAATTATCAAGTATAAACAGAGTACTGAATATAAGTACTGGAAATGTACTTTAAATATTTGGTTTTCGGTTTGATTGTCAAACTTGAAATACCCTTTTAACCTTGAGAACTTTGAAAATTTTGATTTCAACTCTTGGTCTTACTGATTTCTTTAAAAAGTTGCTGAACTTATGATTTCAACTCTTGGTTTGATTCAAACTTTAAAAAGTTGCTGAACTTATGATTTCAATTCTTGGTCTTACTGATTTCTTTCAGTGTCTTATTATTGGTGATGAATGTGAACACCCTAAACCAACACCTGATCCTTATTTGAAGGCCATTGAAGTTCTCAATGTGTCAAAAGCACATACTTTCATGTGTAAGGTATTAATTTCTCATTTTCTTGACAGAATTACATGTTTGGTTTGTTTCCACAAGATCCCTTCATTGAAAGGTAGTTTAGGAAGGGCAAAATTTGAGAAATAGCAACGTGCTTTCTGTTATTTGTGTATTATAATTTATAGCATCCTACTTTCATTTCTTTTTATTACAGCATTGTACTTTCGATTCTTTTTTCTTTTTAAGAAAATTTGTTTTGAAAAATCTACCGTATAGCATTGTACTTTCAAATTTTTTTTCTTGCGAGGATATTATACTATGAAAAAGATTTACACAATTATAGTAGTGAAAATTGCTTTGTATTTTGGTGACATTGCTACCATTTGGAAGATTTTTCACAATACAATGTTGTAATAAGAAAAAAAATGAAAGTGGAATGCTATAATAAAGAAATGAATGAAAGTACATTGCTATTTAAGCGTTTAACACAGAAAAGGCTAAATGCAAGAAATAGCAACGTACTTTCAGTTATTTGTGTATCCTCACATCCTACTTCAATTTCTTTCTATTACAACATTGTAATTTCAGTTTTTTTTTTTCTTATCAGGATATTGTACTTTGAAAAATCACTTTATACCTTAATTTTTTTACTTATTAGAGCACTGAATTTCTACCTGGTTATAGTGGTATAAATAATAAATTGCTATACTTGGTTACATTTTCCAAAGTACAATGTCGTAATAGAAAGAAGTAAAAGTATGATGCTATAATAAACAAATCAATGAAGTACATTAGGTAGAAGTTTCAAAGTGCAACGTTGAGTTAGTTCTTCCTACTACACCATTGTACTTTCAAATTACATTGTTCTAATAAAAAAAGTTCTGGAAAAGAATTGGAAGTACAGATGTGTTAATAAAGTTATAAAACTGCCAATAAAAGTCAAAGTTACAAGTGTTATGACTTCAAAATATTGGAACAGCAGATTGTCTCCTCTGTTTTTCTTCTGTTTTGAATCTGACTCTCAAACACAGAGACTGCAGAATACATCAACTCCATTTGACTTTTTTTTTAAAAAATTTTTAAAGGATAAACGGATAGATAGCTTTGAAATGGGACTCCAACATCCCGCTTTCCTCCAGCATCTTACCATTGACATCTACCAAAATAATATGAAGGTAAGCTCCTCCCTCTGCATTTGAATTCTTTTAGTTTATAATATCTGACATTGCAGGTGAAGTCAACCATCGCTTTCTGGATCTTCAATCTCGTTGGTTTCACTTGTTCAGGTATTTTGAAAGTACATTGTACCTGGTAATTTTTTATTGTTAATTATTTTATTTATTTATTATATTTCATATATATTATATGTCAGCATTCTGTCACATTGAAGATAGAAAAATTTTAGGGGGCTTTTTGTTTGCCGAATTATGTGGGATTTGGCCGGAATTGGAATTCAACTCGGTTCCATTCTATTCCATTCCAGTGTTTAATTGCAAATGAGTATGGTATTGGATTCCGCTGGATTTTAGAAAATCCAATCCTTCCTCTTTTTGTTTGAATTTGAAAATTCTGAAATTTTGAATGATTTTGAAAGTTGAATAATTTGAAATTTTGAAAATTTTGAATAATTCAAAAAGTTCTAAAATTTCGGAATTTTGAATAATTTGAAAAGTCTCAAAATATAATGATTTTGAAAAGTTTTAAATAATTTAAAATTTGCGAAATTTGAAAATTTTTAAATTTTTAAATTTTGAAAAATTTTAAATTATTCAAAATTTCGGAAATTTGAAAAGTTTGAAAATTTTAAATTTGTGAATTATTTGAAAAGTTTAAAAATTCAAAATTTCGGAAATTTGAATTATTTGAAAAGTTTGAAAATTCAAAATTTCGGAAATTTGAATTATTTGAAAATTTGAATAATTTAAAATTTTCGAAATTTGAAAAGTTTGAAAATTTTAAAATTGAATAATCTTAAAAGTTTGACAATTTTAAATAATTTAAAAAGTCTGAAAATTTGAATAATTTAAAATTTTCGAACTTTGAAAATTTTCAAAATTTGAAAAGTATTCAACTTTTCAAGTTGAATATTATAACTAAATACCCACAACATAAAGATTTCAATGTATAAGTATGAAAAAGTTGATTTTAACTTTTTAGTTGGTTGTTTTTGCAGCAAAAGTTGAAGCCGTTACTTGGGAATGAAGCAAATCAATTATTATAATTGATGTTTAGGTTAACTACTTTGTTCATGCTGTTGTTAAGGCTGGGGGGAGTGGCTTCGCCAAACCCCTCGCCAAACACCTCGCCAAGCATGCTGAACCACACCGCCACACTTGCTAAACCCCTCGCTAAACTCCTTCTCGCCAACAATTCAACGAGCTCGCTATAGGAAGCCATAAGCAACATCACTTGTACCTTTTAGCATGAGACTTGTACCTTTTAGCATGGTTAGCACTTGCTGACTACTCCCACCAAATTTGGTCAGCATATGCTAAGCTGATGTGGCATAGTTTAGCATGTTCAGCACATGCTATCACTCCCTCCAGCCTAACAGCTAATTACTTAAGAGTTGACAACTTACGATATATGACATTTACCATTGTAGGGTGGTGTATTGGAACATGATCAAATGCATGGTATAATCATTTTTTAAAAATCTAATTATGGCATCATACTTTTAAATATAATCTTATTAAGACATTAAGTCATTTAACCCCATTTGTTATTCTACTTCAAAAAATAACATTTGACCAATTGACCTTCAACATTTTCTTATTAGGACAGTGTACTTTGACCAATTGACCAATTGTCTTTCAACCTTTTCAAAAAATAACATTTAACACCATGCTAAGTCAAAGGGGAAAAAAAGCTAAAAAAGATCAATGAATCCGATTGCATAAAATTCTCCGGGTTAACTCACTGTGGATCCAAATGTTATTTTACTCATTTATGACAAGATCAATTCTTGAACAGAATCGAAAAAAACTGAACCGAAACCAGAAAAATAAAATTTATAGAATCGAAACCCAATTGCTTAATCGTTTTCGAGACGGTTCCGATTTTCAACATAACAGATACGTTTCGCCGCTAGAAACAAAAACGTACTTATATTTGCATATCGGAAATTATTCGGCGAAATGAAACTAATGTTCGTCACCGATAGTAATTAATCGCCAAAAAGAAACTATTCTCCGCCGCCGCATTGCGCGGGTACGCAGCTAGTATATATATAGACAGTGGAATAGAGAGTGGAATAGAGACGGCTTGTCGTTGCTATAGGTATGTCTATAAAATCTGTTCACTTATGATTTGCTTTTTAAACTTTTGAAAATACCAATGATTCAATATTTTCAAACTCAAAAAGCAAAGCCTGTGGTTCGCTTTTTTGTAGTAAAAAAATCAAACCATTCTCATTCATAATACTTAACAAACTTTATTTCATGGTTAGAAATTGTATTTTGAAATAAAAATCATTAAAAAAAAGTAAATTTTTGACACTTTTTTTATCATCGATGGATTTTTTGAAATCTTTTTAAAAATATAAAAATATAAATAACTTTTCAGATAAAATAATAAAAGTATAATATTTTTTTGTTTTTTTGCAAAAATCTACATAAATTACATTTTTTTATACAGAAAATATAACACATATCCTACAAAACCTTTATCCTTAACGTGAGATTTGAACTCAAAACCTTAAGAAAGTCAGATATACGCCTTTTGTCGCTGGACCAATAGCTCTTTGGCCTATATAAATTACATGATTTAATGATAGTATAAGGCCATCAGGTATGCCCTCTCTCATACTCTCACTTTTTGCCTGCCACCTCAGCATCCAGTTAGCATTTCTCTTTCCTCGCCTTACCCCCGGAAATGGTCACCTCTCACTACCTCTCACTTCCTCTCAGTTTTTAATTTAAAAACTATATTAAAAATAAAATAAAAACACAACAAATAAATTCATAAACTAAAATATAAAATACTTCTTCAAAATAAAATACTTCATTAACACAAAATACGATAAATTAAAACACAAAATACGATAATTAAAACACAAAATACGTTAATTAAAATCCTAGACACGATAATTAAAACACAAAATACGTTAATTAAAATCCTAGACACGATAATTAAAACACAAAATACGATAATTAAAACACAAAATACGATAATTAAAATCCTAGACGCGATATCCGTGAAATCGAGGTTCATTTTTCAAGACATTCCACGCATCCAGATGCGTGAAATCGTTGTCGTACATCGCCCGATACTCTTCCAAGGATTGGGAAAGGATCTGCTCGTCGGTGACCCCCTCGTGGCGGTTCGCTTGCATAACTTGTTCAAAGTTATACACTTTGAATGACAAATTCCTCAATTTGAAGCAAATATGATCTTTACACCTAAATTCATTTACGCTCAAGATTGTGTGAAACGAATTCATTTGGTCTCTCTCTCTCACACACACACACACAGATATATATATATATATATATATATATATATATATATATATATATATATATATATATATATATATATATATATATATATATATATATATATATATATATATATATATATATATATATATATATATATATATATGTCCCCCCCCCCCACACACACTATAACAATAAAATATTGTTCTATAAAAATGTACCTTTATATAAATTATGTTGTCGAATTTTCAATAAAAAAGTTAAGGCACACTTTTTTTTTAATGTAGGATGACATTCAAGTTGAGTATAAAAACGTTGGAGGAGGTTAGCGTGACTAAGTTGCAAGTCGATGAGGTTGAATGCATCAAACATGCACTTGAAGAAAGACGTGGGCATACACGAAGCGTTGGTAGAAAAAATAAAGTATGTACCATGTTACTGCACACCAAACACTACATCGAATAACCAAAACTACAATGCAATGGCCGAACACTTACTCAACAATTTAGTCAACATATAAGTCAACCAATTCAATCAACAAATCCAAGTAGTTTTATCCCAATATCAAAATACTCAACAAACCATACCAGTGTTTCAATTTCAAATTGATCCAACAAACTGCAACCTATAAAAAATCAACCTTCATGTGTGATGAAAGTGACGACGAACGTGATTATGTAAATGATGATCAAAGAAGTGTTCACGAAAGTTCTATCAAATATATGTTTTATTGTTTGAAAGTTTTAAACGATTTGAACAAACTTTGTATGACACTATAATATTTGTATGATTCTAATTGTTTTGGTAAACTGTGTAGTAGCTTTTTATGTTCTTATTTATAAAAAAAGGAAAATAAAACTATATATATATATATATATATATATATATATATATATATATATATATATATATATATATATATATAGACAGTGGAATAGAGAGTGGAATAGAGACGGCTTGTCGTTGCTATAGGTATGTCTATAAAATCTGTTCACTTATGATTTGCTTTTTAAACTTTTGAAAATACCAATGATTCAATATTTTCAAACTCAAAAAGCAAAGCCTGTGGTTCGCTTTTTTGTAGTAAAAAAATCAAACCATTCTCATTCATAATACTTAACAAACTTTATTTCATGGTTAGAAATTGTATTTTGAAATAAAAATCATTAAAAAAAGTAAATTTTTGACACTTTTTTATCATCGATGGATTTTTTGAAATCTTTTTAAAAATATAAAAATATAAATAACTTTTCAGATAAAATAATAAAAGTATAATATTTTTTTTATTTTTTTGCAAAAATATACATAAATTACATTTTTTATACAGAAAATATAACACATATCCTACAAAACCATTTATCCTTAACGTGAGATTTGAACTCAAAACCTTAAGAAAGTCAGATATACGCCTTTTGTCGCTGGACCAATAGCTCTTTGGCCTATATAAATTACATGATTTAATGATAGTATAATGCCATCAGATATGCCCTCTCTCATACTCTCACTTTTTGCCTGCCACCTCAGCATCCAGTTAGCATTTCTCTTTCCTCGTCTTACCCCCGGAAATAGTCACCTCTCACTACCTCTCACTTCCTCTCAGTTTTTAATTTAAAAACTATATTAAAAATAAAATAAAAACACAACAAATAAATTCATAAACTAAAATATAAAATACTTCTTCAAAATAAAATACTTCATTAACACAAAATACGATAAATTAAAACACAAAATACGATAATTAAAACACAAAATACGTTAATTAAAATCCTAGACACGATAATTAAAACACAAAATACGTTAATTAAAATCCTAGACACGATAATTAAAACACAAAATACGATAATTAAAACACAAAATACGATAATTAAAATCCTAGACGCGATATCCGTGAAATCGAGGTTCATTTTTCAAGACATTCCACGCATCCAGATGCGTGAAATCGTTGTCGTACATCGCCCGATACTCTTCCAAGGATTGGGAAAGGATCTGCTCGTCGGTGACCCCCTCGTGGCGGTTCGCTTGCATAACTTGTTCAAAATTATACACTTTGAATGACAAATTCCTCAATTTGAAGCAAATATGATTTTTACTCCTAAATTCATTTACACTCAAGATTGTGTGAAACGAATCCGCAACACGTTGCCAGAAACCGTGAGCGTGACTCCTCACATCGGGGTCTTCAGATTGGATGACCCAGGCCCTCGCTAACGCTGCCTCTTCATGCTGAGTCCATTGCCGAGCACGGTTGCCATTTCCGACAGCGTTTCCATTTTCCACACCGGCCATTTGAAAATGTGTATGTATTGATGTACATGTGAAAAATGTGTGTGTATTGATGTGTATGTGAAAAATGAGTGAGATGTGAAAGTATTTATAGGGGGGGTTTTGAAAATTTAAATATTTTTTTTATAAAATTAGCCGTTTTACAACGGTAAAAAAGATCAAATCCGTCGCGCGACGCCTTGAACTCGCGCGGGGTTGAAAAAACCCGACGTCGCAGGGGCGGGACGGTGTTTACCGCACTCGTCGCCCTCGTCGCACCTGCCCGACGTCGAACACACCGGAGGGCCTAATAGTTATATATTTTCAGCAGAAAATGCCTTCCTACCGGAGACCATTTATTGCGGGACCAAAAGAACCCGTTACAGACTTAAAGTCATCTTTAAAGTCAGTGAAGGATTTTTAATGTTCTAATTAATATTGTATATCTTACAGTGTAAAGTATTCATCAAATTCTATAAATATAATATTTTTATTATATATTATCTGTGCATCTTTATGATCAAAGTGGCCTAACATGTTAAAAGATATGGGAACGCGTAAGAATCTGAGAAAATGAAGAATAGTGTCCCCTTTGTTCTAAGACATTGTAATAAAATAAATATGAACGTGTCAAAAATAAATTACTTTTGAATATGAATCAAAATATGTCAGCCTGAATTGTTTTGTGATCTCTTTGTATTTTTAGAAAATAATTTGTATCACTTTATCTAAGATAATAATTAATTTTAGAGTAAGACGATTGATATGTTGTAAGTACCTAATAAATTTCGACAATTTTAATTTAAAATGAATTTTATTTATATTCTTACAAACATTCAATATTACAATATTACTTTAATATCCTTACAAATTTTAAAATTACACATATATATCATTCTAAAACTATAAAATTCACATCTATATCTAACATCATATTTTAATTAGGATTAAACTAATTTAATATTGAAAAACTTATCTGAATATCAAAATACCATATAATATTATTAAACTACCCTTCCCAAATTAACGATAATGTTCTTCTTACATGTTTGCTTAATATCATGAAATTCACACATTTTGGAGAGCTGAATTTGACTCCCAAAAGTCAAAAACTAAATAATTTCATTTCTAAAGACCATAGGTGTGGAAAATTCTTACTCTACAGATTGAAAAATTCGTGCAAAATTTGTAGATGCATAGGACATGAATCAATCAAATTAGAAAAGTAAAAAAGGAAGCAAAATTACAGCATGTCATCAAAAATGTTATTTTCCTTTGCGACAACGGCAGTACCTGGATCATGGCAGCCAACGACGATAAGTAATGGTAATGAGGTTTCTTGATATATAAATCGATCGAAACTTTAAATTAAAGGATTTCTTGAAGATGAGGTTAAAGAGCACGGAAGAATATGAAACTGAAGGCTTTATTGGTAACTGTAGATATCGACCAAGAGATGACGCGACGATTAAGCCATCTTATGTAGGGCAAGCATGGCATTGTAAAAGCTTCTACTTCTTCGTCACCTTTAGCTTGTTTTAAGTTGAGGTTTTGTGGTTGCGGTTTTTCGGTGTTAAATTGATTTTATCCTATTTAAAATTGCATATAGATGTGAATTTCTTAATTTTAAATGGATGTATGATGTATCTATAAGAAGAATATCATCTTTAATTTGAGAAGAGTAGTTTAGTAATATCATATGGTATTATGATTTTTAGATAAGTTTTTCAATATGAAATTGATTTAATTATAATTGATATAGATGTACATATTATAGTTTTAGCAGGATGTAAATGCAGTTTTAAGATTTATAAGGATATATATTAAAATAATATTGAAAGCTTGCAACAATATAAATAAAATTCACTCTCATCTAATTTAACCCAGTTTGTTTTTATTTGATACTTCTATTTTAAAATAATATAATTCAAATCGGTTATGTTTATACTTTATATAATAACCAACTACATTAAACATTTAAACGTTAAATTCATAACCTAAAGCAGGTTCTGTAAATTAGAAGTCTAACATTTCTTCTAAAACGGCTCAAAAAGCCTGTATCAACATTTTTATTGATGATAAAAGTACTCATCTAATTAGAACTACAATATTTAGTTAGTTATTTTAATGATGATCTAAGTAGGTTATGTAAATCAGAAGTCTAAATTTTATTCTAAAAAATGCTCAAAAAGTCTTTATCAACATTTATATAATAACCAACTGCATCCTAGAAAATTATAGATTTAAAACAAAAAAAAATAAAGTTATGTTCTTAATTCCTTAAAGTGGATCGACATAATACTTCACGTTTTCAAATCAGTGATCAAGATCGAAACAATTATATTTGCAATTGCTCAATCTGGATAGAAAAGACGAGTTATAAAGTTAGGTAAACACGGCTAAGTTCCCAAAAGTTTTTATAAAACCGTGGGTACAAATTTGGCAGAATATTCTCGTCTTTCAATATTTATATGGAAGCTTCCGTGTATAAATCCAAGTGAATTCATCGAAGAAACCCATCTCTTTCTAACTCTCTTTCTTTCTCTCTCTACAAATATCTCTTTGACAAAATGCCGGAATTCAAAACAGAAGGGAATCTTTTTCATGTGGGTTATGCTTTACCTGCAAGAAAAATTGAAGCTTTCATGGTCCCATCATTCATCGACTACGCTAAAGAACAAGGCATCGATTTTATCCCAATCGACGTTTCAAAACCACTCACCGAGCAAGGTCCCCTCGACTGCATCATTCACAAGGTCTACGGCCATGAATGGAACCTCAATCTCCATGATTTCTCCGTCAACAACCCCGACGCCACCGTCATTGACCCTCTCTCCGCCATCCAACGCCTCCACAACCGCATCTCCATGCTCGAACCCGTCTCTCAACTCAACATACCCCAACTCAGCATCCCATCCCAACTCCTTGTTCATGATTCTGAGTCGTTAAAATCTGTTGAAACTACAGGCGGTTTGAATTTTCCGGTGATAGCTAAACCGCTGCTTGCGGACGGGACCACTAAAGCACACGATATGTCACTGGTATTCAACCATGAAGGGTTAACTAAAGGACTCGAACTTGAGCCACCCATGGTGCTCCAACAGTTTGTGAACCACGGGGGGATAATCTTCAAGGTTTATGTTGCCGACGACTACGTTAAATGTGTGAAACGGAGTTCGTTGCCGGATGTTTCAAAGGAGAGCATGGAGAAAATGGCATCAGAATCCGGTGGCGCTATTAGCTTCTCTCGGATATCAGGTGCTGTTATCACTGGTGACGATGGACGCAGCAATAATAACTCCGAGGAGAAGCTAGATATGCCGGCGCCGGAATTCCTCGTTGAGGTGGCAAAAGGCCTGAGACAGGCTCTTGGATTGCACCTGTTTAATTTCGATATGATTAGAGATGATAAACGGGATGGATATCTGGTGATTGATATTAATTACTTCCCTGGTTACGAGAAGTTGCCATCTTATGAAACTGTAATGACTGATTTCTTCTTGAATATAAAGAAATCACAGGACTTGAAGAAGACGATGAAGAAGGAGATCGTCAAGCTTGATGAAACTGAGGTTTAATTTTTATTTTCTTTTTGTGTATGTGATAAAGTGAATCTGGAGATTTGTAGTCTAGATTTGATTCACAACCAGTGGGATATCAATTTAATTTTATATTTTTGACAAATAATTTAATACAAAATGTTACCGTATAGCACCTAATGAGTGGATATATGTATGAGGAGGTCAATCCATATACACATATATAGGCTCTTTTAGAGCTCGCGAGCCTAAGTGCTTAATCGAGCTTGGTGTCACAGTCTCGGCTCGAGCTCGTTAATTAAACGAGCATTATATTAAGCTCGAGCTCAGTTCGGGCTAGTTTAAAATCGGTCTCAATCCGAGCTTTTAGCGAGTCGGTCCCGGTTAGCTCACCAACCGGCTCGGCTTATTTGCACGCCTATCCACATGAGCTTGATATACATACTACACCTCCACATCTCCCTCCTCTCTCTCCTCTTTATTTGTATCCAGAAAACTAATTTGATTGGATGTAGTGTCTACCGAAGTGGTGGTCATCACCACTAAGACCATTGGGAGTACCCATCACTTTGCACAAAAGTGATGGGTGCCACCTCAGCACCACGTCAGATTTTACCTTTATCACATTCTATCACACTCCATCACATTACCCCCTTTATACCCATCACATTTTCATCACACCACCTCATTTTTTTTAATTTAAAAAAATTCAAAAATAAATAAAAACCTAATTTTTAATTTAAATAACATTAGATTAAACATAAAAATTACATTAATTTAAAAAACATTACATTGAAATTTAAAAATGAAAAAAAAAACATAGAAATTAAAAAAAAAACATTACATGGAAATTAAAAAAAAAACTACTCGATATCATCCGATCTGTTTTGATAAACATGCTCGGCTAAATCTTCACGGAGATATTGGCAAGTTTCGGAATTTTGAACATCGAGTACTTGTTGTAGCCGTATTTGTATTGATGTCCATTCACTGTGAATGACATATTAGGAGCTCGCCCGGTCCAAATATCATTGAAAATTGGAGATTGATTAAGAACATTTCGGTCATTGTTGGATCCGGCTACCCCAAAATACGCATGCCAAATCCACAAATCGAATGATGCAACGGCTTCCAATATCAAAGTTGGCTCACCTACGTCACCTCGGGTAAATTGTCCTTTCCACGCAGTTGGACATTTTTCCCACGCCCAATGGGTACAATCAAGGCTACCAAGCATACCAGGTAAACCATGTCTCTCTTCGTGTGCCGCATATAACTTCTCGATATCACGAGCTGTAGGTTTACGCAAATATTCTTTGCCAAACACCTCAATAACACATGCACAAAACCAATCCACAGTGTCCCTTACGGTCCTCTCAGCCAATTTTAGATACTCGTCACTAGCATCAGCTGTTATGCCTGATGCTAAATACCTAAGTGCAGCCGAACATTTTTGTATACAACTAAAACCCATTCTACCTCTACTATCGGGTTTTTGCTTAAAATAATCATATCGCGCCTCTAAAGCGTTGCTTATACGTAAAAATAACTCTCTAGGTAAACGAAAACGACGTCTAAAATGTTTGTCACCATACAGAGGAGGATCGGCAAAATAGTCACGTACCAAAAGTTCGTGTGCAGCTTGCCGATCTCGGTTGATAGAAGTTCTGGTGTGTCTAACGTTTGAAGACCCTTCAGCGGCACCGTGCGCAACAACATTAAAAAACGTATTGATAAATTCGCCGTCGTCCGAATCGAATTCTTCAAAAAATTCCATTTTGTGTGTATATATGTATATATGATAATTGTGTGAGTTTGTGTGGATGAGAGGTGTATGTATATATAGGTGAAAATTTGGTTTTAATTTTTTTTTTTTTTTGAAAATATAGCCGTTGTTGAACGGCTTTAAAGGAAAAAAATTTTTTTTTTTCTATTTCTTCGTTATACAACGTGAACCGGATCACCCCACACCACGATCACGGCCATCACGGCACACACGGGGCGGTGTGCACGCCGTGATGGTTGGGTGAGCTGGCATCACGGAGCCCCTATCACGGGGTACTCCCAAACGCCTAAATATCACATAACATAAATTTTGGTGTTCACAATGTGGTAAGGTGCTATAACGGCCATGTGAACGTCATGATACTCATACCCGATGATCTAATAAACAAAATTTTGATTTTTTACTTATTAAACTAATATAAAATATTAATATAAAGCAAAATATTAAAAGAAAATATACCCTCTATATATATATATATATATATATATATATATATATATATATATATATATATATATATATATATATATATATATATATATATATATATATATATATATATATATATATATATATATATATATATATATATATATATATATATATATATATATATATATATATATATATGTTCAGATGAGAACCATTAAAAAATTTAGAACTAAAAAAACTAATCTAGATCACATATTACTTTACAATGGTTTGATCCAAGGGTTGTAGAGTTTGATCGTTCACTACGCGTTCACACTGGTTAACTTCTTTATATATATATATATATATATATATATATATATATATATATATATATATATATATATATATATATATATATATATATATATATATATATATACACTAAAGTTCAAATGGGAACCATTTTTTTTCTAAGAACCTTTTGACTTAAAAAAAATTCAAAAAAATGACATAATACACTTAATCGCTTATATTTAAGACCTTTTGTAAAAATAATTTTAATATATATATATATATATATATATATATATATATATATATATATATATATATATATATATATATATATATATATATATATATATATATATATATATATATATATATATACGTACACACGAAATGTGCACAGATGCACGAAAGGTGATCATATACACATTTGCGAAAAAAATGCATATGTGCACATTTCGTGTATACATATTATTTTTCAAATTTTTTTTGACAAAAAATCTTAAATATAAACGACTAGGTGTATTATGTCATTTTTTTTGAAAAAAAAAATTCAGTCAGAAGGTTCCTAGATTTCTAGGAAAATAATGGTTCTCGTTTGATCCGGACTCTCTCTCTCTCTCTCTCTCTCTCTCATATATATATATATATATATATATATATATATATATATATATATATATATATATATATATATATATATATATATATATATATATATATATATATATATATATATATATATATATATATATATATATATATATATATATATATATATATATATATATATAAAGCTAGAAGATTTATAATTTTTTTTGAAAGATTTGAAAATCATAGGTATCAATGATGTAGTGAAAAGTAAATTTAGATGAATTTGTAATCATCATTATTATATAATGCCCATTTCTGTTTGTTTTTTTACATACGGATATTTTTGTAATTTTATTATTATGCAGAGACCATTATTGCAACTATATAGTACACAGGGACAACTTATGTAACATTATCATTACACAGTGGCCATTAGGTATTTTCTTGATAATTTGTGTATTATACACGGATTATCTTCTGTAATTTTCTTATATAGAGACTATATTACAGTACATGAAAATTATTTCTACGGTTTGACTATTTCAAGTGATTTATCTTCGTAATGTCAAATCAAAAGTCAACAGTTATATATATGTATCATGTATGCTTATTATGAAAAAAAAAAAAAAAAAAAAAAAAAAAAAAAAAAAAAAAACAAGCCACATGCCTCGTTGACAAAATTTCCCGCCTTTTACAACATGTTTTAGTTTATACTTTATACAATATTTCTGTTTAGTATTTACACCCGTTTTTTTTTAGTTTTTTATACATTGACTATATTATATATTAACTATACATTTATTTAAATATCGATAAGATAAAACATTAAATTATGTTAACAAATTGCATTATAAAAAAAAAGATTTCATTAAATATCCTAAAAATAATATCGCCATTACTTATTAGTAATAATTGATTTATTTAAAAAAAATAAATAGGTTTAATCATATCAATTATTTTCTAGAAAATAATAAAAGTTAGCTTAATATCTAAAATATCTATCAATTTCGCTGATTTTGTTGATTACAACTGCAAAATTCATGGGTCCCACATATTAGATTTATAAAAACCATCTTTTGTCTTTTCCTTTATTTTACATAAAAATAGAATTCAAAAATTTTCTCAAACACACTCTCATACAATAACTCTCAATATTACTCAACTACACGGAGTGGTGACCAATGGCCAACGAATGGCCAATGAGTTTTTGTGGGCCAGACCATGGTTGGCAGACATTGGCCATTTTGTAGGCAGTGGTAGACAATGGCCAAAGAAAGTGCCATCGAAGGAAAAATGCTGTATTTTTTGCCGTTGGCATCTCGCCAAGGGGATGGCGATTGTGGTTGGCGAGTGGGATAGCGAGAGGAGGTGGAGTGGTGTTGGCGAGAAGAGGCCACTCGCCAAAAGGCTTGGCGACCTTTTACTCCCTGCAGCCTCATAAGCATTGATCTCTTTTCAAACATCATATTGTAAGCAATTGGAAGTCTATTTTATGGTTGTTGCTTCTTTGTAGATTTTTAATTAATTTTAAGGATATATGTTTTTTTATCTCAAAATGTTTATGTTATTATATATATATATATATATATATATATATATATATATATATATATATATATATATATATATATATATATATATATATATATATATATATAATATATATATATATATATATATATATATATATATATATATATATATATATATATATATATATAGGTTTTCAATTAAAATGTAATTAGTGTATAAATATTGTAATAAGTAAATAATTTTTAGTTTGCTAACAACTCGGAAATCGGTCAAACTCGGTGCTACTCGGGCGAAACTCCGTAAAAGTCGGTCCAACTCGGAGCAACTCGGCCAACTTGGTCAAACTCGGAAATTTTGACTTTTTTAGAAAAAAAATAACTATAGTTGATAAGTAATTTCTTTAACATATATGATATATTTAGTTATTGATTAAACCTTGTTTAATTTTAATTTTGTTAAATTCAATGTAAATTTGATAAAAAAAACAAAAAAAGACTAATAATTAAATGATTACGCTAATATTAAAGAATGAATATCATTTTTTAAAATAGTTTAACACTTTAATATTTCACATGTATAATTGCTTTTGATATTCATCTAGTTATTATGATTTTTAATGAAGTTATTATATTTGTTATATATCATGAGTTCATTAAAAAATACAACAAGTTATCAATAAAAGGAATATTAAGATGTTGAATATGAATTAGATGAAATTAATATCAACGAACAAATCGGAACTACATTGGAAAATGATGATTAAATGAGTGTTCTAACTATCTAATATTAACAAATGAATATCTATTTTTGAAGTAATCTAACATTTGAAGTTGAATCTTTTTAATGATATTTAAACTAATTTTGTTGTAAAATTCAATTAACTTGTGATTTTTGATATATATATATATATATATATATATATATATATATATATATATATATATATATATATATATATATATATATATATATATATATATATATATATATATATATATATCCTAAAAATATTTTTATATAATTTATCCAATCCGAGTACTCAGAGTACTCATCGAGTAATTCGAGTACTCGCTACTCCTCAATCGGTCGAACGAGTACCGAATAGCGAGTTCCAAAACATTGCAAAAAAAGTCATGGATTAATCCTTAATGACACCAAAATATATAGATTTTTTAAAGATTTCATTGATATACTTTTAGTAACTAGTCGATATCTATATTCCTAACTTTTCAAATTTCTACCTTTTAATTTATTAAATAATAAATATTATTAGATAATGTTATACTTTTTGAATTCTAAATATGAAATACTTAATTTATTAATTTAAATACGATGCTAAAAGTAAAATCTAAATTATACATTTATACAATATATTTAAAATTTTAATTTAAATATAATATTAAATATAAAACCAAAAAAATATATATCAAATAAACTTAAGAGTTTATCAAAGAGTTTTTTCAAAATAGTTAACTGTTTTAAATGTTTTAACTATAAAACCGAAGTCGAACTGTCAAATTAACTTAAAAAATATTTTTTATACTAATTGAAAATTTTCCAAAATGAGTTTTAAATCGTTTGACAATGACAGTTAAAAGTAACATACAATTATAAACAATATTATTTTACGTTACAAACAAGTCGTAGACATGGGCCATTTAACTACATAATTATATTTTTGCAAGCCAAGTTAAAAAAATATTCATTTTTACAAATAACTCGTGATCACTTTGTGTTGCATCACTAACGACTCTGGTGAACCAGATACCCATCCAGCCATGAACCCGAATCCAACCACCCGTCCTCAATTATGAGTCACACATGGGATGGACAGAAATGAATAAATGATAATTCATCTATTCCTGGACCTTGATCCTAGCATAACATGCCTTCCAAGCCACTACAATGTTGTGGTCCTGTCCATCTTTACCAATGGTTTTTTACGACTATATATAATGGTGTTTCCCACATGTATCTAATATCTATATTTTAACCGACATAATATATTTCGTCCGTTGGTTTATTAAAAGGGTACAGAAGGTCCACATGGAGGATGTCAAAGTGTATTTTGCTAGTGGTATACCCAAGAACGGTGAGAGAATACCATTCCAAAAGTAAATTGGTCCCCTCTTTATAGACTGCGCTTTGCCTTTTGGGGTTTTTCTTTGATTTTTTACGTCCTCGTATTAATATGCTCTCAGGCTTTCACACGATACTAATTCCAAATTGATCAACAGGGAAATACATATCACCAATGTCCCGTCGTTTTCTTGGTGTCAAATAGGATATTAGATTAAAACCTTAATCTACACAAAAGATGCACCACCAGGTCCACCACCATACCCATTTACTAAACCTTGCAAAATAGCATATGCCCATAAAAAAGGAACGTGTACATAAATTATAATGATTGTGCATTTCGAGTACCCAAAACCACTAAGGTAATAAGAATGTGATAAAAAGATAATTCAAATATAAAAATATCACGACAAAGCCACCTAATATCAATTGACTTCCGCTGATATTAAAATTAGTGGGATGGAACGTGCATCGTACTGAGTATATTAATTTTATATTTTCAACACCATTTTTGTAATGGTCTCTTAGATATTGTCCAATTTTGTAATATCAAAGAAACACAGCGACCATAAATGTAAATATATGAAACACAATGCCCATTTCTATTATTCTGCTATTAGAAAATAATCATATCTATAATTCTATGAAAAGTAGAACTGGTTATCGACTTCTACAATTAGACAGTGACTATTTTGGTCATTTTCTTAAATGTAGGAACATTTTTGATAATTCTTTGAAACAATAGGACGATATCTGTAAATTTTCTATAAAGCAATGATTATTTCTGCAAATTGGGCACATGTTCCTAATTTTGGTTGATAAATAAATATATTTGATAACGTCCATACACACAATCTACATTTAACTCAATTATGTTTGATGTGGTTAAAATCACTACTAAAAATCCGTATGGACTCTAATGGTCATATACGTTAAAACTTCCTCCGAAACAAAGGTTTCCGAGGCATTTCCAAGGAAAAATTTTTCTCGAAAAACGGCTCCTGGGAAAATTGTTCCAACGGAATTTTGACAACAGTTTCCAGACATTACTTACAATCTTCCTTTTTTCGGGAGTAACAACAATTTTTCCATATAAAGATTTTGTTCTTTTTTCCCAAGAAATTTTGAGAAATATTATTTCTTTAGATTTCCAACGTGTTTTCTAGGATTTTGAATTCGGTCATTTGTGCTTTAATTTGTGATTGTCTTTTGGCAATTTGGGCTTTATATTTTGCTTGTCTCAGCTAAAATTCCAACGAGTTTTCTAGGATTTTGAATTCAAGTAGGTTTGTTTTTTTTCAACTCCTAAACCTTAAAAATGTGAAAATAAACATACGATAAATTGATAACACAAAAATTAGTAAGACAGAGTATATACACTAACATTTTTTTATCTATTATAGCAATATAATTTTTACAAATATAGGAAATACACTTATATTGTCTTATTCGCAATAACAACATATTGTCATTTTTATACATAATAACAACATATTGTATATTTTTTTTCCATTATAACATTTTGCTTTACTTTTTTCTATAATAGCAACATATTTTGATTATTGTGTGTTACCAAAATACCATGTACTTCTATTTTTATATCTATCATAGCAATATACATTAAATTTCTTATTATCTATCATAACAACATATTTGTTATTGCAACTGCTCACAGTCAGCCAAGGTCGAGGTGTCCTCAAAGGATGATGTCCCCGTGACGACGAAATGAATATATGAATCTCCAATACCGTATATACACATACCTCTACCTCTTATTCTATGTGAACTCATCCATATTTCAGCATCACCTTAGATGCCGAGTTTGGTAATGTAACATCCGTGTTTAGGCTTAGGAGTTTTGGGCTTAAACCGAAAAATAAACCTTATTTTGTAAATAAGGAAACCAAACAAATAAAAAAAATTTAATATTTGTTATGTTTTATATTGTGAATAAATGAGCCAAATATAGTTTTTAAATCTATTTGTAATCAAATGTGAGAAATTTTGTCATAAGGATTAAAAGTGTCAATTTGGCCAAACTTACCCTAAGTAGACTTGACTAGTCCTAGATTTGGAAAATTAGAAGATATTATGAAGGAATTGATGTGTAGTTTAAATTAGGTCAAATAATTCCTTGAATTAATACTAAGGATCTAAATCGTTAAGAATTTTAGTGTAAGGGACCATTTACGTCAATCTGGAAAACTAAGGGTTAGTGTAGACCTAGTCAATGACTCAAGTGAAATAAATAATTATATTTGGGGCAATTGTATGAATATAAAGATTTCTAGTTAGAAGAATTTACTTTTGGGGTGTTGGGTGAAGAAGGACCAAACTATAGAGACTAGTTTTGCCAATCGTGAAAGATATCAAATTTTTGATGGGGGTTTCCCCCATTTCAGCCATAGCCACAAATTTAGAGAGAGGAAGAGAGGAGAATGGCGATTTTCATGGATTCCAAGAAGATTAGATGATTGTTCTTGAAGATTGATCATATACTTGAAGTTCCTAGCCAACCAAAGGTATAAATCCTTCATCTTCTAGCTTTGAATTCGAGTTAGGGTTTGGGGTTTTGACCCAATTCGATATTTATGGTGGTATGAGGTTATTCCTATGATTCCCCAAGGTTTATTTGATGTTTCTAAGTTATTGGAGTCTATATTCAATCCATGGATGCTCTAGATTCAATATCTTGATTGATTTGGGTGTTATGAACCCTAGAAATTGGGGCTTTTGTGATTTGTTGAGGAATCTAGAAATTGGTGGGTGAATATGGTGGTTTTGGATGAGGGTATTTATGTAACACCCGACTTATTAACAAAAACACCCCAAAAATTTTTGTTTTACAAACCATATATTTTACAATAAAAACCATAAGTCTGGGGTATTAGTTAACAAAATACGAGTACAAGTGTATCACGAAGTACAATACATAAATATTATACATTCTTTAAGCCGGGTCGTTACTTCAAATGTTAAGTCCTCAGTCACGGACTTTGTCTTTTCCCTTGGCAGGGTCACGCTCACCTGCAGGGACATATCAATAAAACTGTGAGCTATAAAGCCCAATGAGTAATCAAACGAATAATAACATGTATAAGAATAAAATTTCTCTATACAAAGTCAAATATGTATTATCACACAATACAAGATCAATTGTGGCTCACGGGTAAGCCCGCTGTTGCCGTGGCTCACGGGTTAGCCCGCTGTTGCCTAGACTCACGGGTAAGCCCGCTGTTGTCTATGTAAATCTGGCTCATCGAAATAAACTGCGGCTCACGGGTAAGCCCGCTGTTGCCTAGACTCACGGGTAAGCCCGCTGTTGTCTATATAACAGTTTACATAGATATATTGACTCACAGTTCCGTTCTTGTCTATACTAGACTCACGGCTTATCTGGTCTTGTCATATCTTAAATCCGGAAATTTTGTCATTTCTGTCCCCCAAATCATATTCATCTGCAGCTGCTCAAATAACATTTATCACAACAGATAACAGTGAGATTACTCACCTGTAGGTTTGCTACAACTAGCTTTTAGCGTTCCTTGCTTTGAAATGAAGTCCGTATGATTTTGTCCCAAACCTATAATTTCATTCATTTTCAAAATGATTATAGGTTAATACCCACTTTAATTAACTCTAATACACTAGAGTTCAATAAAACAATGTTATAAACGATGCCTAGTTAATAAACTTTCCGTTTACTAACTTTATGTGAATTTTACTATTCACCGAGGCATTCGGACCGGTCTACAGTGCTCCCGAGGGGTCGGAAACTCAATCTAAAAATTTTCCCAAACTTTTCAGACCATAATGTACTTATGGTTCAAATTTGAGCTTAATCGGACAAGCAACGCAAAAGTTAGCGTTTCAAAGTTTCTGTCTGGCCACTGCATTGGAGGCGCACTGCGCCAGGAATCAGGCGCACTGCGCCTGGGCGCACCCCGCCCTGATCCTGGGCGCACTGCGCCCTGCTCCTGGGCAGAGCTCCTGGACAGTCGCGATTTTAGCACTGTAGCTTGCAGATTTCGTCCCTTAAGTCCTTGATTTCGTTTTTAGTTGTTTGGGGTTTGTTCCTAGGCTAAAATCTTACATTTTAACAAGGTTTTTAACCCCCATAACACCCTAAATCAATCACACAAGGAATTAGGGTTCTTATTTCTAACAACCCCAAATCATCAATTCTACCATTTATAGCATCCTACTTCCATTGGATTGAGTTAGGACTTTGTTATAAGGACTTAATGGAAGTATTTCTTCATTTTAACCCCATGATCATGGCTGAAATTTCAGTTTGCAAGTCCTACTCAACTCAACAAGAAGAACAATCAAGAACATGAAGAAACTCACCTCAATTTCTTCCAATTATACCCTTTGAATGCCAAGAACCAAGATGCAAGCTTCAAACCTTCAAAACTTCTTCCAATTCTCTGCAGAAAATCAGCCAAGACTTGTTCCCGTAACTCCAAAATTCTGCACACAAGTCTTGCTTAAATACTTCTAGAAATTGCACTTTGGTCCTTCAAGTTGCATAATTCAAAGTTTTGCCACAAATAACACAATTTATGACAAATAACCAACTTTTATAACATTTTAAGTCCAAGACCTAAAATATTATTACATAACAAGTCCTTTTCTGTCCAAATGACCAAATTACCCTTTTGGGGTAAAATGACCATTTTGCCCTTTTTATTATAATTATATAATAAATACATTTTGGCGTTACAAATTATTTTTAATGATTCCCTAAGGATTCCAACCCTTGAATTGTAATCTTAAACCTTGAATCACTAGAATATGAGAATTGGGTGTTGAAATGGGTTTTATTCATGAAGATGATGATTGGATCTCTTGTTTAATGGATGAATGAGTGTATAGAATCAAATTGGAGTAATAATTGAGTAAGGATCATTTCCTAATGATTCCAAGGAATGGAAGAAGGAATCTCCACTTATAGTCATCAATTGATGGAATGGAATTGGGTATTCCATGGGTTTAACCTTTTAAACCAATGATTGGAATGGGAGATTCCATGAGGCTATTTTCTTTAGAGTTATGTGGGAATGATTCCCTTGAGGGATGACCTTGGTTAAGAAATTAATGGGGTACTTAATGGTGTTAAGTGTAATGATTGACTTTGAACTTGGTGCTATTACATCTTGCGAAGAGATAAGAACTTGGATAAGGAATTTCAATTGGGTTGAGTCATGAACACTTTGACTGGAAGTTAAATCATTGCAAAATAGTTCTTAATCATGTATTTTCGTGTATATTTAGTCTTGGGATGAATTGGGACTTGATCCGGGTCAAAATGGAGTTAAAAGGACCAAAAACTAAGCTACGGCGTGCTGAACACGACCCGTGTTATAAAACATGCTCCGTGTTAGTTTTTGTGCTGTCAGATGGGTTTTACACGACCCGTGTTTTCCGGGTCTGTCTAGATTTGTTAGTTTTTGGGTTTTGAGCTTTATGGTTTGGGCCTTGGTCCTCATTTTAATGCCAAACTTTGGGGATGTTTTAACTAAGGTTTTTTTATATTAGAGAGTCAAGGACTTCATTTTGGAATGGTGGATGACGGTTCCTTATTAGATCAAAGGAAGTAGTTATAGTGCGACTTTTAATGGAAACGAGTATGACACCTTCCGTTCTTGTATTGTAGGATGGAGATATGTTGTAATAACTTAGAGGTGAGACTAAGGACTTGAGCTAGCACTCAACTAAGAGGATGTGATGGATGAGATGATGTCTAGGAGCGCCTCCAAATGCATCAAACCCGTGTGTGGAGTTAATGTTGACTCGACAGTTGACCTTGGGTGAGTTTACTGGGAGTACACATCCCAACTATTATATTTTGTGTGTGTTATCAACTATTTTCATGCATGCTTTTATGTGCGAATTGTTATATGAGTACTATGTGTGCATTGCATGAAATGAGTCATTTTAAAGATGTTTTCAAACAAATACTATGAAGTTGTTTTTGAAAGACATTTTGAGCATCCTATTGTGCATTGCATTTCATATAGGATGAGATTGACCGTGTGAGCCATTGAGACCGAGTTTGATCCTTTTCTGAATTAAAGAGGGCGAGTATGAGTTTGACCATTTTCTCAATTAAAGAGGGCGAGTATGAGTTTTACCATTTTCTCAATTAAAGAGGGCGAGTATGAGTTTTACCCTTTTCTTAATTAAAGAGGGTGAGTATGAGTTTACCCTTCTCAATTAAAGAGGGTGGGGAGTAATTGTTCCCGACAATTGGGAACCGCATGAGGGAGTTGCTAACCCTCATGGGGCTAGTGTGATGGCCACTAGTTCTAGTTTAACCTATACGGGGATCGAGTGATATGTGCGTGTCATTTGTGAACTTAGGTAGGTGGCATCGGGGTGAGTTGGACTTTTATGAGATGGACGTGGGTTTGGGATAGTTGCATCATGCATTGCATTTGCATATCATAACTATCTATTTTGAGTAATTCTTTATGATGTTTTAAACAACTTTTAAAGTGTGTGTCAAAACTATTTTTGGGGGTTGTCCCGAGTGTGGTGGTTACCCTGCTCACTCGGAATGGGTCAACCTCGGGTAAGCTCACTAGGCATTTCATTGTCTAACTTATTTTGATGTGTACTCAGGTTGAGGAGTTTAGATGACCTTAGAGGAGCTGGATGTTTAGAAGGCTACGGGTTGTGTGGTTTCATTCAAACTGTGCAATGATATTTGGATTGTAACAACCTTGCTATTTTATAAACCAAAACATTTTATTTAAAGTAGGACCGAATGGTTTTCCACAATTTAAACTCTGAAATAAGTTTTTAACGAAATCCAATGTGTTTTAAAATGATGTTTAAACGTAAAAATACTCTTTTGAAGCTTTTGAGAATTAAAGTTCTCCCCAAAGGAGTATTTTTGAATATTGAAGATATTATATTGGTCCAAAAAGGGTATTTTTTTGAAAATCCTTAAGCGAGGGTGTTTCAGGTCATCCCCAAACCTTTGAAGCATGCCAATCTTATATGCCTCCTACAACTTAATAAAACAACACGGTTGTTGTTATTATACTAAAATTTGAGACAATAATTATCTAAACTGATAAAGAGAACTTACATATGCTTCTCTCGACCTAGAAGTACTGAAATCCAACCTTTCCATGGTATCATACCCTCCAACACAAAATCATTTATTCGCCTCTATAGTGAGGTGGGTATCAAGATAAAGTTCCATAAATTTTTGGAACTCTTCCATTCCTTTTCCTATATAAAACACATAATATAACTGGTGTAATTCGTGTTAAAGTAAAAACAATTATTGAAATTTATAAATATTATTAGCTTGTTTACCAACCTACCAAAGTCAATGATCATCATAACTTATCAATCTGCATGTATGTCTAGATAATGTAGATGCACTATCACTGCTCATATGTTTGACAATATCCATGCCGACATATCCCAATACTGTAAAAAGTAAAGAAAATATGTAAGTTAATATAATTTGATAATTAAATACAATAAATTACAATAATATATTAACACGCTTATTTTGCACATCTTTCCATGTGTCATCTTCGATAAAAAAAGGTGCATGGTCAAATATTATTTCAAAGTTATCATCAGTTTTATGGATCGAATGGCCATAAGCTCTGGCTCTTCTTGCAAAATCTTTGAGATCCTTCATTATATCTAGGTAATAGTCATTGATCATGTTAGATGCATTTTATGCATCTTTTCTAAGCCCTTTTTCCCTTTTTTATTTCTATTTTTAGCCATTTACATGCATTTGTAGTTATTTTCCGAGAACCTTGGTACTTCATTAGTTTGGTGTGTTTTTCAGGTCAAAATGGAGCTTTGATGGAGGCATGGAGCATGTTGGATGACTTGGAGCGGCTTTGGATGATGGCACGGGATGTATGCATTTGGATTGATTGGAAGCATCTTAGGATCATTGGAACTGAAGTTGGAGGCATTTTGAAGCTTAAACGACAAAGAAATGGAGCCTGCTTGAAGAACACGGGCCGTGTTACACCAACCCGAGCCGTGTTGAACTCAAAAATGTCAAAATTTCACAAAACCTTATAACCCGGGCCGTGTCCAACTTAACCCGGGCCGTGTTTTGGCCAACTGAAGAACCTGATGAAGAACACGACCCGTGTTCCTACCAACCCGGGTCGTGTTGCGTATAAAAACTGTTTCTCTGACAGTTTTGGTCACGGTTTTAAGGCTGTTTTTTGGCAGTTTTGAGGGGGACTAGATTTCTAACAAGGAGAGAACGAAATTTGAGAAAAAGAGACTTCAATAACACTTTGGAAACTTTTGATCTTGGTTTTTATCTTTGTTTGTAAGTACATTTAGCACATTTCCTACTGTTTGTGTTGTAGAGTTCTAGTCCAAACATGTGTGGCTAGAATTCTAAGCTTTCTGATTCCGTTGAACATGTGATTTGGGTTAATTAATCATTAGGCTATGTTTTTGATCTAATGTTCATCTAGTTATTAAAGTTTGTATTGAATGTTTAATGGATTCATATATCAATTTCAATTTGGCCATTTAAATTGTTATTTGAATTTTGTTTGCAAGTTTAATCATGAAATCCGTAATTGTTTCATGGGGAAATGTCAGTAGCATCATCATTGTCATTGTTTTACATCAAAATTAATGTAAATGTAACTTAAATAACATGTTTTTACGCTTCCGAGCACTTGAGAAGTATTAAATGTTGGATGGTTTGTTCTTTTGGTTCTTTAAGCGTTTTTCTAGTCATATCTCGAGAGCTTGTTTGACTTATGAATTAGAAAAATAGTTTTATCTCAAAGAGCTTGTTTTGAGTAAAATAAATAAGTGAACTTAAGGTATTTGAGCTTGTAAATACCTTATAAACCATTTTTAGATGAACTTGGTTCAACTCATAGTCTAAATTAAGAATCCCAGCAAACATGTGAAAACGGGATCAGAACTTTATCTTATTGTGTATTTGCATATCTTAATTTATTCGTATGATAAATTTGATTAGTTTATAACTGTTAACTTCAAAACCTCCCCTTTTAAATTCAGTGTATCTTACGCGAAAATTTGGCATACCTTAGTCCCATGTCGTCGTGGACCGATCCTGCTTACCCTTTGCTATCTTAATAGTAAATTGAGCAGTGAACATGAATTTAAGCTTGAATATATATATATATATATATATATATATATATATATATATATATATATATATAATAATAATAATAAATTAGACAACTTTTTAATAACCAAATATCAACCAATTCATAAATTTATTTATCAAAACAAATAAGAACAAAGGGGTGTCAACCCAAATATGAAAGTAGAATGTAGAAAGAAACCAAATTGTATGCTAAATATAAACTGTAAAGCAAATAAAAAATGATAACCTAACGAGCGTTGTGCTCCATGTCAGCCTTCTGGCTGCCCAACTGCATTTTGGACTCTCACAACGTTGAGTTTCGGGTTTTTCCTCGATCCTAAAAACTGTCAAAAGACAGTAAAAATCGAGATTGAGGTTGCTTATATCGTTTTTTTACCGACATAGGAATGCATCGCGTTGAGCTCCCTGACGCATCATGATGAGCTTAAATCCTGCGATTCATCGTTATCCTTTACGCTTCGTCGTTATCTCACTATGTGTCATCGTTGTCTACCATCACGTCGTGAGGCTTGTATGAACGTGTCACGATGCTCTCTTCCATATGGCTTGTTACATTTTTTATGCATTGCGTAAATCTTGTAGTTTGCCCAATTTCAGCTCATTTTGCTCTAATAGCACCATAAGTCTTAAAACATATAATTTCAACCATTCAATACTATTTTTCTATTATTTTATCCAAAATTACAGCTTTTAGTATATTGATATCGTATAAAATATATGTACAAAATAGGCGATATCAAAAATACCTCACACTTGGACTTTGTTTGTTCAAGCAAACTAGAATTTACATAGGTCGGTAAAATATTTACATGTGCTGTGTCAATTTAGGGAGTATGTACATAATGAGAGAGTCGATAGGGAGTGAGAGTGAGAGTAAGAGAGTCTGGTAATTGTATTAAGGGCATTGATGGAGTACTCGTGTTGTGTACGCAGCCAAGCGATGAAGACGACATATAGTCGACAATATGCCAATTGCATTGAGGGCCTTATGTGTAAAATAAAATTAGTCCAACTTTTAAGCTCAATACTACAACAATATTTTGAGGCGATAGGGGCACTTCCCCTACCCTTCCTTACTGTATCCGCCCCCTATTTGTTAGGCGAAACCCTAATGTGATCATTTGGGCCATTAGATGGACGAAGGTTAGAAAATTATACAATGGTGACTGCAAGAAAGCTATTGATGCAAAAAAATAATAATATGAAATGTCAGTTTTAACGGTGAGTGGGTTTACCGATCAGTCAATATCCGAGATATGATCGATTATGACCTTGTAGGTCCAAGCTTGGACCGGTTTGGCTTGCCTCCATTACAACATTCCACCTATCCTCTTGTGACCAATTATGCACTACCGATACCAAAACCTGTATTCCCTTCTATAAAATGTAGATATATTTATTAATGACATTTTAAAAATTAAAAGAAAAGGCTACTTAAAGAAGTAAAGGTTGACTAAAAAGGAAAAACTAAAATTTTAAAAAATTTAAACTGTATATGGAATTGGAAAGTTACATAAAAAATGTACTAACAATCAAAATACATATCTTTCAAGATTTTTACACCCATGATCCATGCCAAAAATAGCGCTGTAAAAAATATATAACCCAATTCAATGGAAAAATAAATTGGAAAACCCAAAACCGAAATTGATTTTAGGGTAGTGCTATAGCTACCCCCATTTCTTACTATACCCCCCTGATTTGACATCCTGATTTGTTTTATCTCAATTTCGTCTTTTATTGTCTTTTTCTTTATTATTATTATTATTATTAAATTAAATTTATTATTATTATTATTATTATAAAGAAACGGATTTGATGTTTTGTTTTAGAATCTTATTACATTATATATATATATATATATATATATATATATATATATATATATATATATATATATATATATATATATATATATATATCGCATTATACAACTATTATATATATATATGTTTATATCAATTTGATACAACGACTGAATCGTATAAATGTCCGACACTGCTATTCTCATCGCTAATAGATATCGTGTTATCGTTATTTTCCTAAGCAATAGTGGTTCTTCAACGTGGTTCCCACTTCGGTATGGCCCGTAAGACATCCCAAATCCTGCATATGTCATTATCGCCCACGTTTACGTTAACCATTATGTGAAGGTTGATTTACAAGAAGCGTATCCAATGCATCCTATTTTGTCCAGACTTGTGCGTGTATACAGATCAGAACATTCTGTTGAATGGGAAACATTGTATGCTGCTCGAATAAATGTTTATGTTCATTATCCAGATAACGCACCACGCAATTGTAATACTGGACCATTACTATCTCTGATTAATAAGACAAACTTTGCTTTAGTATTATTATTTATTTTGTATTTTTTTATACAATCGTTCGAATTTGACATAACCGTTTTGATAAAATTTTATAAATTTATAAACGTCGTTCGTTGTGTCGTAATTAATAAAAAACTATTGTTTTATTGTTATTAAAACATAAAAATTATAAAAGGTAAATCCATTATTATTGTTATTAAAACATAAAAATTATAAAAGGTAAATTTATTATTATTGTTTTTCTAATAATAATAATAATAATACAAATCAAATATTATTTGTAAAAGAAAAAAAACAACAAAAAAACAAAATAGTTAAAAAAACAAAAAAAAACAGAACAAAAAATAAAATTTAACATCGAGGATATAAACAGACTATAAAAAAATGTATGTATGGAATAACCCTAGATTAAAATTTTAATGTAGTGGAGCGGGTTACATTCTCATGTTAGGCAATCCCCATTTTGATTCTCTTTATGTGTCCGTACCGCCTCCATTTCTCATCATCATCAACGCATGTCTCACACTTCAGAAACAGACGACTGAAATCATTCGGCCCCCATTTTCACCAGAAAAATGGCGACGCGCAGTAGCACAGCAGGACTTGGCTACGTGACTCCGATTCAAAGTAGCGGAAACTCCTGCATTCTTAGCAAGGCTGATGCTGGCCCGGCGGAGAGCCACCGTTACTACCTTGCACGGCGTACTGTTTCCGAAATGTTAAGAGACAGAGGATGCGTCATCGCGGACTACGAAATCACTCGGTCTCTCTCCGAATTCCGCTCAGTGTTTGGAGATCAGCCCGATCCCGATCACCTACGTATCTGTGTCCCTCTCGCCTCCAAACCTTCCAAAAAGGTAACCACGTTGTTAGGGTTTGTGTTCTTGTGTCGAAGGGCACAGTTATAGCTTGTACTATTTAGCATTATCTGACCATATCCTAGCATTGTTGTATCTTCGATCGAGTTATTTTTATTTTTTATGTTTAAGCATCTTCTCTAAGCTTCTGATAATTAGTGTTGCTTATTCAATCTCGTAAAACTTGCGGCCAAAATGTTCAGATCCAGAGATAATACAATCATTTTAGCTGGAGTACACCAGTTGTAGGCACATTTTGGAAACGATAGATCACCATTGAAATGTAACCTTGAGATAACCTTTGTTTTAATGTTCCAGATTCTGGTTATTTTCTGTGGTCCTGAGGAGATAAACAAAGCAAAAGCTGTTCACATTTTGATTAATATCACCAACAAGGATAGCTTGCTCCGGATTATCGTAGTTGTGCAAGGCAAGATGAACCATTTTGCTCGGACAGTGTTCAACGAAAGTGAAGTCAAAGTGGAAATATTCCCGGTAAGCTTGAAGAAATCTACAACGATCCCACTTACATATATTAATCTGGTTTCTAAATTCTGATGCATTGATCTGGTTTCCAGATTACTGAACTGTTTGTGAACATCACAACACATGTCGCTTCACCAAAGTATGAAATATTGACAAGCGAAGAGAAGGAACAGATGCTTAAGAAGTATGAACTGGCTGATAAACAGGTAACATTAATCTACTAATTATCTGATTCTAATTCATAGATGGACATATTAACACAAATTCTTGTGATTTTTAGTATGCATGATTTGAATAAGCAAAGCTTTGTTCTAACAGAAGTTTGTTTTTTATTTAGATTCCATATATGCGAGAGGATGATGCGATTGCAAGGTACTATGGACTTGAGAAGAAGCAGGTGGTCAAAATCACTTATAACAGCAAAATAACTGGTTCATTTGTTAACTATCGCTGTGTGATATAACAAGCCATGGTATTATTAGGAACATATTATGATATTACTAGGAAACAGTTTGCAACAACTGTAAAATATTTTGGGTTGCGGTAATCTTTTGAAAATTACATCCATTTTGGTGACTTTAACCCCATCTTTGAAGTAAAGTAGTGGTGATGCCCGCGCGTTGCGGTGGGTTTATTAATCATATATATTCAAAACTATTTACGTAATCCCTTGTTATACAAAGATTTTTTTTATTTTTTTTGGTTTTGCTATTAAACAACGACCAATACTATAGATTTCTCTTTACATAATGAACATACCTGTAATGTCCCTATTACATAGGGACCATTTTTATAATATCTCTATTCTCAAGGACCAAAACTATAATTATGCAAATTAAAAACTATAGGGCTCAAAATTGTAATTATCCTAAAATAAAAACTATAAGGACCAAAACTGCAATTATTACAAACTATAAACTATAAAGACTGAAATTGTATTTATTAAACATAAAAAGTATAAGGACCAAAGTTGTAATTATGCAAATTAAAACTATAGGGATCAAAATTGTAATTAACCTAAAATAAAAACTATAAGGACCAAAATTGTAATTATTACAAACTATAAACTATAAAGACTGAAATTGTATTTATTAAACACAAAAAGTATAAGGACCAAAGTTATAATTAACTCATTTTAGCTTTTAATGGCGATGTAGTAAATTTTCTAAATATTATGGGCACTTCTCTTTTTTTCCTGTAATTTAATAGGATAGGTAATATTCGGGTGGAGTTGTTGAAAATGATAACATCATTCTCTTACATGCTGTGTGTCCCATTGTTGTAAATTTGATTGATTTATTATGTCATGTTTCAACACCTAATAAACAAAGCCGAAGTAAGTAGGTAGTTTTTACACAAATAAATATTCAACAAGAATCGTTCATATTTCACAAGTAGATATGCCTGCTAATGGACAATTTTGGCACAAAATTGGCACTGAGAGGCTCTCGTTTTACATTTTCTTGATTCCTTTATTCTACGACTTGACATACGCTTATTCGACATGGTTGCTTGTGCCCGTGAAATTCCCATTTTACCCCTAGTCTCCATCCTATTTACATGTGTTGCCACATCAACTTTGGAATTGTTCTTCCCGGAACATGTTTTCAATTTTCTAGACTTCTTACTCCTTCCACTTGCTTGACTTTGTTGAATTCTTTTGTCAGCATATTCAACTTGACCCAATCCACTGTAACGCTGGTTTTTGAAATTTACAATGATAATGATAAGACTAGAAATACAAAAACTAGTAAATATCCAAAGTTTGTCAAAGCAGGCAGTTCACATGTATTGTATATGAATACAATATATGAACGACCTGCTTGTTGTGGATCAGAAGTGTACATTCTGGTCTCGATTGCTTCCATGTGACATACAATTGTCGGGTTTTTTCTGTTTTTCAACTTTCTTGATCTGTTCTTCTTCTTCAAATCTCTTTGCTACGTCTCTCATTTTGGGTAAATCTCCTCTTACGAAAAGAAAACGGTTGCTCCCACAATAGCAATTAGAGAGCTCTTTATCTGTACACCATAACATATTATAACTTTAGAAAAAAGGCGATTTTGCTATTATATATCTTGTGGACTTACCATGAAAAATACATATCGGATCATAACGACAGTTACAGTTGAAATGGGCCACGTAACAATTCCGTTTGCAAAGGCCACAGCTAACGGTTTCTTTGAGATTTGAAGAGATACCTAGAGATTTGCCCGATGAATTCAACCACATAAGGGCATTATCGTACTTTCGTATAAGAGATGCAAACGAGACCTTAACAAAACGGTTACAAACCGCAATATTATTATTATCTTTTTTTGAGGAAAGAAACATAGCTTCTTTGCATAGTATTTCTTCATAAGGAATAACAGGTCTCTTTTTAAGAACCGCATATCTTTCATTAGCATCCTCACCAAACGAAAACCAATCACGAGCTGCGAAATTCACCGCCTCCCCACAATTGAAGCCTACATAAATTCTTAAATTGATTAGAAATTGATATAAATTCATAAGGATTTGAAAATTGATATGGATTAATCATATACCATGACTGAAACCAGCATGATATGCTTTTGGAAATGTGACGATAAATTCGCCTGGTAATTGGATAACTTTGTAAACCGGGACATGATTCTGTAAAAGCACATTTGGATGAAATATGGTTGTTTTCTCTGTAAGCAACTCAAAAGCTCCATCTGTTCCATTATTTGATAAAATTTCTTTACTGTAAACATGATGTTGAACAACTTTCTCAAACTCATGAGCAGCACTACCAGGAACTCCATACCATGTTTTCGGTGCCCCACAGTGATGATAATTTATACTGAAAAAAAGAAAAGAAAAAATCTATTCGAATTTATAGAAATCGTGTTGGCTTTTACAAATTTGCCCTTGTTCATAGCGTACCTATACAAATAGTGATCTTCTACATGCCATGCAAACATACTGAACAGCATTCCAATGTACAGCATCGGATCAGTCACTCCCTGAACGGATTGAAACCAATAAAATGTGGTCAGATGCAAAGAAAAGTTCGAGTCATATGAGAAATTTTTATAAAGAAAAGTATCACATTACTGGAACACCATTTTTGATCCAACGAAGTGCTGATTTTGGCAATCTTGGAAGTTTCTGAAACGAAGAATTACCAAAACATATGAAAAATGGTTTTTATATTTATAAATGTCTTGAAGTAAACAACTATATCAGACCTTCAAGTTCCATTTGCTGTTTCCGAGATGATCATTAGAGGAAGATGAGAATGCACTGCCGTCCACGTTCACTCCATATTCAACTGTTCCCTTCTTGCCACGTGTCATTGCATGCCAAAATTCCTTTTCCAAGTACGCAGATGGAAGACAACCAGATAAACAGTGTTTATTAAAACTCACCCTGTTTGCCATGATCTCAAAATCGCGAAGAGTGTAGCTTCTGAAATAATGGCGGAAGTTAATGTAAAATGGTAGCAGTGATAATCACACGAGGATGATAGAATTAAAATTGTTTACTTTCTGCTATTGAGGAATGTGCTCTTGTCATTTGTAGTCGATTTAGTAACACGAAGGGGTTGTACTTTTGGTGTAAATTTGAAATTTGGTTTCTCTTTCATCATTGTAAGACCAGTCGGAGTAGTAGAAGTTATAGGAGGAACAATTTTGCAAATTCCTGATGAGGAAAGTCGGGTTAATTCTAAAGTGGTTCAAAAGGGGTAAGAAAACGGTGAAACTGGTTAAAATTTACCGTATTTTGATGCTTCTGTTGCAATTTTCTGAAGATATTCCAACGGATCTTCGAAATCCTCCATTGAAGGATGATAGACTGGACATTCTGTGATGTGATTGTTCAATTCCAGATTTTGATCGGCTTGAAACCCCTTTCTGAAAGTTTCAAACAGGGGTGATCTGAAACGTGAAGAAAATTTCGTCTTTCTCGACTTGTTCCGATTCAATTTCATGGGCATATTTTCTGGTATTTTTAATACAAGCCTGTGAACAATTTGCTATTTGGTTCAGGAATTGAAGAAATAAGAAGGAACAGTTACTAGTTACACCAAGTGTTTGTTTTATTTCCAGATACTAAATCCTAACAGTCATTTAAAGCTTTCATGTCCGGCAATTCCTGGATTGAAGAAATAGAACGGAATTTGAAATGTGTAAGCATGCCAAGTGTTTGTTTTATTTCTAGACGAAATTCAAACACTAATTCAGAAATTTGATAATAATTACACAAAATCCCTCTTCATAAACTATCCCTACTAGAAAGATTTATAATAAGAGAAGCGCTCAATTCACAAATGAGTGAGCGATTCCTTGAACCGATACTGCAAGAAACAGTGAAACACAAATCTGAAAGCATATACGAGTATAAAACTTAACCAACTGATGAAATCAGGTGCTCAATAATTATCAGGAGAAACCACATAAACTGCGTAAATTTGTATTTCAGACAGAATGCCCATGCGATCGCCTTTGTTTTCGAATTCGAAGGAGCAGATTAGATTTTTATAGGTTTCGATAGGGAAAAGGAAGGCCTGTTTGATTCTTGACGTCTGTCGGTTCTCGGTTGTAACGAATGTTTAACTTTGATTTGCCACGTCATACGTCACATTTGAATTGGATACTCTTTTTAAATTGAGATATTGGCGTAACCCCTTTACGTGGACCAATAACACTTTGGGTCTACATCTTGAGTATCTTTATTCATGTAATAACAAAACGTAATCCTGTATTCCTGTTACCGTTATCTTTTGTAAGATTGTAATTAATTGTTTTTATCAATATAATTGTATATATTTTAAACTTAATGTTTGTTATTACCTCATCAACTATATAAATATGGTCGCAAAATGAACAAAAAAGAGCTTGATATAGTATTTAAAAGATTAACCATTTTCTCAATCATAATATAAAAAGATTATCTATTTTTTAATTGGTCAATTACGCATGGTGAAATGACTCATCTATATAAGCTTTTATTTGTTGTGGTTTTGTAATACATTTTATTATAGGGTTCTTTATTTTTCCGGTTTCTTATTTTGAAACCTCTCGCCTTAGCAGCCGATTTAGACACGAATCAAGTAGTATTTTTTTGATACGAGTACTAAGCGAAATATTTTATTTGTATATGCATGTCGTAATTCAAGAAGATTTTGTATTTGAAATCATGATTTCTTATTTGTTTTGTGTATTTGTATCAAGTTATGCTTGTAATCACATATTTTGTCACATGTGCACCTAAATAGAGAGAGAAACAATGTTGCTATTTATAGTTGAATTCACAACGTATAGTTGGATTCACAATTTTATAGAGGTTTCACAGCTTAAGAAGATTTTCAATTGTGAATTGTAAAACATAATGTATGGAGATTCCATGAAGGGTTTCCAAGTTATGACTATATAATTTCGTACATTTGCTCACTGGGATATATATATATATATATATATATATATATATATATATATATATATATATATATATATATATATATATATATATATATATATATATATATATATATATATATATATATATATATATATATAACATTCATATTTTACGCCTAGTAGTTTTTACCATTTTAGAAGAAAATTCATTTTTTGGAAAATAAATAGAATAAATTAAATTAAATTAAAAATAGAATAAAACTTCTAAATAAATAAAAGAAGTCTATAATAGAAGTATAGTCATTTAGATGTTAAAACATTAGATAAATTTGATAAAAAGACAAACTCATGAAGAAAAAGACTAAAAATGTTAACATTTGAGAATTTGAAACAGTTGGAGTAGTTTTGAAAACCTAAAAGTAATGAAATTAACATTAGAAAGTATAAATATGAGACGCATAAATTGGAGTTAAGATTTGAGACCAATTGGTGAATTTTTGAATATAGAGACAAAAAATGCCAAATTACCAAAGTTAGGTTTTGACCACATTTGACTTGTAAAGTGGACCTAATTGATAGAAAAGAGTTTCTTAGTGACTAGAAAATATGCTACAATACTTAGATGTAGAAATATGGAAAAAAAATTGGCCAATTATGTGAAAATAGGAAGTAGGATGGCTTATTTTGCCATAGTGCCAAACATATATAAGTAAGAGCTATCTTTTTCCACACTTCATTTTAGTTCATAGGATTGAGGAGAAGCTGAAGAGGAGCCATGGTGATCTAAAGAAAAACAAGGAATTTAAATGTAGGGTTTGAAGTGTTGGTGATAAAATTTAACTCTAAACATCAAATATGTACAAATGCTTCATTTTCTCCATTGGTGATAAAATCTAGCTCTAAACATGAAATAGGTATACATACACAAACAATGGGTCGCATGGAGAAAAAAAGAGTAGGATTGTAAGGTTGGAGAGGAAGAAGGGTGGACGGTGATTCTGGATTGCGTGAAGAAGAATACGGAAAAAAAGAAGATGGTGAGAAGGAGGGGAAGGGGGACACTGGAGTAAGGTAGAGGAATGGGGAGGTAGAAAGGGAACGATATGAGGCGGAGGAAGGGGTAGTGTTTCAAGAACTCAAGAAAAATGGTTCAGATATAAGATAATTGTCGAAAAAATATATAAAATCTACATCAACATTACACTTTCATAAAAATCCACCTCAGTAAAAAATATATCTGGTTACAAAATGAAAAGAAAAGAAAATAAAGTAGCTTACTTGCAAACAGCTCTCAAAGTACGCGGAATATGCTAGTGTCAAACTTTAATGGTTTTTAGTAGAATATTTTAATTCTCCGTAAAAATATCAAAGTATAAAGATATTTATGTAGTTTGTCATGTTTACGAGAGTTTTTATAACGGACCAAAAAAAATTCATATCAACCCTTATAATGGACCAAAAAAAATTTCATATCAACCCAACTTGCCCCTATGGACACAATCCCCGTCTATTTTGCATAAATAAAGTTATTACAAACCTATAAGTGATAATCGATTCTAAATAACCAAGATTAATAGTTGCGATATATTGATGGCACAAACATGTTTGATATAGATTTTGTAAAGGTTGATTACAAGATATGGCAACTAATTTTGTCCAAAATTGAGAATTTTCATGTAGTTTGAAAATCACCAAGGAAACTTTTGCAACAAGTTTATTCAAATAATTATGTTAAAGCTAGTTGTATGATTTACATTTAATCGATATCCAGATCAACCAACTTTTAAGCATTTTTCAGGTGATATTTAAACTTTAATGATCCACAAAAATTTAGAAGTCGCTAGTTATTCTTCATTTTTTTTGTACCCTTTAGCTTAATTTATTCATATAAAATTCTTCGAGGGTTCCGCCAATGCCAACATACATGCCTCCAACTAAGAAAAGCCTTTTGATTCGATACCCAATAAGCAATAATTTTGATTTCCTTTATGTGCTTATGATTTCCAATGCTTTTCAAAATATTTTATTGGTCGAGTTGCAATGGAATGTTTGTAAAACAATTTCAAAATGTCTATATATGATGCTGGTTTTGATTCTGTAGTATCAAACTTCTTCAAGGTTTTTCTTCTTTGTTGCTTCCCATAAATGAAACTGTTCGAGTGGATTACATTGTTGGTCCTTGACTTTGTCCAGATTGTCATTTTGAGTTTTTTTTTCTTTTTGCTTTTTATTCTTCTTTTAAAAATGTTTAAATATGTATACTTAAATAGTTATTTTATTGTTGTAGCATTTCTTTTCAGATGGTTAAATGAAATTATAGCATCACTTTCATTTTATATATTGTTTGCTTAAATAAGTAGAATTTTACAAACACTTGACATCATAAAAAATGACTTATAATTGCAAACATGACACATCAGAAGCTTTTTTAAGCACTATCTTATTCATCACAATTCACTAGAGCCGATCATTTGATTCTAACTAATCAATGTCACTCAATAATTTTTTAAGCACTATCTGTCAAACAAAGTATTAATGGGATGAGGACCAAATTTGGTAAAAAAAAGACTGAAAAAGCAAAGCATTTCTTAAAGAAACCAAAGTAGCAATTTGGAAATCATTAAGGGACTAAGTATGTAATTTACGCGGTCTGTTATAATCGTTGTTCGTATGCTGTACGTTGAAATTCGCAAGAACCCCTCCTAATTCTCTCCCATTCACAACGATAAGCACAAGGAGACGGTGCAAAAGTTTCGATTTCGGATACCACGATGTATTTGGCTAATGAAATTGCAGCAGTTGCATAGAAAGTTTGATAATTAGTAGCTGCATTTCAATTTCCGAAGCACAAATGTCCACGACGCATAAGAAACCGGATTCCGACAATGTATCAGGTAATGATCGAGTCCTTCACGTTGTTGTTTCCATAAAATGGTTGATGTTAGGGGTTAAGAAATGCTTAATCTATGTAATTGATTTTGGTAAACTTTTGGATATAAATATGTATTATAAGGCGGAGGAAAATGCAGATGCATATGAAGTTTGATAATTCTTTGCTGTATTTCAGTTTCTGAGGCCCAAATCTCTACGACGCATAAGAAAACGGATTGCAACAATGTATCAGGTATAATCGAGTCCTCCATCTTATAATAGTTTATATGATGTTTGGGGCTATTCATGCTTAATTTATGTAACTGATGTTGGCAAACCTCATACATTCAAAATATGCTATTTCTAGAAGTCGTCTTTTCCTATTGATGTTGAACATAGCAATCTTCAGTTCTCACAATCAAATTAAATGCGATATTATGCGCTACTTCTATATGTAACATTTCCTACTGCCGATTATACTTACTTACATGAATATGATATGAAATGGTATGATTATCATCTCAGGATCTTCCCTCTATGACCTCTTATGTTTAGAAAATAGAGAATTGTGGAGCTGCTTGTTTGGACAGACTCCATATGACAGTATGTTTGATTTCCTTCAAAACTCACTTTCAATTTTTATGCACAATAAGTCATGATTGGCATATAATTGTTGCCAGCTGTCATGTCGGTATCTTTTATGTAATAGGAACAAAACTATATATATCACAATTCATACATAATGCTGATACCTATTTGTTGCAAATGATGTATTGACATGTCTTGTGGTTTAAAACAAGCTATGATTATGACATTTTAATTAATCATTTAATTGTTTTCTGACACAATCTGATTTTCACTGATTAGGTGCAAAACAAAAGCTGGCAGAATTTATCTCTGAATCGGGTAATATGCACTGTGCAGATTGTGGAACTCCAGATCCAAAATGGGTGTAAGTGCTAATTTTAAGATGCTTGTTTTGACTTCAAATAAACTCTCTTTCTTCAAAAACTTCTTACTCTAAGTTATTGACCATTTGTAATTTTGTATGGTTTGCTGACTCGTGTTCATAAACTCCTGTATTGGATGAATAGATCTGTAAGTTTTGGAGCATTTATCTGTATCAAGTGTTCAGGAGCACATAGAAGCCTTGGAGTTCATATATCAAAAGTACAGTAATCATCTTTTGTGTCAACTTACAATTCACATATCAAAAACAAATTGTTTCAAATTTTATTCTAAAGAGCAAGCATCTTGTAACAGATTTTATCAGTGAATCTAGACGAGTGGACAGAAGAAGAAGTCAACAATGTAATAAAATGTGGCGGGAATGCAATGGTGAACTCCAAATTCGAAGCTTGCATTCCTGACAACTGTAAAAAACCAAAATCCGATTCTTGTATAGAGGAGCGTATTGACTTTATCAGGTAATTTATTGATCTTTTACTACAATTAATAATTCATAATTATTAAATTGCTTCGTGAATACCCAGGAGTAAATATGAGATGCAACAATTTTTGAAGTCTGATAAACAAATATGTGATCGCGCATTTCCATGTCCATCATCAGTAGAGTGTGCTTCCACCATGGACAAAAAGCAGAGTATTAGCCAATCATTTCGCAACAGCTGGAAGAAAAAAGATACTGAAAACAAGCCGCCAGCTAAGACGAGTAATTCGATGGTAATTTCGTTGTGTTATCAAAGTTGTAGAGAAATAGGATATTTTTATGTATGATATCTTGTGTATTGTATAGGCAGGTATGGTTGAATTTATTGGTTTGATAAAGGTCAATGTGGTCAAAGGCACCAATCTAGCCGTCCGAGATATGATGACTAGTGATCCTTATGTTATCCTCTCGTTGGGAAGCCAAGTAAGCCTCTTGTTTTGTCTAATGTAATTGAAGTCGGATAGTTAAAAGCGATGATATTGTTGGGAAAGTGGTCTTAGTGATTCCTAACAACCTTTCCAATGAAAAATAATAAGAAGAAAATTGAACAGAAGGATATGTGTAGAAAACTCCAAAACTTGAGAAAAACCACTCCTTTGTAGAGGAAATTTTCACTTACGACAAATTAGAATTGCATAAACTAATCTCTTAAAAATCATAGCATAATAGAAGTCTAGAGATAATTAAATTTAAAAGTAATGTTATTGTTGAGGAAAATAGCAGGAGTGACTCCCAACAACCGGCCCAAGAAAAACAATAAAGAAAACTGAACACAAGAATATGCATGGAAAACTCTCAAATTAGAGAAAAAACATGTGCCTTAAGAGAGAAAAATTCACTATATGACAAATTATTATAATCACATAGAAAAAAATCTCTCGAGCCACACCGACTTGCATCCACGCTATCCAAAACTTTGACTCGCACATTTCTACACTTTTGGAACAAGAGATTAAAAAGAATCAAATACTTAAAATATATTTGATTGGCTTGGATTCATGGAGCCCATTCCACCTATTCTTTGTCATAAATGTTGGACAACCACTTGTTTTTATTTTAGCCAAATCAAAATAGCTTAAAGTGATAGATTTTTTTTTTACACTTGATGCAGTCTGTGAAGACACGGGTCATAAAGAGCAGCCTCAATCCTGTGTGGAATGAAAAGCTAATGTTATCAATTCCCAACACCATGCCTCCTTTGAGAGTAGTAAGTCAAAATAAATTTTAAATTTTCATATAAAATATTTTTTTCATACAAGTTTCATGTTTTGATGAAATTACATGATTTTGCAGATTGTTTATGATCGGGACACATTTAAGGCAGATGATTTCATGGGTGATGCTGAGATTGATATTCAACCGTTGGTCTCAGCTGCAAAAGCATCTGAGAATTCGAATATTGATAAGTCACCAACGCAACTTGGAAAGTGGGTAGCAAGCATGGAGAACACCCTTGTGAAAGATGGTGTGATCACACTAGCAAAAGGGATAGTGAAGCAAGAGATTGCTCTTAAACTCCAAAATGTTGAAAAGGGTGTGTTACAAATCGAACTCGAATGCGTCCCTCTTACCCAATAGCAGCAGGGCATCTGTCGTTTGGGGAATGTATTTTTTTAGGCAATGTACTTTTGTTATCTTATGCAGTATGGCATACTTTGATTATTTGTACATTGATAAGGATTTCTGTATTTTAATTTTTGTATTTAAAGAAAATGTAAAGGCTTGTCTTAGCAAAATATGGAAGAATATTGTAATACATCGTCAAAAATACAATTTGATTTTGAATTTGTTATTCTATGCAGTAACTATTTAATAACCTATCAAAAATACGTTAAGAAGTATATATCTAAGAAAAATATTATTCTATTTAAAAGAAGCATATAGACATAAAAGAGGGGATAATGATCTTAGTGTTTCTTCAATCATGAAAATGCCAAAAAGGTGAGGTTCGGTTCTTTTTGGGCAAAAAGTGTGAATTTACCTTCATACATGCTAATTACTTTTTCATTTAATATTTTTTTAATAAAGAGAGTTGAATATATGAGGATTGAGGTATAAACTTTTGTGAGCAAATATATAGTGTTTTGTGGACTATTCTCCAGTAGGATTAATGGAAGAGTATCTATATTACTGTATTGTTTTATTTAATACAAATTTAGTCCTAGTGGTATATTCAAAATGACCCAGATGAACCTCGTTTTAGGACTCTCAAATGTAATTTCTGCTTCATGAACTTCACCAACAATTAGTGCCACCATAGTCCACTGTGACAATGTTAGCTCTGTCTATCTTGCCTCCAACCCGGTTCAACATCAAAGAACCAAGCACCACTGGCGGATGTATATAGTGTCCTGGGGTGGACTAGGACACGGCTAAATTTTGGACACGCAGTGCAAAAATTTTATTTTTCTAATAGGGTGTATCTCCGCAGAAAAAAAAGTGACACTACTTAATATGATGCATCTCCGGTGCCACGGCTATTTGTAAATCCTGCTTCCGCCCCTGCCAAGCACATTGCATTCGACATTTACTTCCTTCGGGACAAGGTTGTGATGGGCCAAGTTCGTGTCTTACACATTCCTTCATCCAGTGGCGGAACCACTATGGTTCCCATAGTGGCACGGGCCACCACTCAAGAAGTGCATAGAAGTAGCCCAATTAGCCCAAATCTGTAACATCCGTGTTTTGGGCCTAGGACTTTTGGGCTTAAACCGACAAACAAATTTACTTTGTAAATAAAGAATAACTAAATTTAATATTTTGTTATGTTTTTATATTGTGTATAAATGAGCCAAATATAGTTTTAAAATCAATTTGTAACCAAATGTGAAAAATTTTGTCATAAGGACTAAAAGTGTCAATTTGGCCAAACTTACCCTAAGTAGAGTTGACTAGTCATGGATTCGGAAAATTAGGAGATATTATGAAGGAATTGATGTGGAGTTTAAATTAGGTCAAATAATTCCTTGAATTAATATTAAGGACCTAAATTGTGAAGAATTTTAGTGTAAGGGACCATTTGTGTAAAATTAGGAAACTAAGGGCTAGTGTTGACCTAGACTATGACTAAAGTGGAATAAATAATTGTATTTGGGGCATACGTGTGAATTTAGATACTTTTAGCTAGAATAATGGAATTTATAGGTGTTGGGTGAAGTAAGACCAAACTCTAGGGACCCTTCTTGCCAAATCTTTAAGTAGGTGAGCTTTTGATGGGGGTTCTTCCCCATTTCAGCCAAATCACGATTTGGAGAGAATGAGAGGGTGAGAGTGGCGATTTTTTCTAGGGTTCTTGAGGATTTGATGCTAGAGATGGAAGATGGTTCAAGCTCTTCAAGTTCCTAGCCAATCTAAGGTATAAAACCTTCACCTTCTAGCTTTGAATTCGAGTTAGGGTTTGGGGTTTTGGCCCAATTCGAGATTTATGGTGGGATGAGGTTATTCCTATGATTCCCCAATGTTTAATTGATGTTTCTAAGTTATTGGAGTCTACATTCAATCCATGGATGCTCTAGATTCAACTACTTGATTAATTTGGGTGTTATGAACCCTAGAATTTGGGGATTTGATGAATAGAGGAGGAATATTGAAATTGATGGATAATTATGGTGGTTTTGGATGAGGGGATTCATTTCTAATGATTCCCTAAGGATTCCAACCTTTGATTTGTAGTCATTAACCTTGAATCACTAGAAAATGGGAGTTGGGTGTTTAAATGGGTTTTGTTCATGTAGATGATGATTGTATCTCTTGTTTAATGGATGGATGAATGAGTTTAATGTATCAATTTGGATGTATAAGTGGAGTGAGGATCATTTCCTAATGATTCCATGGAATGGAAGAAGGAATCTCCACTTGTAATCATCAATTGTAAGAATGGAATTGGGTATTCCATGGTTTAAGCTTATAGAGTGAAGTTGTGATCATGGCATGTAATTGATCCATTTGAAATGGTTTTGAATAGTTTAATTGAGTCTAATGATGTGTATTTTGAGAAGGAATAATGTCCTTTTGATGTCCATGAGTTTTGGGAAGAATCGGAACTTGAATCGGGTCAAAAATGAGTGAAAATGACCAAAATCGGAGCTGCACCTGGGCATTACACGACCCGTGCTGTATAAGCACGACCCGTGTTGTCCTTACAGTGAGTTACACGACCCGTGTAACCATTTACACGACCCGTGTTAGTCTCTGTCCGGATTTTGGGCACTTTTTGGGTTTTGAGCTTTACGGTTTGGGCTTTGGGTCCTTGTTTTAATGCCAATCTTTGGGGATGTTTTAATTAAGATTTTCCTTATATTAAAGAGTCAAGGACTTCATTTTTTTATGATGGATGATTGTTCCTTCTTAGTTCTAAAGAAGTAATTATAGTGTGACTTTTAGATGAATCGAGTATGATATCTTCTGTTCTTGTATTGTAGGAAAGGGATATGTTGTAGTGACTTGGAAGTAAGACTAAGGACTTGAGCTAACACTCAATTAAGAGGATGTGATGGATGAGATGATGTCTAGGAGCGCCTTCAGATGCTTCAACCTTGTGCGGAGTTAGTGTTGACTCGTCAGTTGACCTTGGGTGAGTTTACCGGGAGTACACATCCCAACTAATATCTTTTGTGTGTGTTATCAAATACTTTTCATGCATAATATTATGTGCAATGTGTTATATGATTACTACTTGTGCATTGCATGAAAATGTGTTTCTAAAGATGTTTTCAAATAAAGATTATGATGATGTTTTGAAAGATGTTTTGAGCATTCTATTTGTGCATCACATTGCATATAGGATGGGATTGACCGAGTGAACCTTATGACGAAGATGAAATGATTGTCCCGGATTTAGGGAAATCATGATTGTCCCGGATTTAGGGAAATCACGGGTTAATACCCAAACGAGTTGTTGTCCCGGATTTAGGGAAATCGTTCCCGACAATAGGGAACCGCATGAGGGACTTGCTAACCCTCATGGGGCTAGTGTGATGGCCACTAGTCCTAGTTTTGCCTATACGGGGATCGAGTGGCATGCTTCGTGCGTGTCATTCGTGAACTTAGGTAGGTGCCATTGAGGTGAGTTGGACTTTATGAGATGGACGTGGGTTTGGGATAGTTGCATCATGCATTACATTTGCATATCATATCTATCTATTTTAAGTAAATCCTTATGATGTTTTAAGTAACTTTTGAAGTGTGTTTAAAATCTATTTTTGGGGGTTTGTCCCGAGTGTGGTATTTCACTACCCACTCAAAATGGGTCAACCTCGGGTAAACTCACTAGGCATTTCAATTGCCTAACTTATTTTGATGTGTACTCAGGTTGAGAGGTTTAGATGACTTTAGAAGAGTTGGATGTTTAGAAGGCCACGGTTTGTGTGGTATCATTTAAGCTGTGTAATGGTATTTGAATTGTTACAACCTCGCTACTTTATAAACTAAAATGTTTTATCTAAAATGGGACCAAACGATGTTTTCCGCAACTTAAACCTAAATTTATTTCTCATTAAACCCCATGTGTTTTAAAAATGATTTTGAAAGGAGATGACTTATTTGAAGATGTTGAAATTGAAGTTTTCACTATAGGGTGATTTTTGGAACAATGATGTTAAACATGTGTTAAAATGATGTTTTATGAAAAGCCTTAAGCGAGGGTGTTTCAATTTGGTATCAGAGCATGAGTTTAAGTGAACTAGGTACTAGGAGTAGTACTTAGACTTAAACTATTATGCTTTTAAGGATGTTTGACCTCTTAAGTAGTTGGCCTTTAGAACCTAATAGTAAGTGCTTGCTTGTGACTAAGGTTCTAACCATGTAATTAGTAAATTTGGGTTAGCATGAGGAATATTCTTGGCAAGAGGATGCATGCATGAAGATTCTTAAGTAGATATGAAGTGCAACCTTGAAGAATCAGGAGTACGTGGCAACATGAGGAGCAACTTAGTGTGAATGGCAACTTCTAAGGATGATCAAAGGTGATTAAAGGGACAACTTATATTGGATGAAGCATGAAGAGTAGTGGGATTTACAAGGTGGTTGACCTTGAGGAGTCGATTAAGGGATAAAAGGGTGTTAGAAGACTAGTGGAATTATAGTGTCAACTTTGGGCAAGCAAGGAGCATGATGCGCATGGTGTTAGTGAAGTGGATGGTAGGTGTGGACTTGGAGCTGTTGAAGAAATTCTTTGTCGTGACCCTTACCTTACCTTCTTTTGAGACCCATCCGAGATCTTTCAGTGTTCAAGTAGTGACCTAGCCTTAGCTCTAGAAGACTAAGTGTATGTAAGAGTAGCATGGTTTGCGCCTTAATGCCTGAGCTAGAGAAACCTTAATGTAAGACCCAAGAATAACTTAGATCATTAGATTCTTTAGTAGTTAGAAATGGTTTAATGACCAATGAAACCTTATGGAAATAGTGATTTACAAATTCAGGTTAGGGTGAAGAGACATGGATTCATGAGGAGACTGGAGGCCATAGAATCAAACCGTTAATCACCTTCGGGTGTGTGAAGTAGTGAATAACCTACCCTAATAAGAACTTAAGAATGACGTAAGGCCAATAATTTCAAAAGTATTGTAAAAAAAACTAAATTTTGAGAAAATTTTTGTAAACAGTTTTGAACAAGTATATCTTACGAAATACAAGACTTTCATAGAAATAAATGACAAAGGGGCCGTCATGAATCGGTAGAGAATACCCAGGAGTGACGATCTCTTTGGAATTTTGTTAATAAATTCAATGAAAATGTATCCATAGGTAAATTTGAAAACTTTATTGTTTTATATAAAGTGTACGAATTTGAAAGTGTATTTTCTTTTCACCAAGGTTGATTAAAATTTTCTCATAAAGAACGATATCCTCAAAATATTTACCACAAAGTTGAGTGTTCAAATCTTTTGTAAAACAAAGGGTCAAGTTAAAAAAAAAATTCAATTTGATAGTTGTATGTTTTAAAGAAGAACAATTATTAAAAGAAAGTCGAGACAAGTAGTTCTTTGAAGTAAACCAGTTGTACAAAGTAGAATTTATGGTACTTCAACTTTTATAAAGTTTTAAATTTAAATAGAGTCAACTTTTGAGATTTCAAAAAAAATAAGTAAATAAATAAAAAAAAATAGTACTTTATTTCTTATTACTGATTCCGAGGACGGAATCCTTTTAAGGGGTGGATAATTGTAACATCCGTGTTTTGGGCCTAGGACTTTTGGGCTTAAACCGACAAACAAATTTACTTTGTAAATAAAGAATAACTAAATTTAATATTTTGTTATGTTTTTATATTGTGTATAAATGAGCCAAATATAGTTTTAAAATCAATTTGTAACCAAATGTGAAAAATTTTGTCATAAGGACTAAAAGTGTCAATTTGGCCAAACTTACCCTAAGTAGAGTTGACTAGTCATGGATTCGGAAAATTAGGAGATATTATGAAGGAATTGATGTGGAGTTTAAATTAGGTCAAATAATTCCTTGAATTAATATTAAGGACCTAAATTGTGAAGAATTTTAGTGTAAGGGACCATTTGTGTAAAATTAGGAAACTAAGGGCTAGTGTTGACCTAGACTATGACTAAAGTGGAATAAATAATTGTATTTGGGGCATACGTGTGAATTTAGATACTTTTAGCTAGAATAATGGAATTTATAGGTGTTGGGTGAAGTAAGACCAAACTCTAGGGACCCTTCTTGCCAAATCTTTAAGTAGGTGAGCTTTTGATGGGGGTTCTTCCCCATTTCAGCCAAATCACGATTTGGAGAGAATGAGAGGGTGAGAGTGGCGATTTTTTCTAGGGTTCTTGAGGATTTGATGCTAGAGATGGAAGATGGTTCAAGCTCTTCAAGTTCCTAGCCAATCTAAGGTATAAAACCTTCACCTTCTAGCTTTGAATTCGAGTTAGGGTTTGGGGTTTTGGCCCAATTCGAGATTTATGGTGGGATGAGGTTATTCCTATGATTCCCCAATGTTTAATTGATGTTTCTAAGTTATTGGAGTCTACATTCAATCCATGGATGCTCTAGATTCAACTACTTGATTAATTTGGGTGTTATGAACCCTAGAATTTGGGGATTTGATGAATAGAGGAGGAATATTGAAATTGATGGATAATTATGGTGGTTTTGGATGAGGGGATTCATTTCTAATGATTCCCTAAGGATTCCAACCTTTGATTTGTAGTCATTAACCTTGAATCACTAGAAAATGGGAGTTGGGTGTTTAAATGGGTTTTGTTCATGTAGATGATGATTGTATCTCTTGTTTAATGGATGGATGAATGAGTTTAATGTATCAATTTGGATGTATAAGTGGAGTGAGGATCATTTCCTAATGATTCCATGGAATGGAAGAAGGAATCTCCACTTGTAATCATCAATTGTAAGAATGGAATTGGGTATTCCATGGTTTAAGCTTATAGAGTGAAGTTGTGATCATGGCATGTAATTGATCCATTTGAAATGGTTTTGAATAGTTTAATTGAGTCTAATGATGTGTATTTTGAGAAGGAATAATGTCCTTTTGATGTCCATGAGTTTTGGGAAGAATCGGAACTTGAATCGGGTCAAAAATGAGTGAAAATGACCAAAATCGGAGCTGCACCTGGGCATTACACGACCCGTGCTGTATAAGCACGACCCGTGTTGTCCTTACAGTGAGTTACACGACCCGTGTAACCATTTACACGACCCGTGTTAGTCTCTGTCCGGATTTTGGGCACTTTTTGGGTTTTGAGCTTTACGGTTTGGGCTTTGGGTCCTTGTTTTAATGCCAATCTTTGGGGATGTTTTAATTAAGATTTTCCTTATATTAAAGAGTCAAGGACTTCATTTTTTTATGATGGATGATTGTTCCTTCTTAGTTCTAAAGAAGTAATTATAGTGTGACTTTTAGATGAATCGAGTATGATATCTTCTGTTCTTGTATTGTAGGAAAGGGATATGTTGTAGTGACTTGGAAGTAAGACTAAGGACTTGAGCTAACACTCAATTAAGAGGATGTGATGGATGAGATGATGTCTAGGAGCGCCTTCAGATGCTTCAACCTTGTGCGGAGTTAGTGTTGACTCGTCAGTTGACCTTGGGTGAGTTTACCGGGAGTACACATCCCAACTAATATCTTTTGTGTGTGTTATCAAATACTTTTCATGCATAATATTATGTGCAATGTGTTATATGATTACTACTTGTGCATTGCATGAAAATGTGTTTCTAAAGATGTTTTCAAATAAAGATTATGATGATGTTTTGAAAGATGTTTTGAGCATTCTATTTGTGCATCACATTGCATATAGGATGGGATTGACCGAGTGAACCTTATGACGAAGATGAAATGATTGTCCCGGATTTAGGGAAATCATGATTGTCCCGGATTTAGGGAAATCACGGGTTAATACCCAAACGAGTTGTTGTCCCGGATTTAGGGAAATCGTTCCCGACAATAGGGAACCGCATGAGGGACTTGCTAACCCTCATGGGGCTAGTGTGATGGCCACTAGTCCTAGTTTTGCCTATACGGGGATCGAGTGGCATGCTTCGTGCGTGTCATTCGTGAACTTAGGTAGGTGCCATTGAGGTGAGTTGGACTTTATGAGATGGACGTGGGTTTGGGATAGTTGCATCATGCATTACATTTGCATATCATATCTATCTATTTTAAGTAAATCCTTATGATGTTTTAAGTAACTTTTGAAGTGTGTTTAAAATCTATTTTTGGGGGTTTGTCCCGAGTGTGGTATTTCACTACCCACTCAAAATGGGTCAACCTCGGGTAAACTCACTAGGCATTTCAATTGCCTAACTTATTTTGATGTGTACTCAGGTTGAGAGGTTTAGATGACTTTAGAAGAGTTGGATGTTTAGAAGGCCACGGTTTGTGTGGTATCATTTAAGCTGTGTAATGGTATTTGAATTGTTACAACCTCGCTACTTTATAAACTAAAATGTTTTATCTAAAATGGGACCAAACGATGTTTTCCGCAACTTAAACCTAAATTTATTTCTCATTAAACCCCATGTGTTTTAAAAATGATTTTGAAAGGAGATGACTTATTTGAAGATGTTGAAATTGAAGTTTTCACTATAGGGTGATTTTTGGAACAATGATGTTAAACATGTGTTAAAATGATGTTTTATGAAAAGCCTTAAGCGAGGGTGTTTCAAAATCTGATGCAAATCATAATGCCCTAACCAGAAGAGAATAAAGCCAAAAAAAGGCTCGTTAAAATCTGAGTATTGCTGATCGTAATTTGGAAGAGAGCGGCAAAAAAGGTTCGCTACACCTTCATTGTCTCCGTCGATCAACAAAAAGAAGGGACTGTAATTCTGAACATTGCATCTCGCATTCTCGTCTCTTTGTGGAAGTGTCGATCAACAAAAAAAAGAAAGGATTGGAATTCTGAACAAGTAAGTATAGATTGTTTAAGGTTTATAAAATTAGTTGTTTAGTGTAATGGAGCAACTTCCTGAATATAACAAAACGTTTTACAAACTTCTCTTGAATGGATATGTGCAACTCAAGAAACGGCTATCTAAACAAGGAAGAGAAAATCGGGTTAATGCTTCCCGATTTCTCGAAGCAAATCGGGTTTATACAAACTTCTGTCGCATAAAAGCAGTTTCAAGAACTAGCCTGATGCTTCATGAATTCTCGAAGCTTATAATGTAATTTTAATATCATGCTTGGTCGGTATGCAGCAATGAAGAGGCTTTGAATTGGTAATAAAGTAATCCAAAAATTCTTGAAGCTTCAACGCTGCTTCTAAGACTTAACAACGATGTTATGAGTATCAAGGTACTTATCTTTTCATATTTATATATAACTTTTATTATAGATATAAATCTTTACAATGAAGTTGTGATTCCCTTCTGCAAAATAATGAATGTTCGAGGGATTGTTCAAAAAACTCATGACATAAGCCGTATACAATAATATATAATACGGGTCTTTTTTAATCTTATTATATTGCACAAAAAAACAAATTTTGGTGCCACTACAGCTCGTAATTCCTGGTTCCACCACTGCCTTCATCCCATCCATATGCTGCTATATTTACGAAAGGACTACCGTCTATCTTATTTCTTGACTTCTGGTCCGGCTTGAATAATTGGAATTCTCCTCCGTTCAAATTGCGGGAATGTTAATATATATTTACGTGTTATATTTGCGTATGCATTCCTTGGCCCATTGTTATGTATTGGCCCATTGTATTTGAAAGTCCCGATCCTGATTTCTTATTGTGATGAGTATATATGTTTGATTAACGAGAAAGAGGAGATTGATGAAAAATTAGTCATGCCTTATACCACAAAATGGACGTGTGCCAAATCCGGTAGGAGCTAGAGTAAAAGCAAACCATCCCTAAACGATTAGATACAAGGATTTGTTTGAATGTTTGTTTTCAATATTATTATTGTGATACATTCATATGACATTGATGGTCAATGTTCTTAGACCATCCACACCGGTGAGTGTGCAATCCATTCTCCAACATCTCAATTATAAAAAAAAAAGGATATAAGACAACAAAGTAATGAATTCTTTGTCCCAAATGCTCGATCCATCAACCCTCAACATACAATAACTCACCGCCACATGGAACAATATCATTGGACCAGCTTTTTTATTTTTTAATATAATACAATCTTATAAACAATAAAATATCACGCCACATGATTAATATTGATGTATTTTTTTTATTACGATCAAAATGGACTTAGATTAGGTTTGTTAATGGAGATGAAAAGTTGGATTTAATTGGAATGTGTAGGTGGAAGAAAAAGAAGCTTTTATATATATATATATATATATATATATATATATATATATATATATATATATATATATATATATATATATATATATATATATATATATATATATATATATATATATATATATATATATATATATATATATATATATATATATATATATATAAAATTTTACAGAATGTTCATCCACGAACATATCTTATTCTATGTTTTGGAGTTTTTGTATGAATGTTCATCCACGAACATATGTTATTCTATGATATTTTTTGGTAAGTTTTGGATAGATATTAATTAGGTTTCATGAATGTTCATTTCTGAACATACTTGATGTAATGAATGTTTAATTCGGAACAAATTCTAGGATTTGAAGACAATGTTCATCAATGAACATACGTATATGTTCATCGATGAACATATAAGTGTAATTTACCCATCATACCCTTATCATTGATCACTTGACCCAATTCTTGTCACACTTTCTCTTTTTTATGGCAATTGGCACTTTCTCTTTTCGATGACAATACGCCGAAGTCGACACGATTAGGAACATGCGTCAATCTACGAATCTATATATATATATATATATATATATATATATATATATATATATATATATATATATATATATATATATATATATATATATATATATATATATATATATATATATATATATATATATATATATATATATATATATATATATATATATATATATATATATACTACCCTCCGATTTGCCATCATAAAATCTTCGATCAATGTACTGGTGAATCTAAACTGATATGCTATGAAATCTGAGTCAAAGAAGCTTGAGTTCCACTCAAATGATCAATTTTCGCTCCCGAAATCCAACCTCGGAGCCTCTATTTATAGGTGAGAAAATTCGTTCTATGCGCCGATTATAGGTGGAGTACGCGTCGCGGGTCAACCTTATCCATGTTTCTTCGCTTGTTGAATTTTGAAACTCTTCCAGGTTGGATTTCATCCACATGTCTCCATCGCGGTCTTCCTTTCTCCACGCCGCACGTGTCACTTCGACTTGATCTTCAGATTCCTCATCAACTTTACCAATTTTTTTTCACAAAACCTCCTGCATTTGCACTAAAACGCAAACAAGTCATTTGACACTAAAAGTGAGTAATAATAGTATTCTTAGAAAGATAAACTAACTATAACATGGCTCAATAACACCTAAAGTGGCTAACATTGCTAGGTTTTATCAAACAAACATGTCCGTCTCGCATTGTACATGTCCATAACATCCCTTACAAAGAAAGTACATTCAATTTTAGACATAAAATACAAAATACATTACCATTTTATCCAACTCTCTTCACTGCTTACCCTGATGTATATATCATAAAGAATTTTATGGCCTCCTTCTTACTGTACACAACACCAATATAGTTTATTATATATATTTAATATTTTGTTGTAACTTATTTATAAATATACTAGGTTATTAACCCGTGTGTTACACGGATGGTTAATTATAGTTATTTATAAAATAAAAAAGCATAGTCCTTAATTATGCATATTATATTCAAAAACTATTAACTTGATATAGCTATGCATGGTCTTCATTTTAATCATCCATCAAGGAAAGTATCTGCCAATATGGGATTAGCCCACTTGGTAGAGGCTTTGCCCTCTTAGACAGGAGGTCCCGGGTTCTAATCCCGGCATAGGTGTTTCTAACTTGGAGTTCTAACCACTAACTAGCCATTCAAAAAAAAATCAAGGAAAGTATCTATTTTATATCTCCAGCAACCATCTTAAGCAAACTATGCAATCTCATTATATTAATCAATAGTTTCATCAGGTTCCTATTTACTGAATTTAGCAACAATTACATATATATATATATATATATATATATATATATATATATATATATATATATATATATATATATGACCTTATATATATATATATATATATATATATATATATATATATATATATATATATATATATATATATATATATATATATATATGTATATATATATGTATATATATGACCTTATATATATATATATATATATATATATATATATATATGACCTTATATATATATATATATATATATATATATATATATATATATATATATATATATATATATATATATATATATATATATATATATATATATGACCATTGAGTAATCAAAACAAAACCAAAATAAGTTTTTATTAAACACTGAAAGCTGGTTATTGAAACACTTATTTTTGCAATCTTAAACGATAATTATCGTATACGATGTAAATGCATATACCCCTTAAAGAAGGTATACAAAAACCAAGTTGCCGACGCTGTGAATGGATGTATATGCTTTGAGAAAAGAGTGGGAGGGAAGGTGGCCAGGTGGCAGGTGGGCTTAAAATCCCGCAACAGTCAGAAAAACAAAAGCAAAATGTTATGATTTAAGCCGCTTCTAAATTCTTTGCTAATAAACAAATTAAAACGTTCATGTGCACACCACCCAAGATAGAAGCTCTTTTTGCAGTCTCTCTCTCTCTCTCGCCATTTCCCTTTCTCTTCTCTCTCACACACACACACATCAAAAGGTTGTCTCTTCTCTACTCTCATGGCCATTCCCCCAATTTCACTTGTTCATACATGGACTCCTACTGGGATCTTCTCAGAACTTTTCAAACTAAGCTAAATTACGTCTAGTTTGCAGTTCTGCTTTGCTGCTTTCTCGGAACAAGTGAAGAGCTTCAAAATTGGTGAAAATAGCAAAGGGAATGGAGGGCATTGTGAGACTCGTGGTGATATTGCTATTTGGGGTTTTTATTAGCGGCATTCGATGTCAGGAAGATACAGATACATCGTCTGCAGGTGTGTATATGGTTACCCTCAAACAAGCTCCTTCTTTTCACAATTACAGACCGAGTAGAGCGAAGAAGACGACTCGTCCTTTCGGATTCCCTTCTTCTACTTCTGGAGGTGCAAATACACTCGAAAATCCAAGGTGAAACTATACATTTAGGCGTTTTAGTAATTGCTGATTACGAAATTGTTATGGGTTTTGTCAATTTGGTTACTAATTTCTCATTGCTTTGGTTCAAGTTCAATGCGCTTATGATTCCTTTTCAGTTATTCCTTTCATTAGAATGTTTAGATTCCATATTTGGTACTTAGGAAGTGATAGATTTAAAATAAAAAAAGTCCAAATTTACTCGTACTTATTTAGTAATTTTTCAACAACCCTAAGGGTTAAAAGTGATCCTAGTTATTAGTATACGAATTTTGTATGCAATATTTAGGTCGTATCTTTTTAGTGCTTCCTACTTTACCACCATTAATGATGACAAAATAGTTATGCGGTTATAGTGATCATATGAATTGATGATAGTATGCACTTTGACTGTGGGGTTCAAAGTAATTGCTTTTCAACTTTAACATTGATGTTGATTATAAACATTTCCCATGAGAAGAATATGTTCAATTTAATTTCTTGAAATGTAATCCTATAGTCAACAGTAAAGCAAAAAAGAAAAGCAACCAACACTGATTTTGTGACCGTTATTTTCTTTTTGTTTCCTAATTTAGTTTCAGTAACATCACGAGTAAACGCCATCATTATGGTTCCCGTATCGCAAAAGATCATGATTCATTATTGAGAAAAGTTCTAAAAGGAGAGAAATACATGAAATTATACAGCTATCACTACTTAATAAACGGATTCGCCGTTCTTGTTACTCCTCAACAGGTATAAATAATTTTACAATAATCTCTGTAAAATTATAACGTAAATATTAATTATTTATTCATGTGAAATAAAACCTTTAATGTTCTTAAAAACATGAAGGCACAAAAGTTATTGGGCCGAAAAGAAGTGGCAAATGTGGTACCGGATTACTCTGTAAGAACTGCAACCACTCACACGCCACAATTTCTAGGGTTACCTCAAGGGGCGTGGTTACAGGAGGGTGGGTATGAGACAGCTGGCGAAGGGATTGTAATCGGGTTAATTGACACGGGTATTGACCCGACCCATGTGAGTTTTTCAGATGGGCTTTCTGAAAATAGTTATCCGGTTCCTAACCACTTCACGGGTGTTTGTGAGGTCACGCGAGACTTTCCGTCGGGATCCTGCAACCGGAAACTTGTTGGGGCCCGCCACTTTGCGGCTTCTGCTATTACCAGAGGGATTTTTAATGCGTCTCAAGATTACGCTTCACCATTTGATGGCGATGGCCATGGGACGTGAGTATTTGAGTGCCATTGCTTTTTTTTCTTTAATTTTATTATTTTAATTTCGTTAGTAGGAAATTCTGAAAGAAAAAAAAACGATACACAGGCACACAGCTTCTATTGCTGCCGGAAACCATGGTATTCCAGTTGTGGTAGCAGGGCATCATTTCGGGAATGCGAGTGGAATGGCCCCTCGTTCACAGTAAGTAAACAAATTTGTTGATTTATTGCTAGAAATTTCAACAATTGTCAACGGCTACATGAAAAGCCAAAAGGATTGGGCAACGATGTCTGTCAGGATAAAGTTATAAATCCCACTTTAACTTTTATGAATAATAATACAAATGTAAATATATTCCGTTACAATATGATTAGTAACTTAGAAGTTGAACATGATAGTTGATCGTAATATTACTAATAATTTAAACCGAACATAATCGTTAAGAATTGTTTTTGATTGTGGATAAATTTCAACTTCACAACGATAGTCACATTTTAATACATATACGATAAGTTTATAAAATCCAAGTGTATGATTGATAATGTTTCTTATTAAAATATTTCAAATGAAAATTTTTCTCAGCATTGCCGTTTACAAGGCATTGTACAAAAGCTTCGGTGGCTTTGCTGCTGATGTCGTGGCCGCCATTGACCAGGTAACATCAAATAAAACTTTCAAAATTCAAAACAAAGTGGTTTTGTCATTGGTCATATTATTTGTACACGACATATTTTATGATGTAATTTAATGCTTGACATTTGATTTTTTTACAGGCGGCTCAAGATGGAGTTGATGTTATAAGTTTATCAATCACTCCCAACAGACGTCCACCTGGAATTGCTACTTTTTTTAATCCTATAGACATGGCATTACTATCAGCATATAAAATGGGTATTTTTGTGGTACAAGCTGCGGGTAACACTGGACCATCACCTAAGAGTGTTTCATCCTTTAGTCCATGGATCTTTACAGTGGGCGCAGCTGCACACGATCGCAAGTACAGCAATTCTATTCTACTTGGAAATAACATAACCATTACAGGAGTCGGACTTGCACGTATGTGTATTTATTTATTTACTATATTTCATTCTCCTCTTTTTTTCTTGTTTAGTTAACATCTCCTTTTTTTACAGCTGGAACAGATGATAAATACACTTTAATTTCTGCAACAGACGCGCTGAATGATTCAGAAACACCAACAGACGAATACGTAAACGAATGCCAAGATTCAAGTACCTTGAATCAAACAATTATTCAAGGAAACCTCTTAATTTGTAGCTATTCTATAAAATTTGTTGTTGGACAATCCACCATAAACAATGCTGTTCAAACAGCTAGAAATTTAAGTGCAGTTGGAGTTGTATTCTCCATGGATCCCTTCATCATTGGCTTTCAACTCAATCCTGTTCCCATGAGTCTTCCCGGAATCATAATTCCATCCGCCAATGATTCCAAGGTCGGTTGTAATTTCAATTTCACCCTCTTTTAATGGACATAAAAAATTCTTATTTAATTCTTTTTATGTCGACAGATCTTACTTCGGTACTATAATTCTTCATTAGAGAGAGATCCGGTTTCAAGAAAGATAGTCAAATTTGGGGCGGTTGCATGCATTGCGGGTGGCGTAGAAGCAAATTTTAGTAACAGTGCTCCAAAAATAATGTATTATTCCGCTAGAGGACCAGATCCAGAAGATAATTTTCTTCAAGATGCCGATATTTTAAAACCAAATTTAGTCGCACCTGGAAATTCAATTTGGGCAGCTTGGAGTTCCGGTGGCACAGATTCAGTCGAATTTCTCGGTAATAATTACGTTTTTAATCCACAGAACAGAACAGGTTGTACTGTGTTTGACATGACTGTTATCAGTGGTACAAAAGGCTGCAATTTTTTGTACTCTCTAAAAAGGTGGTAGGTGTGCTGATTTTTTGTTTTTTGATGTTTTTAAGGTGAGGATTTTGCGATGATGTCGGGGACGAGTATGGCGGCGCCTCATATTGCGGGGCTTGCAGCATTAATAAAACAAAAGTTTCCCCTTTTTACCCCTTCAGCAATTGGATCCGCTTTATCAACTACGGCTTCTCTACATGATAAAGATGGCGGGCCCATAATGGCACAACGTGCGTATGCTAATCCTGATTTAAATCAATCTCCCGCAACACCTTTTGATATGGGAAGCGGTTTTGTAAATGCAACCGCAGCATTAGATCCTGGACTCATTCTTGATTTAGGTATAATGATTTTTTTACTAAATTCCGCTTTATCACCTTCTAAACCATATCTCATGTAATCGCGCTTTTGCAGGCTATGAAGACTACATGTCATTCCTATGTGGCATAAACGGGTCCGACCCGGTGGTTCTAAACTACACGGGCACAACATGTGGGCCCGCAAAGGTTACCGGTGTGGACCTGAACTTACCTTCTATTACACTTGCAACCCTGAACCAGACTCGAGTGGTTCAAAGAACCGTGACTAATGTTGGTGGGAATGAGTCGTATAGTGTGGGTTGGAATGCTCCTTATGGGGTTTCAATGAAGGTGAGCCCGGCCCATTTTTTCATTGGTAGTGGTGAAAAACAGGTTTTGAGTGTGTTCTTGAATTCAACAATAAATAGCAGTATTGCAAGCTTTGGAAGAATCGGGCTGTTTGGTGACAGGAGTCATGTCGTGAATATTCATTTGTCGGTTGTCGTTAAAATCATGTATAATGTGAGTAGTAGTTGAGGGGGGTGGGTTGTGATTTTTAGTATGGTTTGTTTTTGGTATTATTTATTATAACCCATTTTGTGTCCAGTTTTTTGGTGTGTGTAACTGTGTATATTGTGTAGGGTCTTGGTATGAGGCTAATGCATTTGTTTGATTCTGATTACAATAGTTGTTTTGACTATTGACTTTTTTTTTTTTTTTTTTAATGTATAATTTCTTTTGGGGTGTTATAAAATAATTCTGAAGAGAGCTTCTTTAAACGCGCAAACCAGTTTATTTGAGTTTTAAATTTATATAACAAAAAGTTACACAAAATTTGGAGGGTCTTTTTTGTAATTTTGACGACATAATTTGATTTTGTTTTTTAGTTGAGATACATTAGGGACGTGTTTACAACTTGGAAAAGTCAAAAAACTACAAAATGTTCACTTGGTTCTATTATTGAAAGATGGACGAGGACAAAAGTTGTCTGACGAGTCACGAGAATTAAATTCTAATGATAACGGCAGCAATTTGGTCGTTCAGGATTCATTTTCCACTAGAGCGACGCATGCAAGTTTATAAACATTTAAATTTGATTCTAATAATGAAAAAGTTTGGATTAAATAATCAGATAATCCACAAAAGAACCACTATTTTGATAATTTTTTCTATCAACCACTATGATTTGATATAGCAGCAGGCTTTTTTTTTTCCTTGGAACGGCATATTTATACATAAAACTAGCAGTAAAATATATATTACAACATATAGATAGCCAGAATAGGGTATACAAGTATACAACCAATCAAAGCCAATTGATTATACTGTTCCAAAAATCATTTTGTTACGAAAACTCCCAAATAATCGTCTGGACAATCGCATACAAGCATTATCTTTGCAGGAAAGCAACTTTTATACAATCAGCCCTGGTTATAGTGGTTAGCACATATATAGTCATCTAAGTTTAGTGTGGCTTTAGTGAAAATTTTGAGACTAAAATTTGACGGTAAATATTCCACTAAGCTACTGAGCTTTGAAAATATTTTATATTGTGACCACTATAATCTGATATACAATAAATTATATCGGGTGTAAAGGAAAACGGATGATGTTTACATTTTTCCGACTGATATGGTTGTAGTTTTAATTCAAGTTATACGGTTCTACAGAATTTTTTTTTATAACTTCATACTTTATAATTAGCAATAAAATAACTTCAATAGTGGATTAGTATCAAAGACTGCCATGTTGTAAAAGAATACATAGTTCCTGAAAAAAAATCTAGGGACTTAATCATATAAAAATCAACGAATTATTCTAACAAAAATTTTGAACGTATATGAATCTTTCAGATAAAATCCCTCAAATAATATTGCTGTTAAGATACAAAAAACACCAAATTTAATTTTGATAAAAAAAAAATTTGTTGTATTTGGATGTCACATATAACCACACGACCATATTTTTGTCGTTTATAAAAATGAACCACGTTCCTCGCAAAAATAATCCCGATGTTAGGCTTAACGGTATGCAACCCACGCCATTGGTATGGGTATGATTTGGCATGATGATGTGGAATGGAACACCATTTCCTTGGTGGTGTGGACCACACAAGCGTGTATATGTCTTTCCAGTCAGGTGACCAACGGTGTCTCTCTCTTTCTTTCTCTCTTTCTCTCTCTATCTCTCTCTTTCTTTCTCTCTCTTCTTAATAATATTTAATTATATAAAAAATTAAAAAAACAAAAGGGAAAGGGTGATATGGAGTGGTAAGTATTTCCTTGGTGTGTGATAATGAAGTAGGGATGATGTGGTGGTAATGTGACGTCACTTTTGATGTGGTGAAAGTGAAGCATACCCCATAGTCTTATGAGGCGGAACATTTCCCAATAAAGTGAGCATGCTACACGTCCTCGATATTCATTTATTCCGCGAACAAGCCATATGTTGGGTCTATTTAAGTATCAGGTTTATCTAGGTATTAAGTACAAATAAGTGTAGAGCCTGTCTAAAAGTTGGGTTTATTTCATGGTTGGGCTTCGACTAAGTGACCAACCAGAGGTGCACATTTACCGGTTTAAACCGTTTTCAGTTTTTTTCAGTATCTGTTTTTTGAAAAAACCGGTTATTGTCCAACCAGTTTCGATTAAAACCTAACCGGTTTTGGTTGGGTCTTTTTTAAATAAAATTGAGTAAAAAACCGGTTTTTAACTGGTTCGGTTCTGTTATTCAGAAAAAAAGGGGATAAAAAACCAGTTTAATTCATGATTTAAAACCTATTAAAAACCGGTGCCAGTTTTTTTTTGGGTTATAAAAAAACCGATTGATTTTGTGCACCTCTATGACCAGCTACGAATTAAATGGAAATTGATGTGTTAGATTTTTCTGATAAGTGAAATTTAAGACACTTTTACCTATTTTCATATTTTCTTAATGGATCTTAAAGTTATAATAATGGGACGTTAGGGTTTAAGGAGTAAATTTAAACCTCTATTGTGAGTATTTTCCAATGATGGTGGTAGATGAAATTCATTTGACTTTATTTCATTGGATAAAATTCAGGGGCAAGGTTAAATCTCTAAATTGGTTCTCGTGGTGTATCAATCCGTTCAGTCCTGGTCTCCCATTCAGTTAGTGAGAGAGTGTGAGTGCTTGGGTTTGGGGTCTTTTAGTCACGTAATTGGTTACTGTTCCTGATTTATTGCTGGTGTTTCTCAATTTTCGGACAATCTACCCTTCATTGGAGAATTTGAGGTGGTAATTTGGTATATATTTCTGCTATGACGTGTCTCAATCTAATTGCAGAGGTTCTTCATTCAAAGGGGCTAATGAGGATGTTGTTGGCCTGATGTGGCTGTTTCCGGTGTTGGCGTTTTTTTAGTGGGGCTAGTCGATTTCTCCCCTGGGGTGCTTAGCTAATGGTAGATGGATTTTATTCCTTTGAATTCAAAACTGTCTTATTGGTGGGCTGGTCGAAAATACACCTATGCGTCGTGCCCAAGTTCTATGTCAGCTTCCGATTACATTGGGATAGGCTCTTTGATTTTAACGGGTGTTGTTGCTGTTTAGGTTTTTTGGTGGTTTTGGCTTTTGTTTCTTATTTGGTTCTCTATTTGCTGTATCTATTCTTTTGTTTTGAACCTTTTGTATTCACTCGTTCTCCGTGGCCAATTACCTGCTGCCCTTTTTGTTAATAATATTCTGCTGTTCAAAAAAAAAAAAAAAAAAAAAGGGAGAAAGGATGAAATCCTTGAAAATTTTCGAAAATCAAAGTGTTTGGATTGGTTCTTATTGAGTTCATTCACTGAATCCATATGAGGAATCATTTTCGATACATTGTCTTCTTTTAAATAAGCTTGTTTTGAGTTTTGAGTTCCATCAATTAAGGATCACCCACGGATATTATATTTGTATTAAGACATGGATTCTAGTACCATATATCCATTAAAATGGAGAAAACATTTCAAATGGTCAATAGAGTAAGTGTTGAACTTGGATGGTCAACACTGGAGTTATAAATTTGATCCATATATTTAATTCAAGGTTTATGTTAATAGGGATGTGATTATATGCTTGAACATTTTTAACATGATAGATCCTGTTGGATCATTAAAAGTCTCTTTTTTTTTTTGGAACCAGCGAATAGATATGGTTTCACCTGAGGGTAATCAGTCCCGCAACCCAGGGCATGGCAATCACCCCAGGCGCAAATGTCTTTCCCCTCCACCTAATTCGCCTTCCAGGAAAATCCCCCACATGGGGTTAGTCGGAGTCGAACTCCAGACCTCCCACCACATAGGTATATAACCCGGGTGCATCCACCCAGCTAAGCTAGGCTTCACTTGCATTAAAAGTCTCTTTTAAAGTGTTGAAATCATATTACATGAAAAGTTGGCAATTTCTAGTGTTTTTTTTTTTTCCAACTTTTGGCGAGACATGTAGGTTTACATGGTGGTGAGACTTGTAGGTTTACAAAACCGCGTAGATGTTCACATTGGTCCAATTTTCATTGTTTTTACAATTTTGATCCAATTTACATTTTCGCTTTCACTAACCAAAAATGCATTGCTATGTATATTTATATATTTTTTTCTATAAATTATGTATTGCGTGTTACACACACAATAATTTCCTGGATCAACGCGTGAGGGTGTGCATCCCCTAGTTGTACCATAATACTCATTAAAATTTTGTAATGGTTATTTTTAGTCTTCTTGTAAGCATATAAATATTATAATTGTCTTTACAAACAAGAAAAATATATAATATGGACTTATTTGGTTTTCTAAAACAAATCGAATCCTTCATATGAAATTGAAATATGACACACGATAATCATGGAATGCAATGAGAATATCAATATCGACAAATAATAAAGTTATTTTGTATTGATTTTTCATAAATATTATTTGTTATGCATTTACATATATAAAGATAAATCATTAATACATAAACATACACACACACACACACACACACACATATATATATATATATATATATATATATATATATATATATATATATATATATATATATATATATATATATATATATATATATATATATATATATATATATATATATATATATATATATATATATATATATATATATATATATATATATATATATATATATATATATCATTTTTCCAAAGTAGGTTGCTATTTTGAAAATTTTTCAAAGCTTGAACTTTTTTCAAAATAGCAACCTATTTTAATAAAATATAAAAAAAATCATCAGGTTATCTATTTAACTGTGGCTTTGAGTTTGTATACCACTTCAAAGAATGTTGTTATTTTAATAGATTTCCCAACTTTGATAATCTGTCAAAATAACAACCAATCGTGATTAAGTGTCAGAATAACATGTTTCTAGAAAATGGTAAAATTGTAAATTAAAAAATCACCAAGTGTTCATGGTTGTGTAGAATAGCATTTTTAAAGGCAAAATTTCATACATATCCTTGTAAAACTAAGATATTACTTCAATATCCTTGCAAAAATTATAACTACATAGATATCCTTATAAAACTAGAGTATTCATGTCTATATCCAATTTTATATTTTAACTTAAATTAATAATTTATATTACAATAATTTCATAAAAACAAAATACCTTATTAATTGACTTATTTACCCTTCCCTAATTTGGACTTTTATCTCCTGATTTACGTATCTTCGTATCTTCCCGATTCCATTTTCTTATCCGCATTGTCTTTTCTTCTTCTTTTACCACATAACCGTACTTTGAGCTTTATAGAAGATGTTGATTTCTAGAAGTCGGAACTGCATGTCAGCTGGGAAGAATTATTTCAGCAAGTTTTATGTTAGTTTTGAAAGGATTAAAGAAGGTTTGAAAATAGGGTGTAGAAGATTCATAAACCTGGATGGGTGTTTTTTAAAGGCTTGTGTAGTGGTGAATTATTGAATGCAATGGGAAGGGATGCTAACAATCACATTTATCTAATTGCTTGGGTTGTGGTTTTTGTGGAAAATAAAGAGAATTGAAAATGGCTCTTGGAAAATCTCATAGAAGACCTTCACCGTGAAACTAGTATTGGTGTTACCTTGATGTCTGACCAACATAAGGTATGGTTTAAGTCGTGTTTACTTTTACAGATATCTAAACTACCCTGTAAGATGTAACTAACGTAACATGTTTTTCTTTTATAGGGGCTTCTAGAAGCTGTGAAGAAAGTGTTTCCTGAAGTAGAACACATGCAATGTGCAAGGCATATATATGCAAACTTTAAGAAAAAAATTTAGGGAATAGTTTGAAAACCTTTTTTGGAAAGCAAGCAAGTCAATAACCGAACCTCATTTCAATGCAGTCATGAAAAAGATACAAACGTTGAACCCCCTGCAGCTTGTGACCATCTAATGGATAAGGATCCCAAGACTTGGTCAAGAGCATTTTTTAGATTTGGGAGCATGTGTGATGCAGTTGAAAATGGTAATTTAGAAACGTTTAATAGTGTCATAATTGAAGCTAGGAAAAAGCTAATTATAACAATGCTAGAAGAAATACGTACGTATGTGATGGAAAGAATGCATAAATTGCAAGTGAAAGGGAGCACGTGGCCTTATTACCAAATACGTCTGGCTATTAGACAAAAATTTAATGAGTTGAAAATCCAACAAAGTGTAACACCACGATTGTAACATCCCAAAATTTTAGGGTAAAATTAAAAAAAAATTAAACGGACACTTCAATATAAGAAAAGCCACTTAATTAATTTTGACAAAATTCCATAACTTATAAGTTTAATGAAAACATCCCAGGATTAACAAAAGTTAATGAAATCACAACATAGCGGAACTTCCATTCAAAAACAGTCCTCCAATGAAGCAGCACAGTGTATACACGTCACGCCTTGCCATCCATGGTACCTGATGTACCTGAAACAGTAGTTTATATAGGGAAAGGGTAAGCACGGAGCTTAGTGAGTTCCTCAAAATACCATACGATCCATCACATAACACACAATAACCATTCATATGTCTGTGAGACTCACGGGCTATCCCTGTTCCGCCTGAAGACTCACGGGCAGTTCCCGTTCTGTCTTATCGCTCGCAGGCTTTTCCCGTTCCGTCTAATGACTCGCAGGATATTCCCGTTCCGCCTATTGGCTCGCGGGCTATCCCATTCCGTCCACAAACAATCATTATCATAGCAATAATTCATACAATTATCATAACATGTAAGATCACCTTAGTCTAACATATCTTCCTTCCTACGCATGCAATATCACCTATAGTATAGTGAGAAGACTCACCTGATTATAGTTGACTATATCGTTTATCTTTCTCGGCTTTGTATTTCCTTCAACTTTAACTGTTAACATAATAAGAAATCTATCATTTCTTAATCCTTAACTATATTATAGTCGCATCATTAAACCCTTCAATAATTCAAATATGATACTCCATGATTTATCAAGTAAAGAACGGCCAGGTAGAAGATTAGATGTGGTGGCAGGATCCTTTCAGCATTTTAGCCTTTCGGAAAATCCAACAACCAGATCCCAAGTAATCGGCCTAGTCACCGTCCTCGTAAGTAAATCAATCGGTATTATTTTCGGAAATTACGAATTGTTATAATAACGACATTTTAAGGTTTTTGTTTACTATTGTTAGAAATTAGTATAATATAACATATGCTATACTTATTAAATATTCTACTTCTTAACAAAAACTATTTTACAATACCTAATTAAGCTATAGAAAGGTTTGTAGTTACCTTATGACCAGTCGTCGAGATCTATAACTCCTTCGTTAGGCTTTTAAGCTTCCTTCCGCTCAATTGCTTACACTCTAGTGCTTAGAAACCTCTATATATTGGATTGAGATTTAGTTGTGTGGTTTATGAGATGTTTTGAGGGGTATTTATACTTGAATTCTTGAATAAAAAATGGCATGACACTTTTGACAAAAGATTTTAATAATTTTACTTTGTTGAAATTAATACCTTCTAGAATCAGTCTGTTCAAGACTGGTTTAGCCGACTTTAAACCCATGAAATTCACGTTTTTATTTGATATTCCAGAAATTTATCTCAATACCTTTCCAGGGATATATTTTACGTATTTATACGATTTTTCTATGATTTATTATGAATTTTTGAAAACATACTATCTAATCTGTCAATTCCGAACTAATCAGTAAAGATTGCATTTTTTTTACCATAGATAATTTCATTTTCAAGCTTACTATTATTTTTGGTAATTGTACTAGACTCAATTTGTAAACTTTGTGCACTGGTTTGAGGTCCAAACGATTTTTTCTAGAATTAATTATGATTTTTCTAAAAACGACACAAAATGCTGATTTTCATATGAAATTGTAACTAAAGTTTTTCTTAGCTTTATAACTACCAATGATCATATAATTCCTAACACTCTTATTTTAAGTATATATGTTATAATCAGGATACGGGTCTTACAACGATACTTTTGTTAAGTATTAATATGTAAATCATAGTGTATTTATGATTTAATATGATGTTCTAAGTATTAGAAAATTAATACTAGAAAAAGGGTAATTTGGTCATTTTACCATAAAAGGGTAATTTGGTCATTTTACCATAAAAGGGTAATTTGGTCATTTGACCATGGGAAGGACCAAATATGTTAAAATATTGTTTGCTTGTGGCAAAAATATAAGAAATGAAAGTTTTATGTCATAAAACTTGATTATTGTGGCCAAAGTTCGAGAAATGGAACTTTAGGGGCTAAATTGTAAATCCTGGAAGTATAAATAGGAGAGTTGACTCTCCTATGTGTGGCTGAACATTTGAGATGATCCGGAGGAATTTTGAAGGTGCGATTTCTGCAGAGATCATGGAATCGAAGCAAGAAATTGGAACAATTGTTTGAAGATTGTGATTTCCAAGCAATTGAGGTTAGTAGGTTGACTTTTTAGTCAAGTTCTTGAAATGTTATTGGTGGGTTTTTATTGGATGAACTGAAATCTGTAAATTTAGTTATGATCCATGATACCCATATGATTTCTAAGTTTGAAACATGTTCATATGATAAGAACATGCCATTGAAACCATTGATTTGATGATTTTTATGATCTTGAAGTTTTGGGGTTTTTGGGACTAAGAACCCTAATTTCTGTAATTGATTGATTGAGTTGATTTCAAGGAGTTAAAACCTTGTATAAATGGAAGGTTTTAGTCTTGAAATAAACCCAAAATGATTAAGAACTGGACTAAGGACTTAATATGCAAAAACAGGGAGCTACAGTGCAAAAATCGAGCTGAAACTGGACTCTGCAGCAAGGGCACGAGTCGTGCTCTTTATGCACGAGTCGTGCACCTCCTGCAGGTGAAGTATATTTCTATTTTATGCTTACACGAGTCGTGCTCTTATAGAGCAATATTTTGCACGAGTCGTGCACTTAATCAGAGGACTTTAAAGTTTGAAATTGATGCTAGACATGTCCGATTGACTTCAAACTTTAACTACAAGTCCATGATGGTTTGAAAAGTCTTGGAAAAATATTAAATTGTGAATACGACTCTCCGGGGGCACTGTAGAACAATACGTATGCCTCGGGAAAGTGTATAACTCATGAAAAGATGGTAAATGGAAAGTTTATCATCTAGAGATGGTTTGTAGTTGTATAATATTGGACTCTTATGTATTAGAGTCAACTGAAATGAAGATTAACCTATGATCATTTGGTATATAAATGAAAATATAGGTACGGGACAAATGGTTGTGGTGCATGCAAAGGCAAGAAACAACCGTAATTTAAATGCAGCAAGTGTCCAGGTGAGTAATCTCACTTACATCACATATGATATGTGTTGATTGGACTGTTACAGATTGGAACAGCTTTGGGGGACGAAAATGATAATCTAAAGATATGGTGAAAAGGCATTATCGGATAAGCCGTGAGTCAATGAAATTGTAACACCCCATTTCTCACAAATTTTTTTTTAAAACTTTATAATACAAAATATTTAGTTATACACACGGGGTATTACTCTTCTGTATCATTACCACACTTCAAGCAGCACATCCTTTGCACAACGAAAGCTACCGTCCCACACTCGACTCTTCTAATTCCTTGTTTGATTACCTGAGTACATAGAATTTTAAACAAAACATACGTGAGACATACGTCTCGTGAGTAATATGGGTTTAGACCCAAAACAGTTTTTTTTCCATATTTTAACTCTTTTAAATTTTCACATTATTCAATTTCCTATTAGCACACCCATAGGTATTCCTTTTCATTAGCGAGCACATTCCTACGAGCGCACCCGTAGGTTTTATACGAGACGCACCCGTATAACTACTTCCTCGACAGCATGAAACGAATTCATCCATCAAGGTAATTAGACAACTACTTCGCGACGGGAGGTACCATCCCAGTAGTGTCTTTTTGCCACCCCTACCGCAGCAGGCCGTGGTCTTTATCCGGATACTAAGCAACACATTATCATGGGCCAATCACATTATCAATTTACTGTATTTCTGATTCTCTTTCTGTACACATTATAATCATATTTTTCATAAAATACTTTTAAAGCCATAAAATCACTTTGACTCCAAAACATTTTGAATAAAATTCATTTTGCTATGTACCCGAAAATCCACATAATACTCACCTTGGCTAGTTAGAGAAGTCTAACTATAATTACACCCTTCCTTGTCCCTCCCATTCATTTCCCCTTTTACTTCTTAAGTACCTAAGAAGTTTATTCACACTTTATTAATAACATGTTATACTTTAACAACATGTAAGGACTACCTTGTTATGTTCCACTAGGCTCATATCACAATATTTTTGTGATATTCATCCCTTAACACAACTTTTTACTTATTCTTATTATCTTTTAAGTGACATTTTATTGACCATTATACCCTTGGAAAGTCACATACACAATTTAGACTCATTTTTCATGTTTTCATGCTCTATAACACTTATGGGATCAATTGGGGACCAAGGCTACATGTCTAGGGGCAAAATAGGCTCTTTACCCCTCATCAGAGGGTTACACGGCCGTGTAACTTTACCCATAATAGTTACACGGTCGTGTAACTCTCCCAGGCCCTTCAAACTTCGAATTTTGCACTAAAAGTCATGTATCGGGCTCGTTTTAACTCCAAACTTCACCAAATTTTGACCATAGGTTCTATTGACCCTTTATTATGTTACGAACATGTTTTCACTTCTATTAAGTCTTATTTAGTTCATGACTTAATGTTTAAGACCATAGGATGTCACAAGAGCTCTAAGGAAGCTCATATGCACATCAACTCAAATTTTAAAATCTAGTTTTGTCCATTTTCTATACATATATTTATATAACCAATGGATGATTTAATTTAAGGTTTTTACAACCAAAAACATACTTTGTTAGTTACCAATTAATGATTTCCATTAACCATTTCCATGGGTTTCATTCATGGAATCACCAATTCCATTCCACCCGACAAATTTCAGTTTTTGTTCAAACTTTCATTTTATTATTTGAAACTCTTAGGAAACCACTTCTAATGGTTTCTTCATACTTAAACATCATTTATGACTCATTCTAACCAACTCTTTATGCCAAATTAACACTTTGATCCTAAACTCAAATTTCTAGGGTTTAATTACACATGAAATCACCAAACTTGATTTTAAGTTATCCATATGTTGGATAATGATCAAGGTGTGATTAGAAACATAAACCAACTACTTTTACTTGTTTTTAAACCATGGAATCATGGATTCCAAGTTTCTTCCAAAAATTCCATTTTTGACATTTTTACCCAAAACCTGAAATTACTCTAATTTAACAACTAGGAGTGGTTTATTACTTTTATTAAGACATATTAAACTCATTAAGAACCATTGAACCCAACTTGTTCTTACAAACCCGTCGGTTAGGGTTATTGAGCTCAAATTCTCATTTTCTTGATTTTTTTAACATTTTCAATGGTTAACTAGGTTTAGATAGTGATTAAGACACCAATTAAGGCTAGGAATCATAGGATAATCCTCCTCTAGCCACTGAAATCACAAAGCTACAGTAACCTACCCAAGGGAAATGGGTTAAACAACCCTAAAAACAAGATTACTAACCTTCTTTGGCTTGGAATTCTTCAATTCCAAGGTAATTGATTCAATTCTTCACAACCTTCATGAACCCGATCACTGGAACTCTCTCTAGCTTTCTCACGATTTCTCTAGAATTTCTGAACATTAAGGAGATATTTTCTCCTTTATATATTTAGCCATTTTACATTTTTGATCCCTTAAGTTCCATTTATTCCAAAATGGCACAAGAATTCGTTTTTTATAACATTATAAGTTTTGTTTTCTTTCATTTTGACCCCAGCATTATATTTTCTTTACATTAAAGTCGTTTGCATGCTAAATGACCATTTTGCCCTTTTTACCAATTTTACTATTACACCCTTGTTCAAGCCAACTTTTACATATGTTTATTTTATGACTCTTACCAAAATTTTCAGGTTTTTACACTCTCCCCTCCTTAAGAGGATTCCGTCCCCGGAATCTTTTCGGCTTTTGCATAGTACAATTATCTTTTCTTTACTTACACTTTTTATCTTTGAGGAAATACCCCTTTTACTCCCTCAACTTTTTGTTCTTTTATTTAAGATGCATAACTTTCCGAATAGTTTTCAGGAATTTGTGCCTTAAAGATTATCCCACTTCTAATTTTTCTTCTTATAATAGGTATATTCATCCGAATATCCTTTTAGTAATTTACATTTTACACTTAACCAAAGTACAATTTTTGGTTATTTTGCCATCTTTTCCTTGTAATATTCAGAATTCTTATCCTAACATATGTAATACTTTTATAAATGACCAAAATACCCTTTTAGTCATTTTATCCATTTTCTCAACTTTTTAGTTGCTCACTTGTACTTCATACTCTATGTTTTAATTATATTCATTTTTACCTCGTTTCATTCATATGCACATCTCTTAGTGAAACTTATTTTACAAAGTAGTTTCATACTTTCATATTTTTATCAAAAATAACAGTCTACTTTGTAATTCTTCTCACATCTTTACCAAAAACACATAAAATTATGCTAATCATATTCTTTACTTGTATAACTTTTCCAAATACGATTAAACATAATTGGTATTTATACAAAATTTCATAAATACACTAAATCTTTTCTTGTAAAATTTTTGTCCCTTGGTGGACATTTTACTTAAGCAAATTTGTTTTACAACCCTCCTCATTCTTTTCACTCTTTACTCATAATATTATTCATTTATTTTCACTCTTTTCTTTTTCTCATTCTTCTACTCCTTCATTATTACATAGATAATTTATTACTATTTCTTCTTTCCAGAAGTTTTACAACTTCTTATCTTTTATATATTTTATTCTTTAAGAATTTTAAACTTCAAGTTTGTTCTTCCTCTCTTTTTTTTTCTACTAACAATTTCCGGTTCATTACCATTTATAAGATAGGTATTCTCTTTCTTTCGTTACTCTTTACATTCTTACTTTTCTGTTTGGGACAGAATCTGTCGAAACAATACACCTCACACCAAAGTTTACATATCTCACTCTAGAAAGATCAAAATAACATACCGCTATTTGTTTTAGAAACTAGACATCCGTAGGTTTCTTTCTATGTATGACACATACTTTTTAGCCCAGTGGATTTGTACAGTTTTACTGTTGAAGTTGACTTATTGTTGCTGTCAAACTTCATTACTCTTACTTTCATCACTCTTACTATGTAGCTATATGATTTATTAATAATTCAAATGTTACTCCCATTCCTATTTCATAATTTATTAATTCTCAATTTCACATACTTCTTACTTGTTTCACTACTATAAAGTGATTTCACTTATCTCACGTAAATTATATATATTACTTTCATTAATACATGTATTATATCACCTTTACTTATAATACTTTCATAACTTGACATGTTTGTAACCTTGATACTTCTTTCATCCTTATTTATTATCTATGAGATCTCGGTCTTACTCACTTATTTTACTTACTAATATAATAATATCTTTTTCATATTTCAGCTTCCTTACAATACTTTTATAAATAAGCTTTTCATCTTTTTAGGTACCCCGTGTACCATTCTCATGATATTGCTTAGGTTTTTAGTACTTTCTTGTCTTTCTTATTTCTCACACTGGTGTTTAGTTTAACATTTTATCTCTTAATCACTTGTTCTCCACCGTCCCTTCCATTGGTTACCATAATTGATTCAATTTTTTTTAAACGACTTATAAGATCTCATACATTTTGGGTACGACAATTCATCTTTTCATACCTATTACACTTTTCATATATTTTTCTTTCTCATTACTCAGATGCATCATAATATATATATATTTTTTTTTCATACTTAATTCTTTTATTACCTTCACATATAATTTAAGTTTTACCTTTTTATCATTTACTACTCTATACTTATTATGGCTAATGCCAAAAGCTTGTCTTTCTTACCACCCAAATACGCCATTTTTCCATTTGATTAGAAAAACTTATATTACCAATTCAAGTATTTACTTTCTTTCCTCATTGTACTCTTTTAATATACACTATTTTCGTATTTATATAGTATGACCCTTCTTTCATAAATATTAAACTTTTGTATCCTACTACTTTTCTATACATTGTCTAGGCTTTAAGCCCAAATTTATTTCATCATATCTTTTACCGTCGTTTTATATGTGTTATAAGACTATATGCCCCACACATTACATTATCTTTTCGTTTACACCTCATTCCTTTATACGCTTTATTTCTACATATATTAAAGCTATAAGCTTATCCATTCCTTCACAATATTATATACCTCGTATTCCATGCCATACTTTCTTCTTATGTATTTTATGATGAAATACTGATACCATATCTTTTTTTTCTCTATATCATTTATTCTCTTATATTTTGGGGCTGTATACCAAATACTTTATCTCATTGTTTTGCCTCTTAATTTATAGTATTCTAATTAGGATACATATTTCATATCCACCTTTACACTTATATATTATATAAGTTTCCATACTTATTCATTCTTTTACACTCATACACGTATATATACACACTACATTTCATGAATACTGGCCATGCACCGACCGTTTTTCACAAACATTGAATACTTTTACTCGTTATATTCATTCACATTCGGAAGTAACAACTTCCTATCTATTTATTATAGTTCTTATTTTCATTCTTTTATCTTATCTTTGATTCATTGCCTAGTACTTACTTAGGCATTCACTCTTATTCCTTATTTCATATTGATTATGACCTTTAGTCATGTTTCTTTCATGCTTTTGGTTTTCCTCAGTTAACATACTCCGGTATACCCTTTTTATTATTTGTATTTCTTTTTATACTTCATTCATTTGGTTGCGGACTTTAATCCCAAACAACCAATATCTTATCATCATTTTCTTTAATAATATATTTTTTTTCCCAATTCATGTTCTTATAATCACATTATAATGATGCAAAATACTTAAAATATCATAATCCTTAACAGTCTTCCATTTTTCATTTCTTTCTCATTCGGGTATCTTACTTTATCATATTACCCATTATAACACCATACTTACGACTTAGTTATTTACTTCAACCATTGGATGTCTTTACTTGTTATATTTCCTTCGGGTTTGGAAGTCACGACTTCCCATTTCTTAATTTTCTTTTTATTCCTTATTTAATACTTGGTTAAGTATTTTACTTCCATTTTATACTAACATATTCGACCATAACTTTTAGTACACATACTTCAATTCCCTGGTTGTCCCTGGGAGACATATCATACTTCCTCTTAATATTTATTCTTTACACTTTCACACAGCCATTGGGTTTTATTGACATATACGTATTCATATTCTTTTCCAATCTTTCTTTCTTTGGTCACTGTAGTGACACTACTTTTATCTTTATTCCATGATCATAATTCAGTTCCGTTAGACAACGGAATTTTCCACTATACATTTCTTTTATATTTACATTATATAACCCCATTTCTTCTATTTCAAAATTCTCAATAAATTTATACATTCTTATCACCTCTTTATCGTCTTCTATTATAGTTTCTCATGTTTATTACATATACTTTACATTATTTCTCATATGGTATGGTGGTTACTTCAACCACATTTGGATTTCCCGTATTATTTTTCACACACTCTTTATCTTATTTTCTAATTCTTTACGTTCATACTTTAGTATTTCCAATCATACTTGATTTTTATTACATAGGTATATCAACCCTATGTCACTCACACCTTCCACACACATCCTTTACAGATTCCCATGATTCCCTTGGGGTTCCACCAAACTCAAATATATATCCTGTGATTATGATAGTACGGGCCCATATTATTATAACCACCTATACATATTTGCTTCCCGTTTCACCACCAGGAATCATGTTCCACTGTTTCAGGTTAACCCTCACTTCTTTTTACTTTCAACCTTATATTAAAGTATGTATCCTACTTAACTCTTACACAGTTTAAGTCTAGGTTCAAGTTTTGACACCTAGTTCGCTTAAACTATGGCTCTGATACCAAATTTGTAACACCCCATTTCTCACAAATTTTTTTTTTAAACTTTATAATACAAAATATTTAGTTATACACACGGGGTATTACTCTTCTGTATCATTACCACACTTCAAGCAGCACATCCTTTGCACAACGAAAGCTACCGTCCCACACTCGACTCTTCTAATTCCTTGTTTGATTACCTGAGTACATAGCATTTTAAACAAAACATACGTGAGACATACGTCTCGTGAGTAATATGGGTTTAGACCCAAAACAGTTTTTTTCCATATTTTAACTCTTTTAAATTTTCACATTATTCAATTTCCTATGAGCGCACCCATAGGTATTCCTTTTCATTAGTGAGCACATTCCTACGAGCGCACCCGTAGGTTTTATACGAGACGCACCCGTATAACTACTTCCTCGACAGCATGAAACGAATTCATCCATCAAGGTAATTAGACAACTACTTCGCGACGGGAGGTACCATCCCAGTAGTGTCTTTTTTCCACCCCTACCGCAGCAGGCCGTGGTCTTTATCCGGATACTAAGCAACACATTATCATGGGCCAATCACATTATCAATTTACTGTATTTCTGATTCTCTTTCTGTACACATTATAATCATATTTTTCATAAAATACTTTTAAAGCCATAAAATCACTTTGACTCCAAAACATTTTGAATAAAATTCATTTTGCTATGTACCCGAAAATCCACATAATACTCACCTTGGCTAGTTAGAGAAGTCTAACTATAATTACACCCTTCCTTGTCCCTCCCATTCATTGCCCCTTTTACTTCTTAAGTACCTAAGAAGATTATTCACACTTTATTAATAACATGTTATACTTTAACAACATGTAAGGACTACCTTGTTATGTTCCACTAGGCTCATATCACAATATTTTTGTGATATTCATCCCTTAACACAACTTTTTACTTATTCTTATTATCTTTTAAGTGACATTTTATTGACCATTATACCCTTGGAAAGTCACATACACAATTTAGACTCATTTTTCATGTTTTCATGCTCTATAACACTTATGGGATCAATTGGGGACCAAGGCTACATGTCTAGGGGCAAAATAGGCTCTTTACCCCTCATCAGAGGGTTACACGGCCGTGTAACTTTACCCATAATAGTTACACGGTCGTGTAACTCTCCCAGGCCCTTCAAACTTCGAATTTTGCACTAAAAGTCATGTATCGGGCTCGTTTTAACTCCAAACTTCACCAAATTTTGACCATAGGTTCTATTGACCCTTTATTATGTTACGAACATGTTTTCACTTCTATTAAGTCTTATTTAGTTCATGACTTAATGTTTAAGACCATAGGATGTCACAAGAGCTCTAAGGAAGCTCATATGCACATCAACTCAAATTTTAAAATCTAGTTTTGTCCATTTTCTATACATATATTTATATAACCAATGGATGATTTAATTTAAGGTTTTTACAACCAAAAACATACTTTGTTAGTTACCAATTAATGATTTCCATTAACCATTTCCATGGGTTTCATTCATGGAATCACCAATTCCATTCCACCCGACAAATTTCAGTTTTTGTTCAAACTTTCATTTTATTATTTGAAACTCTTAGGAAACCACTTCTAATGGTTTCTTCATACTTAAACATCATTTATGACTCATTCTAACCAACTCTTTATGCCAAATTAACACTTTGATCCTAAACTCAAATTTCTAGGGTTTAATTACACATGAAATCACCAAACTTGATTTTAAGTTATCCATATGTTGGATAATGATCAAGGTGTGATTAGAAACATAAACCAACTACTTTTACTTGTTTTTAAACCATGGAATCATGGATTCCAAGTTTCTTCCAAAAATTTCCATTTTTGACATTTTTACCCAAAACCTGAAATTACTCTAATTTAACAACTAGGAGTGGTTTATTACTTTTATTAAGACATATTAAACTCATTAAGAACCATTGAACCCAACTTGTTCTTACAAACCCGTCGGTTAGGGTTATTGAGCTCAAATTCTCATTTTCTTGATTTTTTTTAACATTTTCAATGGTTAACTAGGTTTAGATAGTGATTAAGACACCAATTAAGGCTAGGAATCATAGGATAATCCTCCTCTAGCCACTGAAATCACAAAGCTATAGTAACCTACCCAAGGGAAATGGGTTAAACAACCCTAAAAACAAGATTACTAACCTTCTTTGGTTTGGAATTCTTCAATTCCAAGGTAATTGATTCAATTCTTCACAACCTTCATGAACCCGATCACTGGAACTCTCTCTAGCTTTCTCACGATTTCTCTAGAATTTCTGAACATTAAGGAGATATTTTCTCCTTTATATATTTAGCCATTTTACATTTTTGATCCCTTAAGTTCCATTTATCCCAAAATGGCACAAGAATTCGTTTTTTATAACATTATAAGTTTTGTTTTCTTTCATTTTGACCCCAGCATTATATTTTCTTTACATTAAAGTCATTTGCATGCCAAATGACCATTTTGCCCTTTTTACCAATTTTACTATTACACCCTTGTTCAACCCAACTTTTACATATGTTTATTTTATGACTCTTACCAAAATTTTCAGGTTCTTACAGAAATGACAAGAACGGAGCCGTGAACCATAAATGATTATGAAATGAAATGTTATTAAATGGTGCGGCCACTTGTGGCTATGATATTGGATGTTATATCTGATATTGCCTCATTTATACATAAATTTCGGGCAATATCGAGTGCCTAAACACGTGTTTTTGGTATGATATCAAGATAAAAGGTACTTATACGTTTAAATTACCAAACACAGGAAAAATGGCTTTGCGGATAAAGAATGAGCTGAATACGAGCCTTATTGTGAACAAAAGGAGTCAATGACAGAAACAGCATAGATCGCGACCCTATCTCAGTCAGGATCGCGACCCTATCTAAGTGATGTCACGATGAGATAGTGCTGACCAAAGATCGCGACACTATGGCAACCCGACGAGATCGCGACCCGATGTCCTGTGAGATCGCGACCCTACGCAGATCGCGACGCGACCACTATGTGGATCGCGACCCTACCCACCAACTCCGCTCCACTCAGTCGAGATCGTGGCCAACGTCGATACGCACTAAACTTCAGATCGCGACCCGATCCCCTAATGGATCGCGACGCGATCTCACCTGGAGCAGCTATAAATTGAGGCCTTCTCCTCTTGTTTGAGACATCCTACAACTATCCACAACTCATCTCTGCACCTCCACAACACCAAATACGGGAGTTTGCCTCCTGCAACTTCCAGAAGGCTTGTAGAGACGGTACGGTGCGGATGGAATCGAGAGCTTGAAGAATGTTCGGCCGGGACTTCATTCGGTTTGCTTTATATATGTTTAGCATTCTACTATGATTTCCTAGGCCGTATTCTTCAGATTATGTTATATTTGTTATCTGCATCATTTATTACTTAGATTTGAATACTATCTAGTTATGATTTGATTGTTATTTATCGGATATTGAACGTTTTATATTTTATCTTGCATAATTCATTTGACTATCGTATATGTTAAGGAACCTTCCTTTTGGACTTATTGCTGAGTTATTTTAGTCTAGAGGACCAATCTGACTATATGACTTTTATCATAACTGTACTATGACCATTAGGCAGATATGACTAGTGATGGACCAAATCCTAGGGTTAAGTCACGAAGGTAGAATCTTGTATGTATATGCAAAGTCTGTACTAGAGGACCAATCTGTACAAACCATTTTGATTTTTATGACCATTGAGATCAAAAACTCGAATGAATCTTGTATGATACGAACCAATACATGATTATTTGGAATATGTAATTGCATGACCATTGCCATTAATGACCTTATAATCATAGGATTAGGTAGTTGGACCAAAACATCTAATCACTTTAGAAATCGATATTTAACTTTCAATATCCATTGCACTAATAGCATATCAAACATAACTAGATGGTTGAATCGAATCTAAGTATAAATGTTTAATTTTATGTTTTGTAATTTATATTTATATTTTCCGTTTCTAATAAACTTTTGCGTTGTCTCTTGACACGAGTCAATGCATTCTCTCAAACTCCCCCCTTTTTAATTAATGTTTGCTTGAATAAATGTTAATTGATAATTGATTTTCTTAACTTAAAATATCCGTTTTCCCTTGGGTTCGACAACCCGGATTTACCGTTACTATACTACAACCGATTAGGTACACTTGCCTATTTGTGTTGTTCTATTCATACATGGTACTTCCCTGTTTAGAAATGTAAAACTAATGTGAAAAATCAATTGCTACAATCATATATACGCTCGTAACACACCAAGTTTTTGGTGCTGTTTCTGGGTATTTTATATGTATGTCTGAAAACACATCAAGTTTTTGGCGCCGTTGCCGGGGAATTCAGTTTTTTTTTTTTTTAGAAAATTAAATTATTAGTTAATATTTGTGTGATTGTAAATTTGTTTTTGTGTGTTATGTATTTTTATTGTTTTAATTAACATATCACTAATCATAAAGTAAATATTTGCACACCTTAAGCATATTTTAAGTGTGGGGTGAATATTTGGGAAAAATGAAGTAACAAAACACCCGAGGCAGACACTGGTCGTACATAATGATACATGGCTAAAAATCAGCAACTACTGAGAAGGGGGACGCTTCTTTACAGTGGATGCAGCGATACTGACGACGGTCAAAAGTCGCACAGCCAGGACAACACACCACAACCGCAACCCAGTAGCCACGGCTTTGAAACTTCAGGGAGCACAAAATGAGTGATATTTTTTTATTGTTATTACTTTTATTTATTTGATTTTTGTGTGTTTATTTGCGTGTGAATAATATTTGTTTGAGTGATGTGTATGCAGATTTGCTAAGATTCAATGCTGGCAGCATATTCAACAAATTCTTTTCTGTGGAAAGAGCCTCATATATGACGTCTACCGGTACCCAAGGGGAGTCTGTTCCATTTAGCCCCTTTTACTGTTTTGAATTATATATACAAAAAAAATTATTGTATAAATTAAGTGTAGGGTAAGAGCGTCATACTGCAATAATTAACTGAGCCAATTTAAAATTTTTTATCTTAAACATCTATTCCAAAATTGAACGCTAAAAAGTAAATTGTTAAGAAAAATGTTTTGAAAATAAATTCGTAGGTTACATTTAATCTTATGTATGTAATTTTAGTTTTTCATTGTTTTATATAAAATTTAGTTCTATAGAGGACAAGTTTTCAGCTTGGTAGTTGCAAAATGTTTTGCATAAATAATAAAATAGACCCGTTGAAGATTTATCAGTTGTTAAAAATTGAGTTTTTGCCAAAACAGATTGAGTCAGTTTCCCTACTTGCAAAATGCACGAATTATATGCTGTTACTAAGTTGAGGAAAATAAGCCTCGATAAATGAACTTAAAATGAGAAAAATTCTCAAGAAATCTGATGTGCTAAAAAGCAGAAGTCAAGTAATGTTATACCATGAGATTGAGACTTAGAAAGGAAAATTCAATCAGTGGCATTTGACATTCGAGCAAGTAGACATAAAATGGGTGGCCTTCGGGCATTTATGCACCTTATTACCTAAAACCAACTGGTTTGGGATAATATTGTCGAAAGCTCGCTACATGGGTGTCATCGAAAGTCATGGAATTTCCTTAGTGGCCTTTGGAATTTGAATTAGTAGACACTGTACAGTCGTGAGTCGAAAATTTGTAATCAAGAGTTCCATCGAAAGTCACGAGTTTCAAAGGTGCAGAAAAATGGAAATAATAACTAAACTTGATAAATTTAGTCCAGCATGATTTTTAATTTTAATATGGGAAATTCGACAAAAAGTCTTGAGGTAGAAGAATCTTTAAAGGGTGTATTCGATGTTATGTAAAAATGAGTATTTATCAATCTAAAGACTTGTCGTTTATAGAAAGAGAGTTTATGTAAAGTTTTGAAAAGGTAGAAATATGTACATAGGGCTAGGTATTATCTACTATTTTTATTCTTAATTCATTATTCTTAACATTGGTAATAAACGCTAGATTTGTGATAGCGTATGGAAAGTTGTTTAGACATCAAGTTTCTCGGCTTGGTTTTAAATTGTAGTTTGCTTGAGGACAAGCAAAGTCCAAGTGTAGGGTATTTTGATATTGCCTCATTTATACATAAATTTCGGGCAATATCGAGTGCCTAAACACGTGTTTTTGGTATGATATCAAGATAAAAGGTACTTATACGTTTAAATTACACCCTTGTTCAACCCAACTTTTACATATGTTTATTTTATGACTCTTACCAAAATTTTCAGGTTCTTACAGAAATGACAAGAACGGAGCCGTGAACCATAAATGATTATGAAATGAAATGTTATTAAATGGTGCGGCCACTTGTGGCTATGATATTGGATGTTATATCTGATATTGCCTCATTTATACATAAATTTCGGGCAATATCGAGTGCCTAAACACGTGTTTTTGGTATGATATCAAGATAAAAGGTACTTATACGTTTAAATTACCAAACACAGGAAAAATGGCTTTGCGGATAAAGAATGAGCTGAATACGAGCCTTATTGTGAACAAAAGGAGTCAATGACAGAAACAGCATAGATCGCGACCCTATCTCAGTCAGGATCGCGACCCTATCTAAGTGATGTCACGATGAGATAGTGCTGACCAAAGATCGCGACACTATGGCAACCCGACGAGATCGCGACCCGATGTCCTGTGAGATCGCGACCCTACGCAGATCGCGACGCGACCACTATGTGGATCGCGACCCTACCCACCAACTCCGCTCCACTCAGTCGAGATCGTGGCCAACGTCGATACGCACTAAACTTCAGATCGCGACCCGATCCCCTAATGGATCGCGACGCGATCTCACCTGGAGCAGCTATAAATTGAGGCCTTCTCCTCTTGTTTGAGACATCCTACAACTATCCACAACTCATCTCTGCACCTCCACAACACCAAATACGGGAGTTTGCCTCCTGCAACTTCCAGAAGGCTTGTAGAGACGGTACGGTGCGGATGGAATCGAGAGCTTGAAGAATGTTCGGCCGGGACTTCATTCGGTTTGCTTTATATATGTTTAGCATTCTACTATGATTTCCTAGGCCGTATTCTTCAGATTATGTTATATTTGTTATCTGCATCATTTATTACTTAGATTTGAATACTATCTAGTTATGATTTGATTGTTATTTATCGGATATTGAACGTTTTATATTTTATCTTGCATAATTCATTTGACTATCGTATATGTTAAGGAACCTTCCTTTTGGACTTATTGCTGAGTTATTTTAGTCTAGAGGACCAATCTGACTATATGACTTTTATCATAACTGTACTATGACCATTAGGCAGATATGACTAGTGATGGACCAAATCCTAGGGTTAAGTCACGAAGGTAGAATCTTGTATGTATATGCAAAGTCTGTACTAGAGGACCAATCTGTACAAACCATTTTGATTTTTATGACCATTGAGATCAAAAACTCGAATGAATCTTGTATGATACGAACCAATACATGATTATTTGGAATATGTAATTGCATGACCATTGCCATTAATGACCTTATAATCATAGGATTAGGTAGTTGGACCAAAACATCTAATCACTTTAGAAATCGATATTTAACTTTCAATATCCATTGCACTAATAGCATATCAAACATAACTAGATGGTTGAATCGAATCTAAGTATAAATGTTTAATTTTATGTTTTGTAATTTATATTTATATTTTCCGTTTCTAATAAACTTTTGCGTTGTCTCTTGACACGAGTCAATGCATTCTCTCAAACTCCCCCCTTTTTAATTAATGTTTGCTTGAATAAATGTTAATTAATAATTGATTTTCTTAACTTAAAAATATCCGTTTTCCCTTGGGTTCGACAACCCGGATTTACCGTTACTATACTACAACCGATTAGGTACACTTGCCTATTTGTGTTGTTCTATTCATACATGGTACTTCCCTGTTTAGAAATGTAAAACTAATGTGAAAAATCAATTGCTACAATCATATATACGCTCGTAACACACCAAGTTTTTGGTGCTGTTTCTGGGTATTTTATATGTATGTCTGAAAACACATCAATATCCAACCGGTGCGGCCTATATGGCTATGATATTGGATGTTAAATCCAACTGGTGCAGCCTAAATGGCTATGATATTGCTATATGGAAATGGTGCGGCCTTATGGCTATGATATTGGATGTATATCCAACTGGTGCGGCCTATTGGGCTATGAAATAAATGTTGAAACTGTTTGGTGCGGCTTTAACGGCCATGAAATACGGTGCAGTCAATTGTGACTAAGAAATATGGGACAGAAATGGTAATTGAGAATTTATATGTTTATTTTCTCTTGTATACATGTGGATTTATGTGGCTAACAGATTTGATTTGATCAATATGTAAATAACAGGTTAGATATTATAATTATCCTTGAAATTAAATGGTGCGGTCTTAGGACCATGATTTTGGGTTGTTGAACCTAAACTGGTGCGGCCTATGGGCTATGATCTAAACAAGGAAACTGTTGGTGCGGCCTTAGGGCTATGATATGTGGTGCGGTCAATGATGACTATGATTTGTGGGACAAAAACTGTTTTGAGAGTTTAATTGTTATTATTCTCTTATATATGTGTGACGTTATTTGCAGATATGATTACTCACTGAGCTTTATAGCTCACGTTATCTGTTAAATGTCCCTGCAGGTTAGCATGATCCTCATAAGGGAAAAGATAGAATCCGTAACTAGAGAAGTGGGACTTGTAGATGCTGTCAGTAGCAGCCCGGCTTCAAAGGAGACTATGGTATTTTATACTCTCCTTGATACACTTGTACCCGTTTTTATTGAAATATACCCCTGTTGTTATGGTTTTACGTATTGAAACCTTTGTTTTAAATGAAAAATTTTCAGGGGTGTTTTTGTTTTAAAAGTCGGGTGTTACACAAAGGTAACAACCTTTTGTTACTATAAGAAGAATGCTAAAATTCTATTAATGTTAACAATATTATTGTTGATTTAGATAGATACTGGCAGGTTTTGCCAATTGGACTTCTACAATTTGAAAAAGAAACTTAGGAGAATCATATGTAGTAGACTTGGAGAAAAAAACATGCACATACAGGCTATGTGAACTCAATCGATATGGGTGTGTGCATTCTGTGGCAACAATATCAAACTTAAATGGAACACTTGAAGCGTATCTTGATCCACTTTATCTTGCAACATTTTACAAGAACTCGTACAAGTATCTTATACTTGGTATGAATGGCAGTAACATGTGGCCAACAACAGAGTTCATTCATCCTTTACCCCCAATAAGAAGAAAAATGTCTGGTATGACAACAAATTAGGAGGAAAAAGATGCTTTTGAAAATGTTGGTAGACATATGGTATCAAAATTGGGGAAATGAGTACTATGTGGAATTTATAAGCAGCCAGGTGATAAAAAGGCCACATGTAAGCAAGTTGAAAGGCCAACTAAGAGTAGGGCTAAAAGGGTGCTAAGAGAAATGTGAATGTGTAGAAAGAAGGACCTTCATAAAATGTTGGTACTTAAGGTTTCAGATGTGACAATAGTGAGCATGAAGAAGCTCCTAATAAGGGTAACCAAACAAAGGTGGAAGTGGTGACATAACCAACATATGGGAGTAATGACTCAAGAAAGTATCAGCAACAGGAAACGTGTGCCTAAGAGATCTGAAAGGATTGTGAAAAAGAAATTGGCTAAAAGGGTGGAAGGCAATAATGGGGAAGGAAATACATTCGAGGTCCCTGTGGAATTAGATTAGTTGTATTGTCAATGTTTCCATGAACTTGGTTTGTGAGAAACTTATAACATGCTTTGTGTCAATAACATGATTACTGGCAACGTGCTAATATCATGCTTTGTGTCAATGTGTCACAATCATGTTTTGCGTGTGCATGGTTTGTAAACATGGTTTGTGTTTGAGATTGTCTGAATTCTGAATGTTAGCATGTTATATTAAGATTAAAAACAGACTAGACTACAAAATGTTAATACACATCATACATATCATTAGAAACTGCAATTCCTAAATTTACAATTTGTAAACAAGTAAAGACAGAAAAAAAACCAACTTATTGCTAGGTACAACTTCAATTTTCCAAATTTGCTATTGAACTATCATGGTAATTTGCATACAGTCACAAGTGTGGTCATCCACCCAACCAACGAACCTGCAATTTGGACCTTGAGAAATTTACTGGTGTTTACAATCACAGGTTGTAGTTATACCAAAATTAAAAAATACAGCTTAATAGTTTAGAATTACCTTGAAAGTATACGCATAATATAGTCTTCCTGGGTTGTCTTACTAAAGGAAGTCTGAACAACTGCTACTCCTCCACAGTTGCAACGTAATACCATTTTGAAGATTTCTATTTTTTATGGCATAACAAAGTCTATATATACACCCACACACCAACGGTTATATCTTAAGCATTCCAACGGTAAGATGTTATACACAACAATGGCTATAAAATTGTAAATGGGATCACATTTTCAACAATATTTGACTTTAGATTGCAAATTGGATCACAAATTCAACAAAAAAGTGTACTTTCAAAGTACCAAACTAAATCAATTTGTAAAGCAAACTACCATGCCAAACATTAGTTCCATTTCAACCAAACCGAGGACCAAATCAGAATTCCACTTTCAACTAAACATTACTTCCTTTCCAAATATATTTAAACTAGAAAACATTAGTTCCATTACCCATCAACAAATGTCAACCAAAATCCATTACCAAATATGGACATTACAGATTAGAAAAACTAATGACTTCAACTTAATTACATAATAACATAATACGTTCGGTATTAACTACATTTAGCTTCAAAAGTGAGATGATTTCTTTCCCCAAAATGCTAAAACCGATAAAAAAACCCTAACATTAATCGAACTATACTTTACCAATCAACCGTTGATGATTCGCACAACCCACACACCTAATAGGCGTCCAACACCCCCCTACGATTCCTACCCGATTCCATCTTCGATTCCTCTCCAGCAGTCGGTTCGTCTCTTGTAAGCGACTCAACATTTTGGATGTTTCGCCCTATTGATGCTCACGCATCTTCCCTAGCTCGTTGTTCACCTCGACGGTGAGTATGAAGCACGTACAGATCTGATTCGGGATAATCTCCTCCGCTCTGAAGAATTTCAACAGTACATGAGAGCTTCCGGTCGACGATGTCTTCTTTGAGATGTTCTTGGTGTTCTTTGCTTCTTTCTTCGACGAATCCATGTTGTGAGTTGGTGAGCAGTATATAGCAGTTACCTTTGGGTTTCGATGAAGTGTTTTGGGTTTAATCAGGGTAACTATCTTCTTGATTTTTCACATAGAAGAGAATATATGGGCCGGCTGCCATGTAGGCAAGCTTGGCCCCTAAGTTTCATATTGTTCATGTTCATGTCACCTTGTACACTGAGTTTTTTGACCACGTTTCATATTGTTCATATTCACGTGGCAATCAGGTATAACAAAGGAGGTGATCTAATAAACAGGTTAATGTCAAGTTCGTACCCTTAGGAGACAAAAATAAAATAAAAAAAAAAACTTTTAAAACCAAACTTATAAAATGATTGGACTATAATGTCATTTTGCCTAGAGTTTAATAAAAATATAACCACCTTATATTCTTTCCGCTCGTATTTATGCTTTCTGAAGGGGTCAGATGCAAATGTCGACTCTTTTGTATAAACCCTAAAGAAATCTTGAACGCACTCTCGCTCCTGCAGTCGCTCTTGCTCCCGTGCTTCTCTCGTTTCTGTCCGTAAAAGGAGATATGCCTCCAAAGGCTGCGAAATCGAAGGATGCGCCCGTAGAAAGGCCCATCCTTGGCCGTTTTTCATCGCATCTAAAGATTGGAATTGTTAGTTCATTATAACCCTCACTATCTGAATCGCAATGATTATTTGATTCCTACTTTATGCATTTATACACTTTCTAATCCAATCTAGTGTAATTCAATTTGATTTTATTCGTTTTTACGAGAAGTAGATTAGGAGGAGTACTATATGAAATCATAAACTTCAAGCTCTGATTACCGGTTTTTATATTGGTATCGTTAACAGTAAGCCTAGATGATGAAATGAGGATATTTCCTTCTTTGCTACGGGACTCCAGATTGTTGTTAAATTGTCCGATCTAGGATTTTTACAATCTAAACTGTGGTGTTTAGAGTATGTACTCATCGTGTTGTTTGTTACTGATTTCAGGTTGGATTGCCGAATGTGGGGAAATCCACTCTCTTCAACACTCTCACTAAGCTGTCAATACCTGCTGAAAACTTTCCGTTTTGTACCATCGAACCTAATGAGGCTCGTGTCAATATTCCTGATGAGAGATTCGAATGGCTTTGTCAGCTATTCAAGCCAAAGAGTGAGGTAAGCACTATTATGAGTTGCCAAATTGTTCATTTGAATGCTGAAATAGTTTATCTTTGATTATATATTCTTAACTTCCAACTAAATTAACTGTCACATTGTTCATATTTGCTTTTTACAGGTCTCTGCATTCTTAGAGATACATGATATTGCTGGGTTGGTGAAAGGTGCTCATGAAGGACAAGGGCTTGGAAACAATTTTTTGTCCCACATTCGTGCAGTTGATGGCATATTCCATGTCTTACGTAAGCTTGGTCTTTTTGTTTTTTGTTTTGTGAATTCCCTTATTCATTTTCAAAGTGTGAGAATGTTTCTTATGGTTTTTTTATTTTATTTTATAAAATAGGTGCATTTGAAGACCCGGATATCATACATGTTGATGACATTGTGGATCCTGTAAGAGATTTAGAAGTTATAACTGCAGAATTACGGCTCAAGGTGTGTTCTAATAAAGAAATGTGCTTAAATGCTTATTCGATGTATGATTTAGATTCTTAAAATTTAAATGATATGTGTTGTAAAGGATATTGAATTCATGAAAAGAACTATTGAAGATCTTGAAAAGAGCATGAAGAGGAGCAATGACAAGCAGTTAAAAGTAGAACTTGAAGTGTGTTTGAAGGTATCTTCATGGATTCACCAAGTTTTTTTAATGTATATTTACTTGATAAAAAGTCAAACATACTTACAAAGACTCTATATGGTTTTTATTTAGGTCAAAGCATGGTTAGAGAGTGAAAAAGATATCCGTTTAGGGGACTGGAAAGCTGCTGAAATTGAAATCTTGAATACTTTTCAATTGCTTACTGCAAAACCTGTTGTTTATTTGGTAAAATGGCTAAAATCATTTGTTCTTGAATGTATTTTTTATGCTGATATTGAAATCTTGAATACCCTTTAAACATTTTTTAATTTTGCAGGTGAATATGAACGAAAAAGATTATTCGAGAAAAAAGAACAAGTTTCTTCCCAAGATTCATGCTTGGTAAATGCTTGATTTACTTTATACATTTTTAATTATCATAAAGACACTTAAAAAAACACCAGTGAATTGTAACTTATGATTTTTTATAGGGTGCAAGAGCATGGAGGTGAGACAATTATTCCTTTCAGCTGTGCTTTGGAAAGGAATCTTGCTGACCTGGCAGATGATGAAGCAGCAAAATACTGTGAGGAGAATAAGATACAAAGGTTAGTTGAGACTTGAGATCATGTTTTCTTGAAAATGAAGTCATGCAATCATGCATTTTACTAATTCTACAAATAATATTTTTTGGGTAAACTATTTTTGGTCATATTGCAATATCTTATATTATTTTCGGGTTTTTGTGTCACAGTGCTCTTCCAAAAATTATAAAGACTGGATTCGCTGCTATTAACCTTATATACTTCTTCACTGCTGGACCTGATGAGGTAATGTCTTTCTCTTTCTTTTCCCTGTCTATTAAACTTTTACTGTTTCATTAAAATTTAGTTTATTTTTGAAATACACTCATATCAACCATATAATAATATTTACTGCAGGTGAAATGTTGGCAAATTCGAAGGCAAACTAAGGCTCCTCAAGCTGCAGGAGCAATTCATACTGATTTTGAAAGAGGATTTATTTGCGCAGAGGTTATTACTTTTGTACCCCTTCGTCAAAATCGCATTAATCTTATGATTTTTTTGGAAAATGGCACACTTGAAATTGTGTTTCTGAATCTTTCAAGTGTTGTAAAATTTTGTTTGATTTTTTGTAGGTAATGAAGTTTGAGGATCTTAAAGAGCTGGGAAGCGAGTCTGCTGTTAAGGTATATATAACTCTCCATATGTGACCAAATGAGGACAAATATGTGATTTTTGCATCAAGTAAAAAAAATAAAAAAGTTATGTTCTTATTTTTAAGTCCATTTATGTGTACAGGCTGCTGGCAAGTACAAGCAAGAGGGTAAGACATACGTGGTCCAGGATGGCGATATTATATTTTTCAAATTTAATGTCTCTGGTGGTGGGAAGAAATGAGGTGTCTCTCTGCCATTGGTCTGTCAGGGATTTGTTGTTCATCTGCTTGTTATCCGTCAATTCTACTTGTTTTTCCAACCAACGCTGTATTGGGTATTTAGGAACAGGTTTTTTTTGGTACTACTGCTTCCTTTGACATAAGTTGTAATACTATGTTTTGAAGATATCTGAATATTTCATTTTATAGAAATGAGATGCATGACATCATAAATGAAGCTCATATTCATTGCCCGACTAAATAAGAATTTTCAAATTATGTTTGCCACTTTTCATATTTTAATACCCCTACAAATTTTAGGGCAAATTACATTAATGCGGATGTGTGTTACCATTTTTATTGAGATAGATAGACATACTTTATTATTTGTAAAAAAAAAAAATGGTATCTTTCTATTGATTTAGGTAAATATGTAACCTGTTTGCAGTATCCTATAACTTTTATTTGTTTGTTTTGTTAAAAATGCTTTTGTGACAATTTACAGATCTCCTGTTGTGTATAATCTGTTTGCGGGTTACTAGCTATATATAGTGAACAATAATGGTGTATTGTATTTTGACATGAAATTTTCAAATTTTGAATTGCTCAGGTAAAAGCAGATTATATAGAAAATGATACTCTTAAATATTTGATGTAAATAATAAAGGGTAAATTGCATAAAAGTCACTAAGTTTTCCAATTTTCTCGATTTTGACACTGCATTTTTAGTCTTTGCAATTAAGTCATTATGTTTTCAGAAAAGTTGCAATTAAGTCATTATGTTTTCCAAAAGGTTGCAAAAATGACCATATGACCGGATGGTAACAGGTTACCAGGTCATATGGTCAGATTTGCAATTTTTCAGAAAACCTAATGACTTAATAGCAAAAATAAAACATAGTGTCAAAATCAAGAAATCTGAAAAAGTTAGCGACTTTTAGGGTTTATTTCATAAAAAACCCTAAATTTTCAACTTTTTTCTGTTTAAACCTAAAACTTTATTTTTTTTCAAAAAAAAAACCTAAATTTTGGAGAAACTTTTTAATTTATCCCCTTAACCGGTTTTACAGTATATACATACTTTTTTTTTTTTTCAGAAAAAACCCTAATTTCTTTTTTTTTTCGGGAAAAAACCCTCAATTTCAGTGATTTTTTCAACAAAAAAATGTTTATTCGTTTTTGTAATTGACATAACTTTCATATACGATGTCCAAATTCTACGAACTTTATATCCGTGGAAAGGTCGTAAGTAATTTTCAACAAAGGTCAACCAGAGCGCAAATTAGGATAATACGTTGAAATGTAATTTTCATAACTTTCCTAATGTATTATTGGAAATTATAATAGTACAATACGCTATTTCGAATCAATTATCGAGTAAACGTTATAATTTCGAATAATAGATTATAGTAGCGTAAAATTCGATAAATCATACAAATAATATTTTGGTTTAAATAATATTCATTATACGATGTATTCGTGTTTACGAATCCGTCGACTTATAGAACGTCGAAAACAAAGCTCGTATGCAAAAGATACAGCTATTATAAGAAAACAAGCCAGTGTAGCGAAATATCTGAACATATTCAAACAAAAGTCAGTAAAGCAAAGTTGTAGTACTACTTACGACCTTTCCAGGGATATAAAGTTCGTAGAATTTGGACATCGTATATGAAAGTTATGTCAATTACAAAAACGAAGAAACATTTTTTTTTTTTGTGAAAAAATCACTGAAATTGAGTATTTTTTTCGGAAAAAAAAGAAATTAGGGTTTTTTCTGAAAAAAAAAATATGTATAACCTGTAAAACCGGTTAGGGGGATAAATTAAAAAGTTTCTCCAAAATTTAGGTTTTTTTTGGAAAAAAAAATAAAGTTTTAGGTTTAAACAGAAAAAAGTTGAAAATTTAGGGTTTTTTATGAAATAAACCCTAAAAGTCGCTAACTTTTTCAGATTTCTTGATTTTGACACTATGTTTTATTTTTGCTATTAAGTCATTAGGTTTTCTGAAAAATTGCAAATCTGACCATATGACCTGTTACCATCCGGTCATATGGTCATTTTTGCAACTTTTTGGAAAACATAATAACTTAATTGCAACTTTTCTGAAAACATAATGATTTAATTGCAAAAGCTAAAAATGCAGTGTCAAAATCGAGAAAATTAGAAAACTTAATGACTTTTATGCAATTTACCCAATAATAAATAATACATTTAATATATATAGTATTATATATGCGTGTAACAATATACGTGAATAAATATACATTTATAAATGAGAAATTCTTGAAGGAACATAAGAAATGGAAAGTGCACTTGGAGAAACGGAAAAAGGAAATAAATGAAGGTAAATATGTGTGAAGGGTTGAACTGTTTCTCATTGATTGAGGCAAAATGATCTATTTGGTCCAGTTTTCTTTAGGTTTCGATTTTAATCCCGAGTTTGTGATTGTGTGTCTTCTTGAGTTCAATGATTTAGTTTTATCGATCGGGACATCATAATTCTATTAACCAAATACCTGACGTACTTTACTCTTTTTATCAATATTGGCAATGCACTTTCTTTTACCTATATTAGCAATATATTTACATATTGACGATGATAGCAGCATATGTACAATGTTCTACTCATAATAGCAATTCCCAACTCTAATAGCAACGTACTTACATTTTCTTTACATATAATAGCAACATAGTTTCAATTTTTTACTTATAATAGCAATATATTTACATTTAAAAATGTAACATATAAAATATAATGCCAATCTTGTTAGCAAAATGTATGTACATTGCTATTATCGTTAAATAAATGTAAGTATGTTCCTATTACGGGTAAAGTATGTTGCCATTCTCCGCAATTTTCCCAATTACATTTCGATGACAATGATTAAATCAATTGCTCAAATAAACCATGATAACCACAATTCATATATAGGATTTAACTCGAACTTTTCCCAAAAACATGAACATGTTTCAGAAAGAAACCATTGCGATTTTCATATTATTCCAAAAAGAATTCAAAGAAAGCAAAAAAAACATCCTTTAAAGGTCTAAAAGTATAACCTTGGCCTCCAACCGCTTCCTTAACAAAACCCTCTTATCAACTTCTTCAAAGACCATTAACAACCAACTTTAACCTAATCTAACCTAAAATTTCACCTCAAAAGACCAGGCTACCTATGAAATAACTATTAACATTTACATTTAATCAACAGCAAAATCAAAATGACGCTATAAATTCTGACCGATATCGAACGAGTTCAAACCACTGGCCTGCAAGTGACCTTCATGATCCTCTCTGAAATAAAAACAAACCCATTAACCACAAAATATCACGTATATATTTTCAAAACAATGTAATTATGTCAGAACAGTAGACAATAACAAATGGGGCCTAAAAGGAAGAAAGACGTACTTGCATGATCTCTTATTGTGACCAAGGCCTTTACACTTCCCACATTGAAGTTGTCGTTTAAGAAAATCCGCGGGCCCAACCCGACCCGGTGCAACTTTCCGTATCTTTGTCCTACCTGGCGTCCGAATAGTCGGTGGAGGCGTAACAACAATCGTACCATCATCCAACTCAATATCCAATAACCTTTCGACATTTGGCACGGGATGAATCGAATCCGCATACGCCAACTGATACGTCTCAACATGAAAATACCTCGAGCAATGATCATACGCGCTCCTACCATACGATTCAAGAACCGCAATCGCATGACAACAAGGCAACCCCGTAAGCAACCACCCTTTACAAGTACAATCCCAATTCTCAATATCAACAACATCAATCATTTCACCGAATCGAACCTCGAATTTGCTTCCATGTGACCGCAAGATTTGAACTGAATGCGCTTTCATAATCTCGTTCTTTAACTTGTCTTCCATTGACGGAGTCAACCGGGTCATCCACTGAGTCGACTCGATTCTACGAGTGTACATCAACTGCATCATTTTACCTCTCAATACGTCTACCATTTGTGTTATTGGTAACTCGTTTGCTTCCGACACCCACGCGTAAAAAACATGACCAAAATTACATGTCATATGATTATACCTTAATCCTCCAAAAAACGCGTTCGCCCAATGTTCCGGTTCACTACGAACAATCCAATTATAAGCTTCCGGTGATATCGCTTTTATATCATTTGTACATTTATCAAAACCTTCAAGTTTTGGCGCGTGTGCAGCCGCGTATAAATCTTCAACCATTAACCGTCTCGCGTCATGTGAAAAATGTCCAGTTAAATCGTTGTTTAATTTCTCAGCTAAATAACCTAAACAATACGCGTGGTAACACTCGTTACCAAATATCTCCGGTAAAGATTCCCGCAAACCCTTTTGGAAATCCGCCACGAATGTGATCTGTATCTGTCCGTGTCCGGCCACCGCGAGTTTCAACTCCGTCAAAAACCACCGCCAATTATCGTCGGTTTCCTCGTCAACCACCGCGAAAGCCACCGGAAAAACCCCGTCGTCACCGTCGGCTGCCGTGGCCGCCAACAACCACCCTTGGTACCTCGAATTCAACGGCGTGCTGTCTAAAAAAAGAAGCGGCCGGCAACCGTGTATGAAACCGGAAACCGAGGCATGAAAAGAAATAAAAAGACGATGAAAACTCGAATTTTCTTTAGTGCTAAATGTCGCAAGACTCCCGGGGTTTGTTTCCATTATTTTTTCACAAAAAAACGGTAACTCGTTATACGCGTCTTTATAAGATCCCAAAAGTTGTTCGCGGGCGTATTCTTTCGCACGTCTCGCTTGCGAGTAATTGAGCTCGATTCCGTAATCGCGTTTAAGATCATTCGCAATGTCTTTCGGTTTAATTTTTGGGGAATCTTTTACTTTTTCTTTTATTAAATTTCCAACCCAGCTTCTTGTGGCTCTAAACGCGGGTTTTATGGTGCCACCTTGGCAAGTGTGAGTTGGTCTCATGGTTTTTATGCAAACTAATTGTGTTGTTGAGAGTCTTGATGCGTGTATACGCCATGGACAGGTTTCTGATTTGCATTTAACGGTTACACGTTGGTTTTCGTTCTTTTTGTACACGTAGTTGAATCCGTGTGCGATTGAATACTTTCTTAGGGCTTCCCGGAATTCAGCTAAGGAATGGAATCGTTGACCGACTCCGGTTATGAGATTCTCCCATTGTTTTGCGGCTATGTGGGGTTCGGAATCGGTTGTGGACAGAGGGAAAGGATTGATGGGAATTGGAGTGATGTCGGTTGTTGTTTCTATGTCGATTACTTCGTTTAGAGGGGGGATGTTGGTTTGACTTTGACCAAGGTCAACAGCTGGTACAAGAGCTCCCATGTCTGTTTCAGCTGGTCTTTTTTGTGGTCTACATGTGCATGATAATAAAAAGTCATCAGAAAAATCACAAATGCTTTGATTTCATTCCTTGAAAGAAAATTTAATAGGAATCTGTTTTTCCCTGTTCGCTATCTTACATGAAAACCATAAGGGCTAAATGCAAGAAATTGTTTCGTTACTATAGCACTCCACTTCTATTTTTGTTTATGATAGCATTGTACTCTCATTCTATTTCTTATTATAGCATTGTGCTTTGAAATTGTTCCCCATTATAGTAATAGGTAACCTGCTGACAGAGTACAAGTTAACATAAGATATCCCACATGTAATATGTTCTTAACGTGTCAAAAAAAATTTTTCAAAAACATTTTGAAGCTTAAAGCAGTTTCAGTTTTATTGATTACAACACCAAACTTTCATTTCCTATTAGAACATTGTACCTTTAATGGGATGACCGGTACACCAGGTAGCCGGTTACCCATTGATATAATGGGTAAAACTTTCATAATAGAATGCCCTAATAAGAATTAATTTGAAAGTACAATGCTATAACGAGAAAAACAAGAGTGCAATGCTATAATAAGAAAAAAATAGAAAGTACATTGCTATTTCTTGCATTTAGCCCAAACCATGAACTTGTTGCAAAAACTTTTTATGCCAGACACGACAAGGCATTCAAAGTTGTACTGCTTTTGACATGCATTAAACTAATTGGGACTAATATATCCATGGGACAGAAAATTGTAACTTTATCTCACCCAAAAAGGTGAAACAAGATGGGACAAATATTAGCTTTGAATCTTGTCCGTACAAAAAGACGTAAATGTCCTCATACCCATCATAAAAAATAGCCCAATAAATCTAGTCCAGTCCTGTGTAAGATACAGGGCTTAAGGAAAGAGAAAACATCATGGAATTGGAAGGCGTGTCAATGTGCATTTAAAAGTTATTATTGTAACTTGAAGAATCAGATAATCAGTTGCTTAAAACTAAGGATGGATATATGATCTTATTTGTCTCGATAGTAAGTTTTCAAACAGCCTGCTTTTTCAAAGTAATCATTTTGGCCCTAAATATTTAGAAAATCACATTTACCCCACACACTCAAAACTAATTATTGTGATTTCAAATGATCAATTCAAAGGCACAAAACACCCCCTTAAGTACTACACATTGTAATATATAAATAATAGCATACTCATGATTTTAAAAATGTTAGGTCATGAAATTACCTACGAGCAGGCTGCTTCTTCTTAGGAGTTTTAGCAGGTGGGGCTTCTTTCATTATAAAGACCTCTAGTTGATCAGAATCTTTGTAGTAGTTCACCATTCGATGAAAATCCTTATCTTTTGATACAGTAATGAGATTCTTCTGGTTTCCAGGTAAGAAATACTTCAGTAACATCCCATCAACAGTAGAATCGATAGTTTCTGCTATCTCTTGTTTGAAACCACTGAACTGCATATTCTCATCTAGATCAACAGCATAGGCCTCCCCACCAAGATATATCATTGATCCATCTTCATTTGTTTCAAATTCACCTCCATAGTGGCAAATAGCTATCGTTTTCTTTGATTGCACAATTGCCATCTCTGTAATCTTGATAAATCAACCTGAATCGTCTTTACTGAAAGGATATCCGGAGCTTACCTAATTTCAGAAGTCAAACAAAAAACAAACGTTTACAAGACTATGGCGGATTATGGTTAAATTCGGCAGAACAAAACAAACTGCGTAACAAGTTAAACCCTGCCGACCGATTAAAGCTTGAAAACTCCATGCCACATTCAAAAAGTTAATAACATCAAACAATCAAACACGAACAGTAACATCAAAAACACCAAACGAGAAATAAATGAGAACAGCCAGCCCAAATCATAAAAAGTCAAACCCTACAAATCTGTGATGCAAAAGCAAAACACGGATGGGAAACGGCCTCGATTGCTGAAAATCAAACAGTATTGGAGCTGATCTTGAGTTTAGTCGAGTATTCATGATAGAGGGTGTGATACCAATTTGGGAGATAGGGTCCGTACACAGGTTATATAGTTAAATAGAATTGAATGATTGAAAGGGGAGGGAAATACCTCCGTGGAAATTCCAAACACTTAATATTTATTGATCTGCCCTTGGAGATTTGCAGGTAGGGCTAGAGGGGGTGAGAGAAAGGATTGGAGAAAGATGGAGGAAGAGAGACGCATCTATTGAAGCTCAGGGGGTGCAATAGCCCATCTTTCCTATGTTACCTACTTTATGGTAAATGCATATGGGCGCCCAAATGTAACTGCATGCTTTTATTCATTCTACTAGGTTATAAGCCCGTGTTAAACACGGGTTGACAATTTAAAATTTTTAACGTGAAAAAGAAATTTACTTACACAGATAGATCAATAAATATATAGATAAATAAATGTCATGCAAATACATAAATCAATGCAAAACGATCATTTCCTTATTTTGCATTTGCAGAACATAATTCAGGTGTAATGACATCAAACGAATATTAAATGGAATTTGAGAGTACGATTAGAAACTGATATTTATTACTTAACGTTAAGTCCATATTGATTGTAATTACGACAATTTGTGACTTACATAATTGAAATCTCACAATCGGATTTATTTTAACTATGCAAAGGATCGTGACACTTTTATAACAAAAGTTAATGTAATATGGGGTTCAGTAGTATTTATGGTGTTAACACGTTGATTATTAAAAAGATTCCAGTATTAGTGGATTATATACAATACATCTCATTTCTCTAGGTTAAAATACAATCAATGGGTTAACACATCATGGATAGATTGACATTGTAATCACTTGGCAGACCCATATTAGAATTGTCTTTCAATTTTTATATTTCGTTATTCTGCCATAGTGGTAGAGCTTCTTTATATGAATTCATCATTTTATAAAATATATAATTGATATGTTGTTGGTAGTTTTTTTAATATCATTTCATCTATTTAAAAGAAATCATATGATATGGATGCCAAGTCAATGAATTATTCCCATGCCAAAAAATTTAAAGCTTTATGATAAACTGTTGTATATCATCAATAAGTAAATGAACGGGTTTAAATTGCATCAAAGCCAAGGAAGTTAGAGAGTTCAATGATTAATGGTGATCCTCGGAGAAACTTTTTGTTGATCCGTAATTAACCCACCCAAAAAAAAATTGCAATTAAAGTAATAAGAACCTGGGTGGCACCTGCAAAAGGTAGAATCATCAGCCTTAAACAATTAAAGTGTGTTAAATTTGGCAAAAATCAAACAAATCTAAGAAAAATATGAGAGAGATAGAATGTTTGCTTACTATTTTGCACATTTTGTGTCTGTTTCTGCATCAGAAGCCTTGCTGCTAGAATTACATTCAGAACAATATATATCTTGCCTAACAGATTCAACCACATCTTTCTTCTCAATTGCAATTAAGCTATTCCTATCAAGCTCCCTTAAAGGATTAGAATGTGTTAATGCATTTTGTAACACCCGTGTTCCGGGTAATGTTTTTCAAAAAAAAAAAAAAAAAAAAAAAAAAAAAAAAAAAAAGTGAATAGTAATCTGGCGGCGTGAATAGTGCTCGCGACGCGACGTGAATAGTGCTCGCGACGCGAGGCCGAAAAATGCTTCTAGAGAGGTGCGCGATGAGGTAAGTGCTTACGTAATGGTCACGTCGCGACCGGGGGGGGTCCGTCGCGACGCGAAGAGGTCCAGAGGCCTATAAATAGGTGCTCCAAGCCTCATTTTGAGGCACAACACACACCAAACACATATACGATATAGAGGAGTGTTTCGGTAAGGAAAATACGTTGAGGGAGGATGTTGGGAGGTGAGAAACGAGTGGTAGCTAACAACGAGGTGCTCGGGAACTGTCAGCGGTTCGGAACGGAAAATACGACAGGACTCCGAGAAAACGCCAATCTCAGGTGAGTAATCGCTACCGTATCTCCCTAATAGTTTATATGTATTAAACTATAAAATACAATGGGTGTAATAAACTATTTCCTATAATTCATAATTCCAAAAGTAATGCAGATTGATTTACTTACGAGGACGGTGTCTAGGCCGATTACTTGGGATCAGGTTGTTGGATTTTCCGAAAGGCTAAAATGCTGAAAGGATCCTGCCACCCCAACTAATCTTCTACCTGGCCGTTCTTTACTTGATAAATCATGGAGCATCATGTTGGAATTATTGAAGGGAAATACAAAGCAGTATAATTAAAGTATTATAATAATACTTGGGTGGGAAACAGTCATGTTATCGTGAGGATGAGTTCGAGTTATACGCCCGAAAGTATCACAAGATGATACTGAGTAGAGTGAATAAGTAATTATATATAATACATGTCAGGGGATGGCATGATTTACCATATACTATCAAAACGTGAGGTAATCATAGATGTACTATGACCATACTTGTATGAGGAAGCCGTTAAGTGAGGGGGTATACCGTGAGATGGTATAAGAATTCGTGAAAACTAATACCAAATAGTAAATAAAAAGAGATGGCAGTAGCTAAAGGTGTGAGTCGTGACGATGTAAGATAAGACTGTGTGGGACAGTCTAATAGTGAGTATCAGTGGGTGATACTGTATAGTGAGTGACGTCGGGTAATACGGTAGTTTCACAGTGTGAATTACGAGTCGGATAGGACTGTGAAACTGACAGGAACGGTGATTCTGTAACGTGTGTGACCATATAGGTCATACTGTGATTAGATTACTCACTAAGCTTTATAGCTTACCCCTTTATTTTATGTGGTTTTGCAGGATAGGTAACGCTTGGCTTGGATCATGGGACGATCCCTAGTGATATTATCTTGTAAATTCCAGGCTGAAAAATCGGGCGTTACAAGTTGGTATCAGAGCCAAGATTTGAGTGAACTAGGATAAGATCCCTAGACTCAAATTAGTAGACACACGAGAATTGTGTGCTAAAATATATAAAAAAAAATCACAAACATATTGTGATAAAAGTCGAACGTAGATAAAGCAGTTATTCTAACATGATAATAAAAATGTTAGTAAACTCTTTCAGAGATAAAAAGAACTAGAGAAAATGAGTGAGTTTGTGCGGTATTTTCCAAATACGGGAAAGGTATTAAAAGTAAATCCAGATGCAAATTTTGTCAAATAAGAAAGTTTTGAAAGTTGATTTGAAAGAAAAATTTTAGGAAATTTGAAAAAGTATAAGTTGAAATAAAAATTCTAAAAGTACGAGTTGGTGGGTGGAAATATATGGCGACAACCATAGCAAATAAAAAGTGATAAATATATGTGATGATTGGATATAAGAACTATAAGAAATGAGTTCGTGAGGAGTTATACAATCTCTAAATGAGACAAGTATTGAGGTATGTGGTAGTACTAGACATGTCTAAGTCTAGCATGTGGAAAATATGGGGTTGAGGAATTGAGAGATAAAGAGTGGCTCGACGTACTGAGCAACACAGAGATGTTCGCAAGATGCACTGAGCAGATACGCATGATCCGACGTACAGGATATGCGCGGCTCCGAGTGCTGAGCGGTGGAGTTTGAGCAGATACGCATGACTCGACGTACTGAGTATGCGCGGCTCTAAATGCTGAGTGATTGAGCAGATACGCATGACTCGACGTACTGAGTATGCGCGGCTCTAAATGCTGAGTGGTTGAGCAGATACGCATGACTCGACGTACAGAGTATGCGCGGCTCTGAGTGCTGAGTAGATTAAGTTTGAGCAGATACGTATGACTCGACGTACTGAGTATACGCGGCTCAGAACATTAAGCAGGAGAGTATAACTTGAAATACTGGGTAGAGTAGATTATGTGGAAAATTTACCAGAGACATAAAAAAAGTAAGGCTGGTAGATGTCCTGAGTAAACATAAGACTATGATGGATTGATTTATTCCTTCCATTCTAGAAGAATTAAGGGTACTATTTTACTTAGTTAATGTCTAAGTACCATGGACCATCCAATCATCACTAAAATAAATAAATGTGTGGTTATTTTTATAACCAAAGAATGTAGTGAGATAGTTGATTTTTCTACAAACGTAAAGGTTATTTTATAACCAGAATTTTACAAGTAGAGAGAGATATTTTAAAGAGTTATTTTGCTGAAAAAGTTGTTTTGACAAAAGCTGAAAGAATCGTTATTGTGATTAATGAAAATTGAAAAGAGTAAATTTTTAAAAATAAAAAGCATCTGGTTAAACAAGAAGTATGAGTAGTTACTCAGAGAAGTAATTAAGTATATACAAATTTAGTGTGTGTTAAGATGTTGTGTAACCAATAGTGTCAAAAGAAAAAGGGAGTTAATAAATCAGGAAACCCAAGTAGTAATTGTGTAATTGTTGAGCTGATGAGGGGTTGGTAAGGTCGGTTACAGAGTTTTGCAGTTAGGTGTTAGCTGTTAAGCCTTTATGGCTTATTGTTGGTTGGAGCCCTTATGGCTTGTTTTTTTTTCTGGTAGGGCCACATTATCGGTTGTTGTGATTGGGACCATCTTTCTGTGGGGTCACATACTCGGTAATTGTGGTTGAGACTACCTTTTCTATAGAGTTAGTGACTATTGTTAGGGTCACATATATATTGTGACGGTTGTATGAGCAGTAATTGTGGTGGGACCACATACAAGTGTTGAGGTGACCTAATCGGTCGGCAGTTCTAGGGTGTACGTTGAGTCTTTGGGACTCGATATCGTAGAGGTGCTTAATGTGTCAGTATTGTGGTGATACCCCTCTGGGTTTACTAGTACAGCCGCATCACGTTGGAATAAGAGATGGTTGAGTGAAAGAGAGAATAAGGGTATATCGATGCTAGGAGATTTCGGGGACGAAATCTTTTAAGGGGGAGAGATTTGTAACACCCGTGTTCCGGGTAATGTTTTTCAAAAAAAAAAAAAAAAAAAAAAAAAAAAAAAAAAAAAAAAAAAAAAAAGTGAATAGTAATCTGGCGGCGTGAATAGTGCTCGCGACGCGACGTGAATAGTGCTCGCGACGCGAGGCCGAAAAATGCTTCTAGAGAGGTGCGCGATGAGGTAAGTGCTTACGTAATGGTCACGTCGCGACCGGGGGGGGTCCGTCGCGACGCGAAGAGGTCCAGAGGCCTATAAATAGGTGCTCCAAGCCTCATTTTGAGGCACAACACACACCAAACACATATACGATATAGAGGAGTGTTTCGGTAAGGAAAATACGTTGAGGGAGGATGTTGGGAGGTGAGAAACGAGTGGTAGCTAACAACGAGGTGCTCGGGAACTGTCAGCGGTTCGGAACGGAAAATACGACAGGACTCCGAGAAAACGCCAATCTCAGGTGAGTAATCGCTACCGTATCTCCCTAATAGTTTATATGTATTAAACTATAAAATACAATGGGTGTAATAAACTATTTCCTATAATTCATAATTCCAAAAGTAATGCAGATTGATTTACTTACGAGGACGGTGTCTAGGCCGATTACTTGGGATCAGGTTGTTGGATTTTCCGAAAGGCTAAAATGCTGAAAGGATCCTGCCACCCCAACTAATCTTCTACCTGGCCGTTCTTTACTTGATAAATCATGGAGCATCATGTTGGAATTATTGAAGGGAAATACAAAGCAGTATAATTAAAGTATTATAATAATACTTGGGTGGGAAACAGTCATGTTATCGTGAGGATGAGTTCGAGTTATACGCCCGAAAGTATCACAAGATGATACTGAGTAGAGTGAATAAGTAATTATATATAATACATGTCAGGGGATGGCATGATTTACCATATACTATCAAAACGTGAGGTAATCATAGATGTACTATGACCATACTTGTATGAGGAAGCCGTTAAGTGAGGGGGTATACCGTGAGATGGTATAAGAATTCGTGAAAACTAATACCAAATAGTAAATAAAAAGAGATGGCAGTAGCTAAAGGTGTGAGTCGTGACGATGTAAGATAAGACTGTGTGGGACAGTCTAATAGTGAGTATCAGTGGGTGATACTGTATAGTGAGTGACGTCGGGTAATACGGTAGTTTCACAGTGTGAATTACGAGTCGGATAGGACTGTGAAACTGACAGGAACGGTGATTCTGTAACGTGTGTGACCATATAGGTCATACTGTGATTAGATTACTCACTAAGCTTTATAGCTTACCCCTTTATTTTATGTGGTTTTGCAGGATAGGTAACGCTTGGCTTGGATCATGGGACGATCCCTAGTGATATTATCTTGTAAATTCCAGGCTGAAAAACCGGGCGTTACACATTTTGTGATGGATCGCATACATGACTCTTATTTTTCATCAACACATTTGGTTCCAAATTAAAAGGATGGATTTTTAGAATCTTTAAAAATATCAAGATTGTAACTGAAATCAAGAACCAACTTAATGAAAAATAGTAATGATCAAATGAGATAAGAACTTATATAGACAAATTATTCAGTTTTTTAGCATACTTAAGTCAGTCAATCAAGCAAGCTACGGAAAAATATATAAGTATTGTATGCATTTTCAGTTCACCTATAAGTTACTTTCCATAGCATAAATTCAGGACTGGTCCAAACATATTTTGGGCCTATGGAAAAATCGAAAAATGGGCCCTATTATATTATATTTAAAAAAAATGTAATGTCAAACTTAGGAGGGAGTTTTTATATGAGTAAATATCTAAGTCAACACAAATGCAACTCATTTGCTTTCGCTAAAAAAAACCCCATGATTGTGGATTTGTATATTTAACGTATACCAATTTTATATATTGTTTCTTACTGGATTCCAGAAGAATGATATTAGAGATATGATGGCTATAACACAACAGGAATTGGTTTGGTTGCAGATGACAACATCCTAGAAACTTAAAAAGAAAAAGTTAAGATTCAGGAGTATTTTTTATATTTTACATCATTGAGCTTATTAAAATAGTCAAGTGTAGATATTGCAAAGGGCACCTTTGAAAGATCATAAAGCATGCTGAAAATACCCAAAACAGAACAAATTGCTAGTTGTAGTCCTTCATGATTTCTTAATGATGTTTGTTAAAAGCTTCAGAGTTTAATCCTACATTTTCGAAGCAATAGAAATTGTCAGCAGTTATGCATATATCTAGAGTGTTGGAGTTGAAACGTATCATATAGTGCAAATGATTACAAAATATACACTTGTAGCGATACTTATAATCATCGACATGTATATCCATGTAAATCAAGCCAAAATCACAAAATCACATTGTTATGGGACCCACAAAATGAAATCTAGTCGACTTAGGTAAAAGTGCAATAGTACATGATTATGATCCACAAACACCCAGATGAAAACATGCTATTAATAGAAAATTATGTTAAATACAGTGAGTGTACCTGAACGTGGAGTTGCCGGATGACTTTTAGAACAAAGATGATCATAAGTAAGCAAAGGAGAATACAAATAGCAGTCAGCTTCCAGAAAGTCGACAGCTTTTTTAATCAATTTCTTGTTGCTTCCCATAATTGGCAGAGCCACATCTCACTGGCCAACCTACTAAACCATTTTGATAAAAAAAAAACCCAAATTAGAATAAAATAGAGTATGTTTTTAATTTATATACGAATTGAAGAGCCCTAGATGTAAAACTATCTGGAAAAATGAAGATCAGTTTTGGTGGAGGGAAATCAAAGGTGGGTTGAGGAGAAACCAAAGGGTTATACATGCAAGAATCAGATATAAGGCAGGAAACAACTTTATTGAAGAAGAAATCTTTCATTGTTTGTGTCTCTTGTTCTTGTGATTGCGAATGCTTGTGCGTTTCATGGGTTTTTGCTTACTGGTTCGTAAGGGTTAAGATGCCGCAACGTGTGCTTCTCACATGCGATGGTTTGCGTTTCTTTTTATGTTAGAAAATTGGAATCAAAATCAAAACTTAGAAGCAAAAACCCTACCTAGTTGCCTTTATGTTAGTGTCATGGCGAAGCTGGATAATAGAGGTGTTCAGCCTTCTACAATGTTAGAAGGCGATAGAAAAATTAAGAGAAGATTCCTAAGAGTACCAACCTATTTTCGTTAACCTATAATTGGAAGCTGACTAACCTTCTCTAATTTCCTGGTGTATGTAAATTATATCGGCAGCTCCAATCGCCGGTCTCTAGCAGCGACAGTAAATCGGCGCTTCCGATCCCCTCCGATAACTGAAAGCGACTTTGAGAAAAGGGGTTAGATGGACAAATACGAACACGTGGGTTTTGAATAAGGTTTTATCAATGGGAATTTGAAACTGAAAATTGAAATTGAAAGACTTGCCTGAATTAACGGTTACGAACTGATAGCAATCCCTAAAAATCAGTAATTAGTTATCGTGAAAAGGTAAGATTCCTGCAATTAAAATCAATCCCATTGATTAAGGGATTTTGCGTAACTGATAGTCATAAGTCACGTAAATTCATTGAGCCGGAAAACAAAGTGGAGAAGGGCATAAGGGAAGGCCATGTGGCATTACAAAGTGGAGAAGGACATAAGAGAAGACCACGTGGCATTACAAAGTGGAGAAGGGAATAAGAGAAGGCCATGTGGCATTAGATTTACTCTTTTATTAGGATAGGAAGATATGCAATGTAGGGTTTGGATTTTATTTATAAAAGGTAATAAATTTTAGAGATTTGGTGTATCTATTTAGTTATTAATTTTTATGTGATTTATTATTGAATTTGTAGGGTGTTTGAAAAAAAAATACCAATATAATTATTTATATTGAGTTTTACCGGTTACAAAGTGATTTGGAAATAAACGATTAAAAACATACTATGTGGAAATTAAGTGAATATTTTACCTCATTTTAAAACAATTACATGAATATTACTAGATATTACATAATATTACCCTTAATAAATTAGGGCACACACCCTCTTCTTTCCTTAACTACATTCGATTTCTTCCTCAAATTGTTTCTTCCTTCTATAATCCAAATCGATTTTCTTCCCCGAACTTTGAAACAATTCACCAATCAGTTCTCAATATGAGTACAATTTCAAATGAATATACCATATTAGCAATTGATGTATACTACCATGGAGCGTTCATCTATAAGCCAATAATCTACTTCGACATAGATAAAACATTTGTTTGTAATGTTGATATTAGTAGGATGAGAGTTCATCACGTTTCTTGAAAAGCTCACAAAAGAGACATGTAAAAATGTTTATTTCTACTTTCTTCAAAAAAGCTTGTCTAAGGGCTTGGAAGTTTTGTAAAACAATGATGACTATAAACGATTTCTTGATTGTGCTTATGCAATGATAAGAGAATCAATATGTGTGTCGACTACATGAACAAGCCACTTTTTGATCGGATTGAGGAGGAAGAATTAGAATATGGCATATTTGGGGATGAAGAACAAAGCTACGAAGATGATGTTGACTCCAACTTATCAGGCACAATTTCATGTGACTAAGAAGATGATGAAGATGTGGTGTCATTAAACAAAATCGTAAGGGGTTCCTTCTTGAATGCATTTTGTCTTACTGCCAAAAAAGAGGAAAGTGATTCCATCAATGATTATGGCCTAGAAGATGATGTTGATGATGAACCATCAGTGTATCATCTACATGATGAAACACAAAAATGAGTTAAGATAGTTCTTATGTTAGGTATAAAGCTCTCTAATCCTAGCAAGCTTATGTATTGCCTAAGTAACTAGCAGTTGCGAATGGCTATGATATTTGGTTTGAAAAAATGATACCAATAGATTGTTGGTAATATGTTACAAACATAAAAAAAATCCAACATGTGCTTTTAGACTTTTGGCCTCTTAGATGGGAAAAGAAAAACCTTTTAAGATTAAGTCCCTTAATGATAAGCATAAATACTCCAAGACATTAAATCTTGGTGCAATCATAACTTATAGGTAAATATGTAAACATTTTGTTAGTGAAATAAGTAGTAAAGACCCAAAGTCGATTTAAGGAAAATAAAAGCACAAATTGCAAAAAAAAAAGTCTAACTTGAATTTAAGTTGTTTACTAACGTATAAATGTAAAGAGATTTGCATTAACTAATATCGAAGGGAGTTTGATTGACCATTATGGAATATTATGGTCTAATGTTGAAGAGATTGTGATTTTATCATCACATTATTCGAAGAGATCAAGATTTTTGTGATGTATAGGTTATACAATCAGAGTATCATGGGAATGAGTTCGGAGTTAACAATATGCCCATCAATTAAAAGGAAGCTAGAAAACATGAAGATAATATAGAGTTAATTACTAATTTTCATTCTAATTTTGATTATAAAATTTGCACTTACTTTTGATAATTGTTCTTTATGCATATATTTTAAGGGAATTCTCATAATGGGTATCAATAACTTGAATTTAGGTTACAGGATGCAACATATGGTTTTCACCTATATATAAGGACTTATGCATGTAAAAGTTGGCAATTGACAAGTATTCCATGCTTACAATTGGTTTCAGGTATTTCATATCTAAACCAAGATGTAAAGGCATATATGACATCATGCTTTGGTAACAACTTTCTTACATGTTATAGATTCACCATTATTCCTCTTAATGGTAGTTCTATGTGGTTAACTATTGAATATCACAAACATTTTCCTTTAAAAAAAGAAGATTTTTGCGTAGAACCATAATTGAAATGAAAAAAGAACTAGTGGAGCAACTAGACATATAGTTAGAAAGTCGGGAATTTTGATAAAGTGTATCAGTTGTAAAGCAATAGTACACAAAAATAAGTAAATGTCTAAAAAAATCCAACAATGACTCATGTACCTATTAGTTCACTATCATATTAAGATTATGTAGTACAAGTCATTAATGATCCATCTTGCATTGCGGGGTTTTCAAAGCCAAGAACATGAGAGGTGTCGATGGTAAGTTCTTCAAAGCAAGTAAGAGGAAATGTACATGTGGTAGGTTCATCAAATTCGATAAGAGGAAACGAAGTTCTAGTTGTAAAAAGAAGGCCACATTCTAAATGTATCGGTAAGATTAGGTTGGGGAAGATGGTAGAAGAAGGAAGCGGTAGCAGTCAAGGTGGAATTTGATTAAATTAGGGTTGAGAGTGTTAATTTATATTAGAAAGTAGGCACAACTTTTGTTGATCTTTATGATTAGAGACAAACTTATAGTATCTTCATGCTTTTCTTCATGTTTGGTAGTGCTTAGTGACAATATTGTAGTATTTTGATGTATTTCTTAATGTTTGATGCAACGGAACCATGAAGCTTTGTCTTATTCAATATTTTATTTTGTTGTTCAAATGTATAAAACCGCATTACATCATAAAGTGTTTAGGTGTGTTAAAAATTGCATTTATTTTCTTGTTCAAATGTATGAAATTGCATTACATTATAAAATGTATGATATTATGTCATTGTGTGAAACTAAATTTGTCAATCATTGCATTATTTTCTTGTTCAAAGTGTGAAACTGCATTACAACGTGTTTGAATTTGTTCAAAGTGTGAAAACACATTACAACTAAGGTCTTAAACATATACTGCATTACAATTTCTCAAAATGCCTAAATTTGTCAAACTACATTTCATCATACATTATGCATTACCATTGTCAACATTATACCAACTTCATTACAACTAAGGTCTTAAACACATGCATGACAATTAAAGTAAGGTCTTAAAAACATATATGACAAACAAAACAACCAATACCACTCTATTCCTAAATTTTTACTTGATTTCATCCGAGTCTTTCCTCACACCCAAAATCTCAACATCAAAATTTGTCTTGTAATTGTTTAATGCACTTTTTCACAGCTTCTATTATCTTACCCTTCAGCTTTACCGGTCATGGATCAACTCATTCCCACAATAAACATTTTTTTCTTTGGCCGCCCATTCATACTGCTACAAGAATATTGTTTCGTTGTATCAAAAGGGCAAAAACGAAACAAACACTTTGAGTTGGCGCAAATCCTAAATCTTCTTCGAGGGTTGTCTTCAAACCTCGATGTTTGAATTCAATAGGGGAAATCCACATTTGCAGAGATTTTTGTAGTCCAAAGTTGAAGAACTTTGTTCCTGAGAATAGCTAGACTAAGGATGAGCATTGGATCCGAATAAGAATCGATCCGGTCCTATCTGAACTGGTTTGGATCTGAGACAGAATAAGGAGAATTGTAGGGACTGAGAACCGGACTAGAATAGCTTAACTGGTGTCGATGTCGGGCTTTTAGTTATTTTGATGTTAGAACCGCTCAATAATGTACTTTGCAGAGGTGGCCAAATATAGCAATGTACTTTGAATTGGATTTCCAGATATAGTTTGTAATGGTTCCAAAAGTAAAAAAGAGCAACATGCTTTGCATGGTTTACAATGAATAGCAACATACTTTGCATGGAAGATCCTTTACAAATTCCAGTTTCGTACCAGTGAAAAACTATTTTTTTATAATCGAATCGTGAAAAAAATTGGTACTAAAATCAAAGGAAAACTAGAACCAATAAGCAGTCCGGTGCCGGGTCGATTCCGTAATCTGGCACCAAAAGCTCATCCTTAAACTAGACGAAGAGGACATTTGGACAACTTTGTTCATTCAAGATCAGGGCACAAAACCGCATCTTTATTAAGGATAGATGTAACTTATTTATTTAACAATATTTGAAAGCCATGTAAGATGTCAAATTATCAAAATCTACTATAAGCCGTCATATTGATATTTTTTAAACATTCTCATGTACACAAAAAAACTTTAGTGACAAAATGTATATACGAGATTGCCATAAGTCATTAACCATTTTTTTTTACAATTTTTGTATATTTACTTTTTTACCTTTTTATTAGTTAATATAATGTAATGAATTTTTACCGTTGTATGACGTTTAGATTGATAAAATCTTGGAACCAATTGAAGTACTACTTGAGTTGGTTGTCAAAAAGAAAGAGTTTATTTCCATCCTTGGATGAAGTTTATTAGAAGAAGGAATTAATTTATATTCTTTCTTTTTTATAAAAAAGACCAAAATACAGTCAACATATTGGTCTAGTACATGCACTTATATTTATATTAACTTCATGAAGTTCAAAGGAAAATTATATTAACTTTACCTGTAACTATAATATATGATGCTTTAAATCCAATCATTCATATTATCTATTTATCCATGCATGATAAACTAAAAGCTTTCCAATTAAGCGCATATAACCCCGTAAGAAATTAATGATGCCTATACAACATTAAACCAAATCTAAAACCTCGCTTGTTAGATCAACCTTATATGATTCGTTAACCGTTGAGTTTTAACAGACATTGTAAACTATATACTGTATATTATTTTGTCAAAACAGCTAATATTCAATAAATTAATTCTTAACGGTATATGTTTCTTAAACAAAAGCTAACATGTAACAACCCCATACATTGTCTTACGACTTTTCAAAAACCATGTATGTGTAATCATGAAAATACTAAAAGATAAATTATAACTAATTTTATAAAACAATACACAAAAGAACGGTCATGACTATATTTAGTCAAATACATGTCAAATTTCCAAAAATATGATACCGTAAATAACATAACATTTAATTAAATTAAATTAAAATAATCAAATAATTCAAATTAAAATCATATTTCACGATAAGTTATAGCCACTATCAAACATATCATTAAACTCGTCATTATGGAAAGGGTGTGATAAAAAAAAATCCTTTAACAGAACGTGCGTGCAAAATCAAACACACATATACACCTACACATATATGTCATGTGATGTGGGGTCATTTAAGATTACCCTTATGGAAAAAGATTAAAAGCTGCATAATATATATTCTCATTATCTCATATATATATTCTCGGATTTTTAACCAAAATATGGATTAATAAACCGGATTTTGAAATGAAAGGGCATAAATGACATTATTCACCCTTACGGACCAAGAAATAGCAGTTGACGACGATGTCGTACGGCTACTTTTCTCCTATAACTAAACCAGCACAGAAAGCGCAAAAAATGCGTTTTCAAATTTCCAAACCCAAAATGTCCAAATAAAACCCTCGGCAACAAGAGTAGATGCTCGGCCATCGATAAATTTAGAGGTTTTTCAGTTTATAGAAGAAAATGGCGAATGTAGCAGGTTCGATCGCTCCTTGTTCGAAGGATCATCAAAAAATCTATCAAAAATGGTTCAACTATGTCGATTCAGGTTGTAATTTCATTTGATTATGTGTATGCGTGTATATATCTACCTAACTAAATGAATTGAATCTATAGCACTGATTACTTAACTTTGTTTAGGATTTAAGTTCGTAGATCCTCTGAATTTGATCATTTTGCTCTCATATACATCTTGTATTTGTGTGTTTATTTGGTTCATCATGTAAATGAACTGTATACGTAGTTGTTTCATCTGTGCATCTATGTTGAAATTTCTACTGAATTCGCTGCATTTAATATAATCACAATTCACAAAAACAGGTGTCCGTCTATAGTAAGCATATGATTGTGTGTTTCTATGTGTAGATGGTGATGGTCGGATAACAGGAGATGATGCAACGAAGTTTTTTGCTATGTCGAATATTGAAAAACCTGAACTTAAACAGGTGAACACACAACTATTGCTCACAAACTTTGGACTTGGTTTGATGCGTTCCTTTTGGTTCCTGGAATTCGCATAGGTTTGGATGGAAGTTAAGTTTGCTGGTTTTTTATCTGTTTTTGAGCATATAACATTCACATGATTGAAGCTGATATGGAATGTAGCTGTTGACAAATACTCTGACCTCTATAGTCTGTTAGCTGCCCATATTCATGTATGAAGCATTGTTCCACCATCTTACATGCTGCATCATTTTGGGGGTTCTATAAGGATTAGTAAAATTTGTTGCTATATAGTTATTCTTAGCACTATAAATATGCTGCATTTGGAATCTAATGTACATGATTGTTGGGAATATCTCTCTGGTCTCTGCTCCAGGAGGTTTATGGTATAAATATGAATCTAATCATCATATTGCTTTATGTATATGCCTGTTTGCACAAAGGACCAATGTGTCATGGTGCTGCTAAATTGATTGATTGATGTTTCCTAAAATTTGCAATCGCTAAAAAGATAGTGCTTTTTGCACTCGAAGATTTTATTCTTTGACCACGGTTATTGTGCTTTTTGAAGATTTGGGCAATTGCAGATTCCAAGCGTCAAGGATTTTTAGGGTTTAAAGAGTTCATCACTGCTATGCAGGTACATCTGATTTCTTCTTTTTTGTTCTTGCAATATTCACACCACCATCTTACCTGAATTTGACGTCGTTGTTTTGCTTGAAACAGTTGATCTTTCTGGCACAAACAGGACATGAAATAAATGCAGATTTAATGAGAACTAACAGTATGCGAATCTATTTATACTATTTGTTTCACTCATTTCATAGTAATTCTTGAGATTAGATAACTTCTTTCTTATGAGCAAATACCTTACGGATGTTGCTATAAATATATATCATGCCATCCTTGTTTTGTGTTTGATAGTTGATCTGGAGCTTCTGGAACCTCCATTAATGGAAGGCTTGGATTCACTTCTTGAAGTAAGCATCCATTTCTGTTTTGATAATCATCATTCATATTATAAAACCCTTTTTCTTGTATTGATGGTTTATCCTTCTCCCATTCCCAGAACCATAGCGGTTCAATAATCAATCATGTCCCCACAACAAATGGTTGGTAAACTTATTTTTTATGTCAAAATTTTGTATACAGTTTCTTATTATGCTGTTTGCTTTAACATGATGTAGTCAGTTTGACAATTGAGCATGTGTCACCAAAGCCGGTAGGTTTTTTCACCTCCACCTAACATTTCCATGTTCTTATGATTAATAATATCATAATAATTAAGAATTCTATCCAATTTCCTTTCCTTTTCAGACACCTCTTCACACATCTCTTGACAAAGTCACATCCATAATTGATGGATTGAAAATATTGTACAATGAAAAGCTAAAGCCACTAGAAGTTGCTTATCATTACAATGATTTTGCAGCTCCATTACTTGTAAGAAATTTATAACCATGCTTTTTATCTCTTATATACAAATCTATTTAGTTTGTTTTAATTGCAGACAAATACCGATTTTGATGCAAAACCTATGGTAATGCTTCTCGGTCAGTACTCAACTGGAAAGACAACATTTATTAAGCATCTTCTTAAATGCAACTACCCAGGTCAGTTAATTTCTTTAAATTGTCAACATAAAATGATTTTTATAAATCTTTCATTTACATGAACAGGAGCTCACATTGGACCAGAACCTACAACTGACAGATTTATAGTTGTTATGGTGATATTAAATTATTAATCATTTCATCTGTTTATTTGCATTTTCATTCTTATGCTTGTACTTTTTCCAACTTTTTCATGTGTTGTTGAATGAATAACTGTTTATAGGGTGGACACCACGAGGTAACTATACCCGGAAACACAATTGCTGTACACGCAGATATGCCATTCACTGCCCTTGCCACTTTTGGAGGCGCATTTCTGTCAAAATTTGAATCTTCTCAAATGGCACATCCTGTAAGCTTGCACATTTAAATTTCATTAATCATAATTGTGTTTTTAAGTGTATTTGCTAATTTACCCCTGTAGCTCCTGGAGCATATGACCTTTGTTGACACTCCTGGAGTTTTATCTGGAGAAAAACAACATACACAAAGAAGCTATGACTTTGCTGGAGTGATAAAGTGGTTTTCACATAGATGTGATCTTATTCTCCTTCTGTTTGATCCTACAAAACTTGATATTAGTGATGAATTCAAACGCGTGATATCTTCTTTACGTGGTCAAGATGATAAAATCCGTGTTGTTCTTAACAAGGCTGATCAAGTTGATACTCAACAAGTAAGAACATTAAGTCATTCTGTCCCTCATTAAGTCAAAAAGAAACCCCCATAATGTCAATGCATAACATACTTCCTTGTTGTTTTTGTATTGAAGTTGATGCGAGTTTATGGCGCATTGATGTGGTCACTTGGAAAAGTGCTGAAAACACCTGAAGTGACACGTGTTTACATTGGGTATGTTTTTCCGCTATTTTATTATATATCTGAAAAGATTAAATTTGTTATATAATGTTATGTCAACAGGTCGTTTAATGACAAACCAATCAATGAAGAGTTGGTTGATCCCAAGAGTAAGGAGCTTTTTGAAAAAGAACAAAATGATCTTCTTGTAGACTTGAAAGACATTCCGAAGAAGGCTAGTGATCGTCGGGTATGGTAAAAAATTCTCTATGGGTTTTTTATGAAAATCTAAATAGGAATAATATTTTTATTTATTATTTTTTTTTTTTCAGATCAATGAGTTTGTTAATCGTGCTCGAGGTGCCAAGATACATGCCTACATAATCAGCCAGTTAAAAAAAGAGATGCCAATGATGGGTAAATCTAAAGCTAAGCAGAAACTTATGAAGAATCTTCAAGATGTTTTTGCCAAGGTAACAAATAAAAGTAGGAACAAAGTGTTGTGAAATTTGGACCCACATGATAATGATATTTTTTGAGTAAGTTACATTTTTGGTCCCTAAGTATAGCTGATTTTGCAATTCTGGTCCCCAACATTTTTTCTCTTAAAATTTTGGTCCTTATTTGAGGTTCTTGTAACTTTTTGGTCATACTATTCCAAGTAAAATAACTATTTTTGGTCACTGAGTATTTTGATGTTTTGTTCCCATCCTAGTTAATTTCTTGGAGTATGGACTGAAAACATTACAAAAACCTCAAATAAGGACCGAAATTACAAGAGAAAACTTTGACCAAAATTGCACAAATCAGCTATACATAGGAAACAAAAGTTTAATTCACTCATTTTTCGAGTAAATTACATATTAACCTCTTAGTATAGCTGAATTTTACAATTTTTCTCTTGCAATTTTGGTCCTCATTTAAGGTTCATGTGACTTTTTGGTCTATGTTTCAAGAAAAATAGCTATACTTGTCACCGGGTATAACTGATTTTCGAAATTTTGGTCCCAAACATATGGACATTTTTTGGAAGGACGAAAAACGTTACAAAAATCTCAAATAAGGACCAAAATTGGAAAAATCAGTTATACTCAGGGACCCAAAATGTAATTTAGTCATTGAGTAGAATCAGTAGATTACATATTTGGTTTCTGAGTATAGCTGGTTATTTGCAATTTTGATCCCAAAAGTTCTCTTTTAATTTTGTTCTTATTTTGTTGGAACACACCAAAAAAGTTACAAAAACCTCAAATAATGACCAAAATAGCAAAGAAAAAAATTTTGGGACAGAAATTGCAAAAAATCAGCTGTACGACCACTCAGGGACCAAACCGTAATTTACTCTAATTTTTCTCTCGTGTGAAAAATCAAGACTTGTAACACCATATCCTCATTTCCATATAAACGCGGCCCACATGATAATGATACTTTTTGTATTAATTTGAAAATGATAGGTTCAAAAGGAGTTTCAAGTGCCAACGTGTGATTTCCCAGACGTGGAGCATTTCAGGCAAGTTCTTGGTGCATTCAACTTTGATAAGTTTGAGAAACTGAAGCCAAAGATGATTGAGGCTGCAGACGACATGATTAGATATGACATTCCGGACCTCCTCAAAAACTTTAGAAACCCTTACGAATAGACATACTTTTTGTCATTTCAAACATTTTATGAAGATGAATACTTATATGCTGGATTTCTCATCCACTTAAATGTTTTTGGTACTCTGCTTTGCATATAGATTGCTGGACTTTGAATGTAAGTAAGTACTATGTGGAAATAAATTTCTTTCTTTTTGGCTCTTTGAGTTTGGTTGTACAAATTTTAAAGCATCAAGTACGCGTGTCTATTTTTTTTTTTTTTTTTGCTTATTGTTGTTTGATTTGTGACGCTTTGTATTAGGTTAGATAATTCATGCTTATATGTGAAGTTTAATATGTTATAAAAGGTTGTAGGGAATAATGCAAATAAAAAAATTATAAAAATATTAACAATCGTAATAACCACTCATTCACAATTTGATAATGTCGTACTATCAAAGTTCAATGTTGTAAAAAAACCAAATATATAAAAAATGATATGTTTTTATATTTTACAATTAAAGTTCAATATTGATGTAATTTAAGATAAAAAAATTATGTAATGATATTCGCAGTTTAGTAAGCATAATTTTTCGTTCAAGTGTAAATATTGTAAAAAGTGTTAAAAAATTAAAAAGATTTGATATGGTTTAAGATAATAAACAAGTATAAAAAAATAAAATAACATGATTGTTCCATTGTGAATGATTGATTTTATCGGTTCCTAACTTTTTTGCGGTTCTTATTTGAGTTTTTATCTACAATTATATGTGACATTCGTTACCATTTGTTATTATTCGTTGATTATTGAATCTTTCTATTTTTTATTATTGAGTGGATTAGCATGCGATGATTATAAATTACGAAGGATGTGCTATGTTATATTCTTTTAGATATGCTTCATAACCATTTTTCCTTGATACACTTACCTTGGGAGTCCCTTAAGAATTTCTTAATAGACAGAGACTCATGAGATGTTTGAACTTTGAGATGACTTTGTGTGTTAGGAATTATAAACATATGTATTACATCCTTTTTAAGTTGTTGATAATTATTGATGAGCTTGATGTTGTTTTATAAATGATTGTCTTTGAAAGGCTTATTTCCCCAATACATTGAATGTTTATAAACCTTTGAGTTTGAAATATATTTTGGGTCTACAATGTTTGTGGATCGTGGAGGTATCCTTACACGAACATTGTCTAACCTTATAAATGTGATGACCATTTCCTCACTAACCAATTATTGAGAATGTGTGTTAGATGCTAACAGTTCACGTGACCTAGAAGAGAATTATGATCATTGTTGAAAGCAACGACGGGTGGAATGTGTGCAAACACTAGTAATTGACAAAGTGTTTTGCTAAAGATAGTATTACGCGACGCATAGTGCTAGTGTACGTAACGAGATGGGATGAGGCCATCGTGACACGCTAATTGGGAGATCGCGACGCGAAGGATTTAGGAGGATCACAACGCGTTCAATGGACTGTCGCGATGCGTAGTTCGCCACAGGTCAGTCACAACTTAAAGCCCTAGACCGGTCATTTGGGGCATTTTTGCTCAAGTGTTGCATATAACAGTAGAGGGTGACGATTCCTTGAGTTTGTGGGAGCTGGAATCAAAGGGAATCCGTACGATTTCGAGAATCTAGCACTACTTGATCTGACTGAAGGTAAAACCCTAATTTCCATCTTGATAGATTTATGATGAAATCATGTTATGGTTGAGTAGAACTCGATTATATGGCATAAGGGTTTAAACCCTGACCATTGTGACTGAAACTACTTAAAAGTCTTCTTAATGAGGTGTGGATCGGTATGAAATGGACCAGACCATAGTGTGGTTCAACGATAGTGGCGTTAAGCTCATAGATAGCGACAATATGCTTGAATGCTAATAGGTAGTGACGCGACAGACAAAGGTCGCAACGCAATGTAGCAGTTGATCATTAGACGCGACGCATTGCATGAACAACCTGATGATTGGGTCGATTCATGCATAAAAAGATTATGCAGAAGGGTAGCCTTGAGTCTAGGATACTCAAATTGTGGTACTCAGAAATGATATGTAATGTTGACAGCTCCTATGATAAGAGGAGAAGCAGGCTGACAGAATTGAGCTTGAGACAACTATGACATCAGTAAGGTGAGTTACATGCTACCACACTAAATGGAAATACATGTCATTGAACCTAGATCTGTTGGGTTAATAGTCGATGAGAATAATTTATCGTTAGATGGGTAGGAAGTAGGTATAGACTTACATCGTTGGTGAGAAAGGGGCATGAGTTGTCCTTGAATCCATGACAAGGACTGACCTTGTTGGATTTCAATAGTGGGTAGTATGTGGTAGCAATAGAATGTAAGGAATAGAGAAAATTCCAGGTCACACTGACCTGAATCTACAACCTAATTGTTAGAACCATTATTGCATGCTTGATGTCCCCGTTCTTTACCATATCGATTTTATAAACCATTAAACAAAAGTTGAATTTTGCATTTATATGTTCGACTCCATGATTATCTTTTATGATTACCTCGCCAAACTGTTCCAAGAAGCCCTTTGTTGTTCGTTGTCTTTTGTTCGCTAGCTTGTCATGTTGTGATTCTTGGATACTCTCAACAAATATATCATCATCTAAACAATTTAATTCCCATTAAAACCAATTGTTAAAAGCACTTCAATTAAAGTTAGTAAAAAAAATCAAATATGATCATGAAATATAAACTTTATGTAAATAGTGGCCCAATTACATGTCATGGATTCAGAATTGGATTCACAAATGCTAAACTTAATATAATAAACTTGTACAGTATCCGAATAACATGTTATGCATTCATATTCACAAACAAACTCATAATTGCCAATTGGATTCACATATGGATTCACGTTTGCAATCACAATTTGCAAAAGCATAAGTATTTCAATCTCCTACTTGTATCAATTACATGTTATGGATTCACAAATGAATTGAATTTTGCAATTACAAATAGGTTCAGTTTTGCAATTATAGTTCACAAATGGATTTACTTTCGACTATTTGTGTATTGTGATAAAGAACAATGATTATATTTAAGATTTTGTAGTTAAATTCGTGTAAACATTAATTAGCAATTGAAAACTTGACTCACAAGAACGTGTTATAAAAATAGTGTCAAAATCAAGTAGTAATTAGAATCTTGATTCACAAGAATATGTCATGAATAAAAAGTAAAAATTAAGTAGCAATTACAAACTTGATTTACAATAACATGTCATGAAAACAATGTAAAAACTAAGTAGCAATCTCCTGCTTGTGTGTCAATTACATCTCATTTTAAAATAAGTATAAATATATTTGAAAACAACATTACATTAAGAGAAAACTTACTTGAGTATCATCATCCATTGGGGGAAGAGACCCAATTCTCCATTTAATAAACATGATTCACAAGAAACTTACTTGAGTATCATCATCCATTGGTGGAAGAGACCCAATTCTCCATTCAATAAACCTGATTCACAAGAAATCAACAAGTGGTGTGGCTTTTTGTGTAGTAGCAATAAGAACCATTATTACTTTATTTGCCATGTGATGTTTTTCTAATCACAAATCATATTCGGTATTGGCCTGGGTTTTTTGGTCGTCGATCAGAAAGAAAGCAAAGTGGCATGGTTTTTTTATCGCAATCAGGGGTGGCAAAATGTGACACAACACGGCAAAAATACACAACACGAAATGAAATTGGGATGAAATCGAAATTGGAATTCGTCTTAGTGTCACGGAAAAAAATCCGACTTCGTGTTCGTGTCGTTTTCGTGTTCAAAATCACACACGATAGTAAAACGACAATGACACGAAATTAAACCCATAATAACATGCTATTAAGCCGATAATAACACGGTATTAATTTGAAATTATACACATTATTAAATGATAAATAATAAATATTAACCTAAAAATATTAAATTAAATAAAAAATAAATCTTATTATTTTGAAGCATTCTAGTACCAGTTTATGTCATGCTTATCGTGTTGTCGTAGTTTTCATCGTGTTTTTGTGTTTTACGTTTTGTCGTGTATTAATTTATGGATGGCATTATGCAAATGACTATTTTATGTTTTTTTTGTCGTGTATTCGGGTTTTTCGTGTTTTAATTTACTCGTGTTCGTGTTAGCAAAAAAAACACGACATCGTGTCGTGTCGTGTTCGGGTTAAGAAAACAAATTCGTGTCGTGCCGTGTTACTCGAATACACGAAACGACTGCCCAATTTGCCACCCCTAATCACAATTCAGTATGTAGTGTAGGTGTTCGATTCAATATATACTTCCAAAGTAGACCAGCCTTTCAATTTTCCTGTTCGGTCCGGTTTAAACCTGAAACCATGTTGACTTCAACTGAATGGACCGTGACTGAATTCCATAATATTTAAAAATTGAAAACTGAATCGTATACATATATTGGTTCTGGTTCGAGTCGATTTTTAGTTTCAATTCGGTTTTTTCGGCCCATCTGCTAAGGGCTGGTCAAGTTAATTTGAGGCTCGGGGCAAAGGAAAAAGTGAGGCCATTCATAATATTTTTTAGTAAAGACGGTCACACCTCTGTATAATTTTATTAATAAAAAAATTAATGAAATTGCAAGTTGGAGACTCCCTAACTATGAAAAGAAGACACATGGAACATGTCTCGTAAGCTAAACAACCGAACACATACACATTAAAGAACTTAAAAGTCATTCTGCCAAAAAAGATTATATAAAAATGCTTCCACAAGCTTCTCTAGATACAAAATCATCTTAATTAGTGACATTATCATCCTCATTAATATCGTTATCATCCTCCTTTGTTGCATTATCATTCTCGTTTGTGACATCATTTTCATTTGTTGCGTTATCATTCACATTCGTTAAATTATCAGTCTCATTTGTTATATTAACATTCATTTGATTATTGTCGTTTCTTACATTAACATCTCATTTCTTACACTATAATTTCTATTTGAAACGCTAGACGAGCATGTTATTTTAGCAAGTTTATCCAATGATCCTATTTGAGATTGTATTAGTTGTTCGACTTTTTGTTTTGTTTTTTCTAGTTAACGAAAGTACCTGATAGTTTATACTTAAGTCTTGACTATTGATATTAGCCTTTATTTAATTTTTCTTTTTAACATTTTGTTCCCGTGTCTCATTTAATGAGAGAAATGAAGAGAATTTGATGGAACTAAGAAGAAAATAAAATAAAATTAATGTTCCCAAGTTTTTTTTAAAGGAAGTGGAAAGAAGAGAACATATAATTTTCCTGCTAACTTTTCTTTCGATTTGGAATGAGACAGAAATAACTAGTAAAAATAAGACTTAAATATAAATTTCATTTTTTTCCTTTTTCATTCAGAAACACATAAAATATTCATTTTTTGATTTTTTTCCAACTCGGGAATACGGAAATATAACTTTCTTTTTATTTTCCTTTACTTTTTTTTTCTCTACTTTATTTTTTCTCTTATTTTCTTTCTTTGCTAAAACTCAAGAACTAAGTTTAAGACTAAAGTCTGAAATAGAAACCGACTAAAAATTTACATTCATAGTTCGGTATTGAAAGACAAACATTAAAAATTAATAGAAAATTTTTATACAAAACAGAAAATTAATTATGAATAGAAATCAGAAATCAATTGAACAAGAGAAACTACAGCCCTGAAATCAATTGCAAATTGCAATGCCAATGCAGAACCGAAGCAAGAATACGGGCTTTTTGCAACGTGCAAACCGAAGAGAAAATCTGGTATTGTCGAAGGCTCAAAGTGAGATCAAAGGGAGAAAGAAGGCGATGCGCATTTGCCTCCAATATATACGGCCTCCGATCTCGAATCCGTCGAATGCTACTGGGTTCATTTGTTGAAGGGCCCAACATAATTCCGGGCCTCTTAGAAATTGGGCTTATCATTTGAAAATAACATTTTCAAACAATTATAGATCTATGAGTCATCCCTAGTCAATTATATAAATAGTCTTTAAAATTAATGTGGTTGTTTATAAAATAATATTGATTTGAGATATTGTTAATAATTTTGCCTTCAATATTTGTGGCAGTGGCATTGGATGCGAACCTCCTGGGAACCAAAAACTACGGCGGTATTTGTATTCAGCACATCGATAGCTCAGTAAGAAATGACTGGAGGATTAGCTTCTCCATGGATTTGGGGTACTTTTCTTCCTTCCTCATCGGAATTCTCAACATCGTCACCTTCGCCGGCCACTTGCGTGTGTCGATCTCACTTCAGAGCACCAAAAGACCTTAAATTTGTACTCCATGATGCGCTCGATTCTTCTGGATTCAACACTACCTATGTTAGGGTATTTCTTCCCTATCAACTCAACTTTTTGTTCCCATTGTTGTATTTCACTTCACTTGGCTTGGATTTTTCATTCTTTTTGTTATTTTTTGATTAGAAATCCTGTTCGTATGAACTTTGTTGATCGGTAACAGTGTTCCGTGTGAATGTGATGTATTGCCAACAGGAAGCAAGGGAGGGTTTCTGCTCACAAATTCAAAAGCTGTCTAATATAGAGAGGGAAACAAGCATAATCATCAATAGACGGGTAGACTTGGGGAAAACAGCCCTATATATAGCAGCAGAAGATGACTCACTCATTTCTCACTCCTCTGTACCACTTCCTGTAGATGCTTTTATCGACAGATTAGATGATCTTTCTATGGATTACTGCTCCCTCTACAGTTCATCATTCAGATCATCTCCTGATAATTTTCTCGAGTGCCTAGAGAGATACATGTATGTTGACAAGGTATATCCATCTCTTATCTCTCAGTTCTCGCTGAAAGCAAATCGATATTATCATTATGACTCGAGTGTAATTTGTTTCCTTCATTTTTTTATTATATTTAGGGTTTTCGAAGGACCAAATCAAACAATCAATTGGAGCAACGGGCAGTTTATCTTCATTCAGTAAGACGACTTCTTGCTCTGTTTATCTTACAGACTTCTCTGATGATCGTCTGTTCAGGTTTTGACTCATCGTGTGGGATCAGTGCCTATGCTTTCACTGATATATTCAGAGATCTTGAAGATGCTTCGAATGTGGGGACTTGTTGATTTTGATGTTGAATTATCTTCACCTAATGATTCTTATGGATCTCCTAGAGGCTATCTGAAACAGAGAAGTACAGAGTCTGATCACCAACATATCATGACAACTGAATCCCTGTTACTGAAGGTGGCTCTTGTCTTTTATGTTGAGATATTCACTTGCAGGTTCATCTACTAATTTATTGTTAGTTTTGCATTTTCAACCAAGTATGTCAATGGTAAACAGTTAGTAGATGATTTGGGAATTCAGTGTGTACACTTATTATAATTCATGATATGGTTTTATAAAAGTTAATATTTTATGCAGATACTGAGAGACTTGAAGGAAGCTTTCTGGCCTTTTCAACTTGACCAAAGTCAAACTCCATTTCTAAGAGCAGCAGAGGCTGCTTACTGCTCTGATAGATCAGCGGATATCGACAAAAGGTCTCTTTTAACACCCTCAAGCTAAGATTTCAACATGAAATGACTTTTTTAACCCTGTGCTTTGTCTAAATAAAGTGGGTTTGAGGTTGCATCTGCAAAGGCTGGTAGGCATAGGCTAGAACGTGGAGTTTGGACAAGTGTTCGATTTGGGGATATAAGGCGTGCACTTTCTGGTATGTAATATGTTATATTAATATTACAATTTTTCATTTTCTAAAAAAAAGCAACCATTGCTTAAAGAATGAAAATTAAAAAGGAAAAAAAAACGAAGAAAGTAATTAGATTCCTTGGTAACCTTTTGATTTACAGCTTGTGAGCGGCTGATTATTCTTGAAGCTGATTGTATGGAACTAAGAGATTATGGTGTTCTCCTTTATCACTGTGGATTTTACAAGGAATCATTGCAATACCTAAAGTTATATCAGGATACACAGGTACACCATGATTATTGCTTATTTTAATTAGGTTAAATAATAGAAAAGCACATGTACTTCCATCACTTTATACCTTTTTCAAACGTTTAAAGAAAACATTATTTTCCGGTATTGATATTAGGGAAAAATACATAAAGCACAACTTACTTTAACCATTTTATCAGTTTAGCTGCTTAACTATAGAAAATAGTTGAGTGTTCTTTTGTATATTTCACCATTTAATTACAAAAAGTTTGGTTGCAGAAATCTAGCATGAATATGATGAAATTACCAGATTCCTTGACAAAAATGGAGGAAGAAGCTGTAGAGAAGTTAATCATTAGGCTTAACCTTATATTGATGGAGGACAAAATGACTAGGCCTTCATCCATTGCAAGTTCTCTATACAACAACACCGACCCTTGGTAAAAGAAAAAAAAAAAAAAACATATATTTCCTACAATCAAGAATCTCTTTTGGCAACCACAAAGGGAAAGATGCTATATTCTTTAAACGTACTGACATAACTAAAAACATAGAGGTTGTGATTATCATATTCTTGTAAATAGTGTATATGATTGATATAGGCTTGCCAACTCTTCTTTTTGTTTGATGTTTATACATATAGAGCTTTTGATCAAGTCTTTTATCAACTCCTTTTTGTTTCATGTTTAACCTAAATTTAGCTTATGATAGGTTAATACTTCTATGATCATATTAAATTTATAGTTTTTGTATAGTTTTATCAAATCTTTCCAACGCTTTCCTCCAAAATAAACAAGGCTTTATATATTTTTTTCTTTCTTATTAAATGGCAATAAAGTCTTCGGAACAAGAATAAGCAATCAAATTAAAACATGAATTTTCATGCAAAAAACATCTCAAGAAAGGTACATGCAGTCCGTTTATATTTCGGGAAACACACATTATTTATGTTATAAATTTTAATCAGATCAAGTGTCTTAGTCTTATCCTAAACTACAAAAGGTTGAATCATGACAACCCAAACTAACCCTCATCGAGAAACATCAATCTCATTGTATAAGATTTAAACTGCAAAGTCAGTGTCATGGTAGAATGGGGAATCAGTTAGCAAGGAGTTACCTAAATAAACAAGGTGGAAATTGGAACACTGAACGAGGTATTTTGTTTTCAATATGTCACAGGACCCGGTAACCGAATAAGGATGGAATCAAAGACTGGAAACGGACTGAACACCCCATTTCCAGTTCTACTTCGGTACCGGTTTCGGTTCAGGTTTTTAGCCCAAACACTCATCCTTAGTCTCGGAACCAGACTGAACCGGGCCGGAACCGGTAACCGAATAAGCAATAAATGGAGGACCGGAACCAGACCGAACTTCTCCTATCTGGTAACCGGTTCTGGTTTTGGTTCGGTTTTTCGGTCCAAATGCTCATCCCTATGGGTATTTGGGGCCTAAGAGATAAAACTTTGTTACTTAAAAGAAGAATTATTCTAGTAATAATTAGGACATCCACAATGCATTTAGTTCTATCAAATTGAATGGACGGATGCATCTGCATTTCATTTTTATATAATTGTTCAGTTTAATTCCTACAATCCATTAAGTATTATAAAAATATGTATCATCCGTTAATCATTTTCATTCAACAATTCAATGGACATTGAAATTCATATCTATTGTATGCTAACTTGTGTCGATGGATGGTGATGAAGATGGCTGTCAGGAGAAAGCGACGTAGTATCGGTTGTGTAATGAACCCCCAATGTTGGTAACGTGAGGCTGAGATGATGGTAATGATGGTGATGGTTGGTTGATCCCTCGCTGATAATGGCAGTAAGGTTGAGATGAGTACGGGCTGGTAATGGCAATGATGGTGGGGTTGTGTGATATCGGTGGTGTTAATGCCTGGGTTAGTTTAGCGATTGTCAAAATTTAGATGTTGGTGGTGTTCATGTCGTCAAGATGGTGATGAGAGGATGTTGTTCTTGCTGTGAGGTTTGTTGTTGGTGATGGCGATGAACCGACTTAGTAGTATGTGTTTTACAGGGGTATGCGTGTGTGTGTGTGTGTGTTTTTAGTTGCAGGTATTTGTGTGTGTGTGTGTTTAGTTGCAGAGCCTTGGTGGGTGATGGTGGAGATTTGTGTGTGGTCAATGGTGAATGATGAATGAAGGAGATCGAGATAGTGGTGGAGGGTGGTGGTTATGTCTAGAAGAGAGAGATACGGGGCTAAGGGGTGGCATGGGTGAAATAGATTTTTTTTTTAAATATTAGAGTTAATAAAAGGTTTAAAAAAAATAAATTAAAAAGGGTAATATGGTCTTTTATATGGACCAGGACCCCGAAGGATTTTGTCAACCATTAGGACCAGTTTGCAAAATTTTGAAAACTTGGACCAAAAATGCGATATGGTGTAAACCACATGGACCAAAACTGTAAAACAGAATTGGTTGGGTTGAGACTTGAGATGCTAAAAAAATTCTTCTTTATAACTAAATTTTTATTTGACTACAAATTAGACTAAATTAAGAGCACGTGGTTTACAAAAGGTTACATGTTTGATATCTAACTTCTTTTTCTTGTATGAATGGTCTCCATGATTTCAAAAACTTGCATGATTGATCCATGACTCATGATTTTTTTTCTAACCTTTTTATATATGAAGTAAAGAAGAAGAATAAATTATACAAATTGTTCTTGTTATATGGTTCAATTTGCAGATTTCGTCCATGACTTTTGTTTTTCAATCAAAACATCCCCAATTAATTTTAAACTTGAATCAGACATGAAAGGACTCTTATACCATATTATATATATATATATATATATATATATATATATATATATATATATATATATATATATATATATATATATATATATATATATATATATATATATATATATATATATATATATATATATATATATATATATATATATAGGGTCGAGATCATGAGAGAACCTAAAAAAACCTAGGAACCTAGGAACTTTTTTTCTACACAATATTTTTAAAATAAAATTGCATCCAATTTTTTTATTTAAAGCGTCTAAGAGATTTCTAAACCCTAAACCCTAAACCCTAAACCCATATGAAAAAAAATAAAAAAAATGATTTTTTTTGCATCCAATTTTTTTATTTAAAGTGTCTAAGAGATTTCTAAACCCTAAACCTAAACCCTAAACCCTAAAACTAAACCCTAAACCCTAAACCTTAAACCCTAAACCTAAACCCTAAACCTAAACCTTAAACCCATATGAAAAAAAAATTAAAAAATGATTTTTTTTTGAAATTTTTTTTGATATCTTCTAGATGCGTCATAACAAAAATTTTGGTATATTTTTTTTTGAAAAATATTGTGTAGAAAAAAAGTTCATAAAATGGGTTCTTAGGTTCCTAGGCTTTTTTAGGTTCTCAATTGAACTTTACTCTATATATATATATATATATATATATATATATATATATATATATATATATATATATATATATATATATATATATATATATATATATATATATATATATATATATATATATATATGGTAAAGTTCAATTGAGAACCTAAAAAAGCCTAAGAACCTAAGAACCCATTTTATGAACTTTTTTTCTACACAATATTTTTCAAAAAAAAATATACCAAAATTTTTGTTATGATGCGTCTAGAAGATTTCAAAAAAAAAATTCAAAAAAAAAATCATTTTTTTAATTTTTTTTTCATATGAGTTTAGGGTTTAGGTTTAGGGTTTAGGTTTAGGGTTTAGGGTTTAGAAATCTCTTAGACGCTTTAAATAAAAAAATTGGATGAAAAAAAAATCATTTATTATTATTTTTTTTTCATATGGGTTTAGGGTTTAGGGTTTAGGGTTTAGGGTTTAGGGTTTAGGTTTAGGGTTTAGGGTTTAGGGTTTAGGGTTTAGGGTTTAGGGTTTAGGGTTTAGGGTTTAAGGTTTAGAAATCTCTTAGACGCTTTAAATAAAAAAATTGGATGCAATTTTTTTTGAAAAATATTGTGTATAAAAAAAGTTCCTAGGTTCCTAGGGTTTTTTAGGTTCTCTCATGATCTCGACCCTATATATATATATATATATATATATATATATATATATATATATATATATATATATATATATATATATATATATATATATATATATATATATATATATATATATTATTTTGCAAAATTCCGTTTGTGAGTAGAAAGAACTATTCATTTGGTTTTTTCTATCTCAGAACCATAACTACTAAATTCAGATCATAGTATAATTGGTAAAACATAGGATACAAATTGAAAATAAGCTTCTATTTGAAAATAGCAATTTTGAATCTTTTTATAGAAAACTTTTATATTTACGTTTTTTCTCTTCAACTAATTTCGAATTAATTGTTTTAATCCCTATTTATTATAAAGTTATATTATTGGTATTTCGTAAGTTACGATTCCAGTCCCTTATTATATTATAAAATTACATTTTCCGTCCCTTACGTAATTTGTATTTGTCGAGCTGCGTTTTTCAATATATCGGGCTTCCGCAGCATCGCGTGGACAGTCCGAATACTAGTTTCTTATATTTTTAAACTTTATTCATCATTATTTTTAATATTTATTGTTATTTAAAATGGGACCCAATAAAAACAATATAAGAAGGAAATAAATAATAACATTAAATGCAATTAAAATAATTATTATCTTTTTCTTTTTTATTTCATGTCTTTCCTCTACCTTTTTCTGATGTTCTCCAACAGAGCCTTACGGATCTGTGAAATTACTGGATGTTGCAACTCGATTCGAACCTGATCTAAACTACGAACCAGATCTGGAACGGCGAGAACTCTTCGCCACTGTGATTGTTAGAATTGAGATCTCTTCTTACGCCCTCTTTTGTCGTCCTTACTCATAAATTGATTGTCCAATTTGTTGGTGTATTAACGCCATGAAGAAGAAGCTCGATACGCGTTTTCCTGCTGTAAGTTTTCCTCTTTTAGTTTGTTCTTTCCAGGTTGTATGTCATTCGACATAATAAGCACACTTTTCTTACGCTTTATGTGTCCGGTATTTGTTGTATATGTGGTATTGAAGTTGCTATAATCGTACATTATGCCTAGGGAAGATCTGTCCTTCGCTTTGGAATTACTGATACGCTGATCATGACTTTTGTTTTTGACATATTCTTAATTTTGTAATTGATATGAATTTACAGCCCCTTTTAAGTTAAAAATGACCTAACACAGAGAGAATATTGTTGGTGTAAAAGAACATCAGAAATGTTCCTTGCCAATTCTGCAATTGAATCACATATGATAATGCATCTGTTTATTCGAATCGTTGGAGTACAATTGAACAGTGAGATTCACTGGTATTCTATTGCCCCTCCTGATATTTTAGAGTAATTAAATACAGGCTCGGATCAAAAAGATAATGCAAGCTGATGAAGATGTTGGAAAAATCGCCATGGCTGTGCCAGTTTTAGTTTGTAAGTTTTCAATGCATCCTTTTAGGTTCAACTTCAACATCAAACACACAATGTTCTTATTCTTATATAACATTATGCAGCCAAAGCTTTGGAGTTGTTTCTGCAAGACCTTTGTGATCGTACATATGATATAACTCTACGTAGAGGTGCAAAAACCGTTAACTCGCTGCACTTGTAAGTCCTCCTTCCAACAATTTCTTAAAACCATTTTTGGCAATTTCTTAGTTGTTAAAACACTTTATTTTTGGTTAAGTTCAGAAAACACTGCGTGCAAAGCTACAATGTATTTGATTTTCTGAGAGAAGTTGTGAACAAGGTCCCTGACTATGGCCATTCTGATGCTGCTGTTGATGATCGTACCATGATAAAGAGGAAGTAAGTTTGTAAATTTGATTTTCATCAAGATTATTCAAATTGGAAATACTAACAAATAAATATAAATTCAATTTATTATCTTCTTCCAGGAAAGCTGCTGCTGGTGAAACAAACGAAAGTGATGAGGAGTTGAAAAGAAACCGGATGGTAAAACCGTAAAAGTCAAATAGGTCTTACCCTTTTTTGTATCAATTTATTTATTTGAAATATTTATCTTTTTATTTTAGAATGAAGCAAGGCAAACGGGCAGCAATGGTAGGGGCAGGGGGCGGGGTAGGGGGCGGGGCAGGGGGCGTGGCAGAGGGTCAGCAGAAAGAGAGCCTCCACAAACAGAAATGGAATCTGAATCCTGCACATCAGTGGTTCAACCAATCACCACCACCACCACCGTCACCGCCACCGCCACCGCCACCGCTGCTGCCGCCAGTGATGGTGGTCGGGACTTTGATCTGAATGCTGGGGTTGATGAGAACATGGAGAAAGTATCTGATGGGTTAGATGGAGGAGCCCTGCAACCACCACCACCGCCACCGCCGGAGTCAGTCCCTGCTGGTGGTGATGGCGGTTCGTTGGCGGCAGAGGCGGTTGAAGTTAAGAACGAAGATTATCTTGGAATGTCACTTTCAGAAATGGATAGGATGGTGATTGATACTGGAAATTTGGGACAAATTAACTCAAGGTTGGATGATGAAGATGAAGACTATGATGAAGAATAATTGGTAAAACAAACGAATTTTCCATATGTTTTTTTTTAAATGTTTTACCATTTATTCTCTGTTTTTAATGCATGTTGGTGTATTTAAAGGGCATTTGTTCATTGTTGTATTTTGGACCAAAAGGCCCTTCCAGTACCCATGTAGCTAGAATTATGAATAATTAATCATAGTTGTGTATTTGTACTAGAAAAGTTGTTTGGACTTCTATAATGTACACTACATGAGTTCTATATTTCTATTATCCATTGGACTAATTTTTAATCAATATCGTGTTAAATATTTCGCTAGAACAAATCTTTTCGTAATGATTTGGGTTTTTTCATCAACATGATTGACAGATTGTGAGAAATCGCGTTCTCTATTATGGTCGTTTATTTACTAAAAAACTTTTGTATGGTCTTTTATTAACATATTGGACCCGTTCTTTTTTATTTTTTGCTCATTGATTTCACAAGATTATTGATGTTTATATTTACTAGTAACACTAAACCTATTTTATCATTTACATAAAGGAACCGGTGTGTTTTGTGGCATGAAAATAGGCTTATGATATTTTAGTTGGCAGTTTATTTGTGATGTGTTGTGCATATTTTATTTATGGTTGACTTATGAAATGCTTGGGTGTTATAGGTTGTTTAACTTTTTGGCTTGGGATTAAAGTAGTTTGACTTTTTTCGTCCAATCAGATCAAGCTTTACTGTTCTATGTAAAGTATAATTTTCAAATTCAATTTTTTATTCCAATTTAGGTATCATCATATTTGTTTGATGTGAGATTCAAATTTCGGTATCATCATATTTGAAGAGTCAATCGTAGACTTTGAATCTAGATGTTAGTCTTCCTAAGTCTTGTATAAACCAACACGTGGTGATGAAGAAGAAAAAAGTATTATATTATCTCAATAACCTCTAAATCAGTTTAAAATCATGGTAGAAGTTATTGATAGTACAAAACTTAAGACTCATAAATTATAAGTTGTTCAAACTTCTATTCAATGGCCTGCAACCACCAAGTTAGTTGAAGCAGTCTTTAATTTCTCATTCCTAAGTATTAGCCGACCCTTATCATGTTTTTAACTATATAAGAAAGTCTTCATTTTTCTTTAATCAATTGTTTATTTACATAATCTACAAGCTTTATTGCTTCATCAGCAAATCTAAGGTTATTCGGTTCAGTTAAAAGCAAGTGAAAAATTGTTTCCCATCTTTGTGATATACTCGTTGCACTAAATGCAAGAAATAGCAATGTACTTTTGTTTGTATATCATAACATCGTACTTTTATTTATTCTATCATAACACTGTACTCCTAATGTTTTTTCTTATTGAAGCATTATACTTTGAAAACTCTATCCAGTTATAGAATTATACTCTTAATTTATTTCCTATTAGGACATTATACTTTGAAATAGCAGCGTACTCTCATTTATTTTTGTATTACAACATCCTACTTTCATTTCTGTTTTTATTATGGCACCTTACTTTCAAAAAAATTTGATGCTAAGGCATTGTTAGGTGAAAATCTCCCAATTATAGCAATATACATTTAATTTATTTTTATTATTATACTTTAAAATAGCTAAACACTTTCATTTATTTGTGCACTATAACATTCTACCTTCAAAATTTTCTTACTAAGCCATTATACTTTGAAAATTCTACCTGACTATAGCATTATACTTTCAATTTTTTTCTTTTAAAAATTTCCCATCTATAACATTAAAAAATGCTTTGTATTTGAATGATATTGTTATAATTCAATAGATTTCTTAAAGTACAATGCTCTAATAGAAAGACATGAAAGTAGGATGCTATAATAAACAAGCCAATCAAAGTACACACCTATTTCATGCATTTAACCGAGTAAACCAGCCAAGAGTACACCAAGTAAGCTCCAAAAACACAACATTTTTCTTTAAACAAACTCCTCAATCAATACAATTTTCACTTTCATATATTTGTACAATACAATATAGTTTCACAAACCGTTTACATAATATCAAGAACCCAAAAAAATATTCTACAAAAAAAAAAAAAAAAATCAAAAGTAACTAGACTGAACCTGTAACAATTCAAGTTGTGCCAACAACTTGGCCACTATTGGTTTCAACAACATATCACCATTTTGTGCAACATCAATCAACACCACTTGAGCAGATTCACCATACTTAACCCTATAATTTTCAACCCTAAAAACCTTCTCCAAAATCCAAACCGCTTTTTCTTTACTTTTCACACTCCCCAATTCCATCACTTTTATAACCGCTTCAATTCCACCCAATTTCTCAATACACTCACACCCATTTTCCCAAATCTCATCTTGTAAAAGAGTCAATAAAGCATCAAGAACACCTTCATCACCTTCCCTTTCATTACCTTCCAAGATTTTTATCAATAAAGGAACACCACCCGATTTCACCAAACAAAAACTGGTTTTCACAACACAGTAACCGTTATGGACTTCACAGAAGGAATCCGAAGATGGCGGGACGCATAACCATCTTGACATTTTTGCCCTTCTGAGGTTTAAAGTGTTTTTAGACAACTGTGATAAACAAATTGCGGCTTTGTTTTTCGAAACTATCGACCCTTCTGATAATAATTTCACAAGAACTGGGATTACTTTATTTTCAGCCGAGTAAAGTTGTAATTTCACATCGGATGCGATTGTGAATCTTATGAGTATACCCGCGATGTTTTCAATCAAATGGGATGATAAATTTGATTCCTTTGAACAAATGGAAACAAGAACAGGAAGTAAGTTAGCCTTTTTGAGTATCTCGGTGGCTTTTTTGTCATTTAATGGAAGATTACTTAAGATTCCGGAAGCTGTAACTTTTTCGGATTCGGATGTCGAAGATGAAAGAATGTTTACAATGATTAAAAGATGGGTTTCACCTAATTGTTCCGTAAGTTCATCGGATAATTCTTTAGACAAAGTGTAAATCAAATTGAAGGCAGATGATCTTGTTTTTGGATTTGTTTGATCAAGAAAAGGTAAAAGAAGTTGAATGGATCCGTTTTCCTTCATTTTTCTTCTGACTTTTGAAGCGGTAGAATGAGAGGCAATACTGTTTAAAGCTTCTAGAAGGTGGTATTGAATAATAGGGCTAGAAAGATTCAAAAGTGAGAACATTTGAAGGGCAATGTCATGGTTGACCAACATAGTGTTTGACTTTGCGATTCTTGCAAGAATAGCGGATGCTGGTTCACGTAAAGTCATGAGGACAGATGTTACCGAAAACATGAGTTGAAGAAGTGAAGGGACGATTCCGGAATTTATTAATCTTCGGGTGTTTTCTTGTAATGTTGATAGGTTTTGTAGAGCACTTAGAGATGAAAGTTTGGATTCGAGTTTTCCTTCTTTGAACATTTTGACTAAAGGTGGAATTGCACCATCTTCTCCAATTGAAGCCCTAGTTTGGTCTCTTAGTTCCATTCTTGAAATTGCTGTTGCCATTAGAATTTTACTCATATCGGATCCTGTAATAATAGCAATCAATTTTGGATTGTACTTTCAGAACATGTTTAAAATTCTAAATAAACCATCAAAGGAGAGTGAAGTAATTAAGTTACCTTCGGTTAAGTACTTTATTAAAGGCTTAAAGTAACCAGCTTCAGCCATATGAAGGGCGTTTTGGGTATTACTCGATAAAGCAGCTAACAACTTCCCTGCATCATGTGAAGCTGTTTGATCTTCACCGTTAAAAATAGCAACCAACATAACTATGCATCCTTGAATTCTTCCAATTCTTCTTCTCACAGCAGAAACATCAGAAAGAGATGATAACAAACCTACTGCCTCTTTCTGTTCTTCTTCTTCACGAGTCAAAGATTTGACCAGTGCTGACAAATACTCTACCTCTGTCATCTTGATCTGGGAAAGAAAAACACATAGTTACACACACTAGAAGTGAAAGAAAGTAGAAACTAACAGAATGGTGTATATGAGTCTATAAAATTAAAAAAAAAAACATACCTTAATTTCATCATTTTGTGCAATTAGGGATCTAAGATTTTGAATGATACTCAACCGGTTATGCGGTTTAGTTGAAGTTAACCTATTGAAAAGAATCGGGACAATTCCTTCATTATCAATCCATTCACTTGTAGCTTTATGATCTTTAATCAATGTGTCCAAAGCAATAAGTGCATGTTTAAGCTGTTCATCATCTCCACATTTGAGGTATAAAACAATATCTTCAACAGTAGAACATGATACATCTTTTTCCACTTCAACTATCTCTTGAACAACAATTTCCTCTTCATATACTTCATCTTCATCTGTTTCAACATCATCTATAAAGTCTGATTTGCTATCAGAACTTGCAGTACAGAACTGTGAAGCACTCATCATCTCTCTTCTTAAGGTTTCAAGCTTTTCTTTACCAGTCAGTGTGACGTCATGGCTAGCAAACAACACAAGGCCTATTGACCTGCCGAGATTTTCTGTGATCTCTTCAATTCGCTTGTTTGGGGAAGATGAATAGAGAGGGCTTGCGACTAAAGCTTTAGCCCTTTCTAACTCTGTTTCAAGAGAGTCGACGGCTTTTCTAATGGGAGAAGTCTCCATGATCTTGTTTTCCTTGAATTCGTTAAGAATTACACCTAATTTACGTGTAGATTGAGAAAGTTCTGACATAGTTTCGGAGTTTACGCTCCCAGTTGCCTCATCAGCATCGGGAACAATAACAGAAAGGCTTTTACCCTCCATTTGAATGACGAAAAGAAGTTGTAATAGATACTCACAAGTCAAAACGTGTAAGTTCAGTGAAACTTGTAAGTAACGCTAATACACGAAGAGTGATTAAGAACACCTGACTGTTTCTCTTAGACAATTCCGCAAACAGTTGATAGGCAACGATAATTGTTGAATTCTTGGTGTTTGTAAGGTCTCCCTGACGTGAAATACTAAGTTTGGTTGTTTGACAGAGGATTGATGGAAGGTAAAAGAAGATGAGTGGAGGTTGACTTCGTCTTCGGGGGTTCATTTTCCAACTTTTAGCGTTGAAGATGAAAGGAAAAGGCATAAAGAAAGAATGAGGAGAAACTTCCAAATGACGTGACCTGAGGGCTCAAGGAAAGACAAATGAAAAACAACAAAACCTTCAAAGTGGCGTATGAAATTGGAGCGGACGGCGGCTGATGCCTTCAATGGCCGGGAGTATTTTAATGGTGGTTGGTAACAACTAACAATGGAGTGGACTCAAACCATGGTTGCGTACTTGCAATCATCGCCAATATGATTTTATAGGGGATGCTTTCCGGTAGCTTAATAGAAATGGTTTAATAAGCTATGAAAAGTTATAAACGCCATGGATAAAAAAATTACTTCAAAGTCTTTAAGCATTATTTGTAAATTTACAATCTCAATAAATTTTCATATTTTTTATGTATTTTATTCATTTAGTTTTTAAATTAATAGTATGATATATATATATATATATATATATATATATATATATATATATATATATATATATATATATATATATATATATATATATCAATAAATAAGCGATCCGCCAAAATTCCTTTATTGTCAATTGTCAAACACCGTATCATATAGCATTAATTCTTGCAAGATTTTTTTGGTTCGAATGTGAGACAATGATTTCCACTAAAAATCAAAACAATGAAGAATAAAATTGTTATTGCCGTTTCATAAGGTAAAGAGATAATTGTTATTGTATTTTTTTATGTTTAGGTAGTTTTTTATTATAAAATGTTCATTTTGAACGGTCTACTCACTCATTCCTTATTTTTCCTCCTATATATATTTTTAGGGTTATGCAATAAATACCCTCTTTTTATATTATCCCTCTTAAAATTATCAAATCAAAAATATTTTAATTAAGTTAGTTTTTTAATCAATACATCATCTTGATTTGACTAACTGATTTGTATTATCTTAACTTTTCTTTTGTTGTTTTTTTCGTAATTATTATTATTATTGTTGTTATTAAATTATATTTATTATTATTAGATTTTATTAAATTATAACCGTTTGTGTTTATTGATAATCTAATGTCTTCTTTTTTGTTGTTTGAATTTATTCAGTCGTTTATAAACCAAGTGGTTGTACGTATAATTTATTATTTATAAAATCCTTCGAGTTTATACCGTTTATAGGTAATCAAAATTCAGGTTATTATTAGCCGGAAAGCGTTATTCTTGATCCGTCGACCCAGTTGTACACCATCTCCGTTTGTCCAGGCTTGTACGTGCGTACAGATCAGAACATTCTGCTGAATAAGAAACATTGCATAGTGTTCGACTAAATATTTATGTTCGTTATACATATAACGCACCATGCAATTGTAATATTGGACCAAACTTTGCATTGCTATTATTATTTATATTGTTATTTTTATACATTCGTTCGAATTTGACATAACCGTTTTGATATAATTTGACGAAATTTTATAAAATTATAAATGTCATTTATTGTGTTGTAATTATTTTTAAAAAAGTATTGTTTATTGTACTAAAACGTAAAAATTAAAAAAAGTTAAATTCATTAATTTGACATTCGTTTAAATTTGACATAACCGTTTTGATATAATTTGACATAATTTTATAAAAATTATAAACGTTGTTCGTTGTATCGTAATTACTTTCAAAAAAACTATTGTTTATTGTTATTAAAACATAAAAATTATAAAAAGTAAATACATTATTATTGTTTTTTTAAGTAATAATAATAATAATAATAATAATAATAACAAATACAAAACTATTAATAAAAGAAAACAAAAACAAAAAGACAATAAATAAACAAAATAGAGAAAAAAATATAAATAAAAACAACAAAAATACAAAAAAATCAAATGACAACTAGATTGGAAGGGGGTACTTATAATTCACCCATATTTTTATCCATTGCGAGACTTCTAACTTAAAGGGAAAATGACCTATAAGGATAATGAAGTATCAGAATTATTCAAAAAATATCATTTAATTTATTTGTGTACACATATTACCAACAAATTATAACCGTCGTACACGTACGACAATTAAAGTTTATCATTTGTTTAAAAAATAGCATGGGTTGGTAATGTATACTTCTAGTAATGTCAATGATATTTTTTGAACAAATGATAAATTTTAATGGTCATACGTGTACAATGATTATAGTTTGTTGGTAATATGTGTAAAAAAAAATTCAACGATATTTTTTGAACAATTATGATAGTTCGTTACCGTTATAAATCATTTTCCCTAACTTAAATGTCCAAACATAATATCCCTTACGCCACAGACCTATTTGATTTATTAATCAAATATTTATGCTTCTATGATTTTAGTAAACATCGTATTTTCTGTATTCTTAATCAAGTAAATCAACATAATTGGTCAATGGTCATCCTGGAATACTATGTTAAAAGAGAACAAAAATTACAGAATTAATATAATAATTATTATAATATGAGTACTTAATTAAAAAACTATTTTGGCATTAATCGAGAAAACGTAGGAAAACAGAATGACACTTGACCAACGTGCAATTTTACTTAAAAAATTTGACTACATTTTTTATTAATTATATGTTTATATATTCGTCATTTAATTAAGTTGTATACAACTGTTTAAAATATATGGTTAATAATGATTAAGGTGTTTAATACTTTTGTTAAATTGAAAAAACCTTTTGTCAAATTTTACTAGATATAATTACAGTATTCTCACGGTTTTGTCATCTAAAAAAATTTATTTTTATTTTTCTTGTAAAAATTAGCTAACTATTATGTTGTCAGATAAACTATAGAAAAAAATACTAATTTATTGTTATGTACTCCCTCCGTCCCAAAAAGATAGTCCATGTTTCGTTTTTAGTTTGTCCCAAAATGTTAGTCCACTTCTAAATATAAATGACATTTTTACCAAAATACCCTTAACTTTAATTGTAACAGCTAACACATTTAGTGCCAACATTAAATGCAAAGAAAGGGTAAAACACTCATTTTGTGGGAAAAGTAAGATGCATTTAATGTTTTCTTAATCTGTGTGTGTTTTTGTCTGTGGACTATCATTTTAGGACGGAGGGAGTATAAAGAAGTGTTTAATTTTATATGAAGTTTTTAAATTTGAAAATTTTACAGGTTTTAAAACTGATATAAAGGCATTAAAACTTCTTGTAGTTACAGAATTTTCATTTGAAAAATTGATTTATCCACATGATGTACAATATACTTACAGCCATCGTACAAGTAAATAAAACATATATTTAATGTGGATAAATCAATTTCTTAAGTGACAGTATCACTTCCCTTAAGATAAACTTCAATTATCAGTCTTTAATCTCAAGGTCAAAACCTGATGACTTGTGAACAGTAAACTCATCTTTCAAAATAATGCAATAAATATTTACATACGTATACAATACCAATATGTTTTTATGTTAATCTATATTAGGTAATGTATTTCTTACGTAAAGTAATAAGATAATTAATTATATGCAAAGATACTGATAATGACTTTTTTTTTAATTTTATTTTTTTGCTAGTTGTAACTGTTTTATCATAAATAAATAAATAAACGAAAATTTAGTCCTAAGATGAATAAAAATCAAATATTTTGCCACCTTTTGCAAAAATAAGTATCATCTAAAACAATAATCCGTCTAAAATATATATTACTATTTAAGTATTTTATGTTTAAAACAAATGCCGCCCTTATCCCTTGCTTATTCAAAACCTATCTCAAAGTAAAAGAAAGAACTAAAGCATGAAAATGACAAAAAGAAAGTAAAAGAGAAGATTGAACATACCCAAACTTCTTTATAATTCCTTTGATCCCCTTAAACCTACACTTTTCTTTTGCGTTTTTTAGCCTCATCTTTCGTTTACTTTATGTAATTCAAGTAATTATTACCAACCAAATGTAAAGTTTTTAATCTCGTTGTTGCACATATCTTCAACAGAGTGAAGCTCCTTTATAAAATAAAGGTGCGACTCATATAATAAGTGTAACGCCCGGTTTCTCATACAAAGTACACCCAAAAATTTTCAACAAATTACACATTAAAATGGGTATACTTGCACTCAACCCAGGAAAAACAAGATGTTATCATAAATTAATTACACAAAAGGTCCTTACAATTTGACCAGGCATTACAAATAAACCTAACACAACTAAAAGGCATGCTTTAAGTTGTCTCTCTCTTTATCACAAGCCTTCCCCTATCACAGCTACAGATACCTGCAAAACAATAAAACACTCAAGTGTAAGCTTATAAAGCTTAGTGAGTAATCTCCAATATAATCCACATATGTTTCTCTATGAACGTTCTCATTCTCCTCTCCTGCTATTCTCATTAGCAAGTAAGCACTTCCTTCTTTTAGCTGAAACCTGCAATTCACCTTTGCTTACAATGCCAGCTAATTATTAGTATACATCAACTCATCAATAAGTACCGTAACTGGTACTGCTTGTAAACTCAATCACATTCTCAACAGTACTCATTTTCACAATTTGCAATACATAATATGCAATTCTCATAACTATAACAATTTGACTCAAAGGCTCTTTAACTCAACCTCTACATCATATACTCTACTCTTATACTCAATTAGAATTATAACTCGTCTCTTGTTATCCACAGATAATAGAACCTCTCTAACTCTAGCTACCGCAATATCAACATAAAACATATATATGTACAACATACATATTACATATTACAAGATATAACTCTTATTTCTCAGTTGGTAAATTTGGTTATCTCAACCAATTAAAATCAATAGCAACCTGTTAATTCACAATTCAATCATAAGAATGAATTATAGTTACTCACCTTATATTGGCTCAGTATGTGGAAACCCCAAATTTCGCGTACCGGGTTCCTGTTCGCTACACTTGGTTATAACACCATAGTCTAAATCAATTTCTCCAACATACACAATCATCTCAATAACATCTATCTCAAAGATGTATAAATCAAAAGAGGAAAAAGGAGTATAAACGGTAAATTTCAACTCAATATTTACCGAAAACCCCCAAATCCGCGGTTTTACTCAATCAACCGTAGAAACTCGACAATAATCACACCAATTACTCTAAAGGCATCTACTAACAACCTACTAGCAACATATATCACAATATATAGCAAAATCACAAGATATAAAGTTAGGGTTTCAAAACCCCAAAATCAAGAAATTACTCACCTCGACGAATTAGGAATCAAGAGCGCGTTTGCGGGGTTAGATTCGAGTCTTTCTATGCTTCCCTACGAATCTCCAGCTTTAATTTGACCCAAAATCGCCCAAAAATGCTCTGAAATCGATTTGGGTTTTGTTTTTGCCGAAATGAGCATTTTCTGCACTTTAAAGGCTCTGCACGCGTAACACGGTCGTGTAATATTTAACACGGCCGTGTAATGCTACAGTGCCCGTGTAAAATTTAACACGCCCGTGTAATGCTACAGTAACCAGCAAACACAAAAATACCGTGAGTTACACGACCCGTGTAACATTTACACGACCCGTGTAATGCTACAGTAACCAGCAAACACAAAAATACCGTGAGTTACACGACCCGTGTAACATTTACACGACCCGTGTAAGCCATTTTTGGCATTTTTAAGGCTCAAACTTCTTCCAAATGGGTTTCTAATCACCCAAACTCATACATCAACTTAACTAATCTTAATCACACTAAGATTAACTCAAAATTTCTCAAATTTAATAACACGGTATTACAAGTTCTTACCCCCTTCAAAAGATTCCGTCCTCGGAATCTCTTGGAATAGGTATGGTTTGTACAACCGCCTCACCACCGCAATCACACATCACGTATGATAATAACATTAACCTCTCGTCAGTTCATATGACATGTACATACTGTCATATTTCATTTACTCATAAAATAGGTAACGCCACTATCATCTTCACAAGATGATCTCTATAGTCATATTGACTATCATCATTGCCACGTAGGCAAATCCTTACTCTTTTTAGAACATACCTTTTGTTTTAGCTTTGTCGACAATCAGGTGTCTCACCTTACTCCTCAAGTGATATTTCAATCACTATCCTCATTTATAGACACTCATATTTATGGCTCACATTGAGTCATATTCTCAGTAGACCATCCATTCTATTTGTAATATTGATTTCAAATCTCATTGAAATGATTTACTTTAACTCAGTAAGAAAAGCATTCTCACCGTTTACAACTCATACTCTCTCAATTCATTCTTCCAAATCCAACATACCAGTTACAATTTCTCCTATTAATACATTCTCAGCGATCAAGGTAAGAGAAATATTCATACAACATAAAGACATAAATATTAAAATGTCTCACTCATGTCACACAATTTATCAACACTAAGATTTAAAATCCAGAATTAACAAAATATTATAAGCAAATCTCGAGTTTCATTCACGCCTTCTCTGAATTTGTTGTTTAACTCTCGACACTTTGGTCACGCAAGACCCATTTCAATTGTCTCATCACCACAACCGATTTCAACTTCTCCGAAAGTTCTTTTATCTCTAGTCCCACTTCAACCCACACATTAGGTTTTTCACCCAATATACATCTAACAATCCTCCACCAAAGTGGCTCCTCTTCATACCAATTTAACAACATACCTCATGTTGTTTCTCTCGATGTACTCACTAATTATATTTCCTCTTATGTGGAAAATCCACATCATATTCTCAATAAATCATTTACTTTATTAAACTCAATAATTTATTATCAAATAAATTCTCAACGCAACCATATATATTCCTTCTGACACACTATCAGTAAGGATTTTCTTCTCGTCATTTCTCCCTCGTTGTCATCTCAATCTCCAATTCATCATAATGACATAGAATAGGTGATATATACAACTCACCGAAATCTCTACACATGGCTCAAAATATTAAAATCAGAAACCGTAATCTCTACGGTGAGATCATATCTCATTATCCAATTTACTCATAAAAAAAATAACTCAACATTATTATAGCAAAATCTACTATTCGTCGTCTTATACGAATAATTGTTTTGTCGTCTCGACATTTACACATTTATCTCATTGGCAGTAATTGGTTTGATTATTAAGGAACGAATCCTATTAATCAAACTACAATTACTTTCCTCCTCTTTTTAATTCATTACATAATTATACAACTTTATCTCGTGCAACATGCAAGAAATCTCACACATTCTCAACACGACTACATTACAAACATATTTACTCATAGCATCACTTCTCAACAGTATAACTCACTGTATTATCTCACAGTACTTCCGTACTGTAAATCTACCTCTATTTCGTCCTCTTCTCAACCCGTAGGTTTCAAGCTACACAAGCTTACCGCGACGTTCATATCTATCCGCACGCAAGGATAGTACATGTCTCATTACTCCGCATCATCATAAAGTACATGCCTGTTTACACACAAGCACAACCACTATAGCACCATTCTGCTTCGACTCTTGGTACCCCGTACCATCCTTTGGTCTCATCATTTAACACTGTTTTACAGTACCCCGTACTATCCTCCAAACTCGCCACTCATCGTTATCTTGCGGTACCTCGGACCGTCCTCTAATAAGATCATGGTACTTTATACTATTCTCAATCCATCTCCTCTTTGAGTCTAGCGAGTCTCCGCTACGGTCTCGAGCCATATAGACTCACCGTCACTCCTTCTTTTGTTTGAGTTACAAAGGTCCCCACTACTCTAACCACAAGATACTCGTTATGTGGTTCCAATATCAACTACTCAATATGTGACCCCACAAAATAGATGGTCTCAATCACATTTACTCGTTATGTGACTCCACCGAATATGTGGTCTCGATCACATTTTCTCAATATGTGACCCCACTGAATATGTGGTCTCGATCACATTTACTCAATATGTGACCCCACTGAATATGTGGTCTCGATCACATTTACTCAATATGTGACCCCACTGAATATGTGGTCTCGATCACATTTACTCAATATGTGACCCCACTGAATATGTGGTCTCGATCACATTTACTCAATATGTGACCCCACTGAATATGTGGTCTCGATCACATTTATTAGGTAATTAACCCAATCTCTAGGCCAATTAGGCCTACTTAAACCACTCTAGGTTCTCTCAATTATAACCACAAGGTACTCTTTATGTGGTTACTCGAGTGTCCTCTGACAACTCTGTCACTAATGTCTCATTATGTGACACTCCAAACTACACAATTTAACTCTCGGCATATCAACTCATAATCAGTTATAGTGTGCAACCAACTACACACTCACCATCTTTCTCAACTCATACTCTTTTGGTTATCTCAGCCATTCATTGTGATCAATCATAAGTACTAGTTATGTGGTCCCACAAAATATGTGGTCTCAACCACAAGTACTCATATACAGAAATCTCGTCATATCTGTGAAATAACTAGCAATATATATGCAATATCAAAATGAAAGAAATCCACACACTAAAAACAGATATGTGCGCGTAGCACGGCCCGTGTAGATTCAACACGACCCGTGTAAATCCACAATATTTCTTCTGTTTGCTTCTGTAAGTACAGCACGACCCGTGTTCGAACACGGCCCGTGTGTTCTAAATTTTAACCCACTGTATGCTACTGTAATCCCAACACGACCCGTGTCACTCAAACACGACCCGTGTTGATGCTGCAGAAACCAAAAATTGTTTCTAATACTCTTTCTAATATCCAACTTCTCCTAGATGGGTTTCTCATTATACACACTTCTCCATGATTGCTAAATACTCGTCAAATTACCACATATACTCTAAGTTATACATAATCACAACGCACTCATTATGTGATATGTAAACCTTACATCAAATGGACACGAGATTCTCATCTCAATGCCGGTTACTATACTTTATAATCGCATTTCTCTAACACATGTATTATTAACAATTCTTACATTCGCAACACGTTACAACTAACATGTTTAAGTAAAATTTACTTACATACCTCGTAGCAACAATCTTGTCTTCTCATTAGCTGAAACTCGCATACTTCGGATCTCAACTCTTGAGTGTACTCGACTACACTCACATATCTCAACTCTTAGCTTATGCTCATACTCTTTCTCATCATCAGTTGGAATATTGCCTCAACCGGAATCTCACCTTATCATCTCATCATCCAAGATTGGTCCCACCAACTATGACCAATTCATCAACTCGTCCTCATCTGTCTCCATATCTATATTCACACATAGAATATAATAATAACAAATAATAATACAACATAATAGTTATTCTTAATTTTTTTACACTAACATCTGCAGCAGTATCTTTTCCGAGCATGTGATAGGGGGTCTCTCTCTTCTCAGTTTAAGTCTAGGACTCTATACTCAAATACCTAGTTCACTTAAACCATGCTCTGATACCAACTTGTAATGCCCGGTTTCTCATACAAAGTACACCCAAAAATTTTCAACAAATTACACATTAAAATGGGTATACTTGCACTCAACCCAGGAAAAACAAGATGTTATCATAAATTAATTACACAAAAGGTCCTTACAATTTGACCAGGCATTACAAATAAACCTAACACAACTAAAAGGCATGCTTTAAGTTGTCTCTCTCTTTATCACAAGCCTTCCCCTATCACAGCTACAGATACCTGCAAAACAACAAAACACTCAAGTGTAAGCTTATAAAGCTTAGTGAGTAATCTCCAATATAATCCACATATGTTTCTCTATGAACGTTCTCATTCTCCTCTCCTGCTATTCTCATTAGCAAGTAAGCACTTCCTTCTTTTAGCTGAAACCTGCAATTCACCTTTGCTTACAATGCCAGCTAATTATTAGTATACATCAACTCATCAATAAGTACCGTAACTGGTACTGCTTGTAAACTCAATCACATTCTCAACAGTACTCATTTTCACAATTTGCAATACATAATATGCAATTCTCATAACTATAACAATTTGACTCAAAGGCTCTTTAACTCAACCTCTACATCATATACTCTACTCTTATACTCAATTAGAATTATAACTCGTCTCTTGTTATCCACAGATAATAGAACCTCTCTAACTCTAGCTACCGCAATATCAACATAAAACATATATATGTACAACATACATATTACATATTACAAGATATAACTCTTATTTCTCAGTTGGTAAATTTGGTTATCTCAACCAATTAAAATCAATAGCAACCTGTTAATTCACAATTCAATCATAAGAATGAATTATAGTTACTCACCTTATATTGGCTCAGTATGTGGAAACCCCAAATTTCGCGTACCGGGTTCCTGTTCGCTACACTTGGTTATAACACCATAGTCTAAATCAATTTCTCCAACATACACAATCATCTCAATAACATCTATCTCAAAGATGTATAAATCAAAAGAGGAAAAAGGAGTATAAACGGTAAATTTCAACTCAATATTTACCGAAAACCCCCAAATCCGCGGTTTTACTCAATCAACCGTAGAAACTCGACAATAATCACACCAATTACTCTAAAGGCATCTACTAACAACCTACTAGCAACATATATCACAATATATAGCAAAATCACAAGATATAAAGTTAGGGTTTCAAAACCCCAAAATCAAGAAATTACTCACCTCGACGAATTAGGAATCAAGAGCGCGTTTGCGGGGTTAGATTCGAGTCTTTCTATGCTTCCCTACGAATCTCCAGCTTTAATTTGACCCAAAATCGCCCAAAAATGCTCTGAAATCGATTTGGGTTTTGTTTTTGCCGAAATGAGCATTTTCTGCACTTTAAAGGCTCTGCACGCGTAACACGGTCGTGTAATATTTAACACGGCCGTGTAATGCTACAGTGCCCGTGTAAAATTTAACACGCCCGTGTAATGCTACAGTAACCAGCAAACACAAAAATACCGTGAGTTACACGACCCGTGTAACATTTACACGACCCGTGTAATGCTACAGTAACCAGCAAACACAAAAATACCGTGAGTTACACGACCCGTGTAACATTTACACGACCCGTGTAAGCCATTTTTGGCATTTTTAAGGCTCAAACTTCTTCCAAATGGGTTTCTAATCACCCAAACTCATACATCAACTTAACTAATCTTAATCACACTAAGATTAACTCAAAATTTCTCAAATTTAATAACACGGTATTACAATAAGTACACTAAATTTTCGGACCTAGAGCTTTCGTTGAGTAGTGTGAAACCACATACCAAAAACCCAATCACATCTGGTATTTAAACCCAAACCTACCATTTAAGAAAGTGATGCCTACGAGCTAAAAGTTTGTTGTAAATACCCCTTCCTTCAGGTAAAACTATACTTGATATGCCTTACCATCATCTTGATGGTGAAAGCTTGGAAAATCACTCGGCAAAGGAAGTGACCTGGGTTCTGATTTCTGAACACCGCATGGTTACAATTGAGAGATGGTTGTTGTTCTAAAAAAATCTTATTAGATCTAGGAGTTACATATTGATTAAAGCAATTACAACATTTCATAACAATTATGTAAAGGCTCGAAAATTGGATTCTGCCCAGCTGGCCGTCCTTCTCGAAAATACAATATTTTATTCGAAAATACTTTTTAAAGGGTGTACTATTTAAAAAGTAATGTAATGACTCAATAATCCTAAAAATATATTGTTCAAAAAGGTTATGTAATGACTCGATTCTGCACCCTTCGAAGTCATAAAATCATATTATACCCCTGGGAAGCAAGCTTTTATCCGTTTTTCGTGGCCAATATGGTCAAGTCAATAATATATTTCAAGTCAATCATATATTTCAAGCAAAACACAACGAAGCCACATGATCTTTAAAATCATTCGTTCAAAATGCTTTGCATGCATCCTAATATATGATTTCATGCATCTTTTTTCCCTTCTGTTTCATTAATAAATGCCGACAACATAGTTCAACTGTGATGTGTCTTTGAAAAAACACACCTAATAGTCTGTTCAACAAATTTAGTTCTATTAGATATGACAGCCAAGATCTACAAATCACTAATAGCTTCGTGGAGCTTTAAAAGAAACCAAATCCATGATTGCGCCCATCCTTTATCTTTCACACTCCATAGGCCAATGTCAGTATTTGGTTCTATCGATCCATCACAATCGCTAGGAACAATGTTCCCATGTATTTCTTTTTCAAGTGGGCAACATCTATAATGAGTTCTCATCACAAGCTTGTAAGAAATGTCTGAATCTACAAACGATATACGGAATAATTAATATGCTATACATATGATGTTTATCGTGTAACAAAATTGATACTTGCCACACAACCAATCGCGACGAAGAATAACTCAAATCGAGTTTGTGAATCTATATTGATGTGTGTTATGGTGCCTTTATTTGCTTTTGTTAAATAGTGAATTGGGAATTAAAACCCGGATGAATTGTAAACACGCGCGCCGCGGCCCATTAAGTGTCCGCGTCGCGTGGGCCGTGAACAGCTAGGGTACGGCTAGGGTTTCTTGTAATGCCTATAAATATAAAGGCTGGTCATTAGGGTTTAGCTGGTTGAGCCGTCAGGTCGTAAAGTCTGAAGTCAATAGTCAGAAGAGGCCGATTTACTAGCAATCTAGGTACGCTCTGTAACACCTGTATTTAGCTCTGGAATAAAGAATACTCTCTCCTGCCCGTGGACGTAGGTCATCTTGGACCGAACCACGTAAATCTCTGTGTCGATACTTTGTGTTTATATTTCCGCATTTATATTCTCGTTATTATTCCTGGGCAATAGGCTATAGATTTAGGTCTATTTCCTAACAAGTGGTATCAGAGCCGCGGTTTCAGATCTGTAGTGTTATAGATCTGTGGTTATTTGCGGTTTTAGGTCTGCGTGTTTTAGATCTGGTTGTAGTTCTGGTTGATTGAAGTCGGTAGTAGATCTAGGGTTTACGGCTTCGCCGCGTCGCGTCTGTTGTAAGACCGCGTCGCGCTTGTTGAAGGATCGCGTCTGTTGGACCACGTCTGTTCAAACCCGCGTCGCGCCTTGTTGAAGTCCGCGTCGCGGCGACGACGAGCAGTAAGTAGTTTCGGATTTACTAGTTCATCAAAGACTACAAGGATCAGTTGATTGAAGATGTCATCTCACAAGTTCGATTTGGAGAAGTTCAATGGCTTGAATGATTTCACTTTGTGGAAGGTTAAGATGAAGGCACTTCTGGTTCAACAAGGATGCGCAGTTGCAGTGGAAGGAGAATATGCAAAGGACACAACAGATGCTGTGAAGAAGGAGATCGAGGGGAAAGCACATAGTGCTATTCTTTTGAGCTTGACGGATGAGGTGTTGAGGGAAGTTGTTGATCAACCCACTGCTGCCGGTATTTGGAAGAAGCTCTGTGATACGTATCAGAACAGTTCTTTGACAAATAGGTTGTATCAAAAGCAACGGTTGTACACTTTCCGAATGGCAGAAGGTACCCAAGTAAAATACCATCTTGATTCTTTCAACCGGATTATTCTAGATCTTCAAGGAGTAGGAGTAAAGGTTGATGATGAGGATCAAGCCCTTATTTTGTTATGTTCACTGCCGAATTCACATGAGAATTTTGTTGATACTATGTTGTATGGAAGAACAACAATTACTGTGAATGATGTGAAGGATTCTCTGCTGTCCAAGGAACTCAAACGTAGAGTTTCTGGGAATGAGGAGACATCCGGTTCAGGTCTGTTCGTTGGCAGAGGAAGGACATCGGATAAGAAAGATGGTGGAAATCGGAGTAAGTCACGTTCGAAATCGAAAGTTTCTGCAAAAGTCAAGTGTTATAACTGCAAGGAGAAGGGTCACTTCAAGAGAAATTGTCCATTGCTGAAAGGGGGGAAGGGAGAAAATAGCAACAATGGCAGTGCGGCTATTGTTCAGGATGGTTCTGAAGAAGAAGACATAGGCGATGTGTTGACTGTTTGTACATCTAGTTCTGTTGATGCTTGGGTCTTGGATACTGGGGCATCTTATCATATGACTTTCCATCGTGACTGGTTCGAATCTTTTAGAGACTTGAAAGGAACGGTGAAGTTGGGTGATGATTGGGTTGCTCAGGTCAAAGGAAGCGGTACGGTACAGATTATGATGCACGATGGTATGGTCAGAAAGCTTGATTGCTGGTATGTTCCGGATCTTCGTAAGAACTTAATTTCTCTTACTACTTTAGCAAAGAATGGGTTGAAATACTCTGGTGAAGATGACTGGGTGAAGGTCACCAAGGGCTCTCTAGTAGTTATGAAAGGAAAGGTGCAGAAAAGTGGGGTTCCTGTCTTAGAAGGAAATTCGATTAGGGGAACAGTGGCGGTTACTCAATCCTTAGAGAGTAGTAATGATAAGACAGAGTTGTGGCATAGAAGGTTGGGACATATGAGTGAGAAGGGTATGTCAATTCTGAGTAAACAGGGGTTGTTTGGTGGTGAGCTAACGGGAAAACTCAAGTTTTGTGAAGCTTGTGTCAAAGGCAAGCAACGCAGGGTGAAGTTTAGTTCGGGTAAACACACAAGCAAGGAAATCCTGGAGTACATTCATTCAGATTTGTGGGGTCCCTCTCCGGTCGAGTCTCATAACGGTCATCGATACTTTGTGACTTTCATTGATGACTACTCAAGAAAGGTTTGGATTTATTTTCTGAAGACTAAAGACGAAGTGTTTGGGAAGTTCAAGGAGTGGAAGACGATGATTGAAAAACGGACCGGGAAATCTGTCAAGACACTCAGAACTGACAATGGGTTGGAGTTCTGCAATGTCCCGTTTGACAACTTCTGCAAGGCGGAAGGTATAGTGAGGCATCACACTATACGGCACACACCACAGCAGAACGGAGTGGCGGAACGGATGAACCAAACACTGTTAGCGCGTGCTAGAAGCATGCGGTTATATGCTGATTTATCAAAGAAATTCTGGGCGGAAGCGGTTAATACTGCTTGCTATCTGGTGAACAGATCACCATCAACTGCAATCGACTTTAAGACTCCTCAAGAGGTATGGTCTGGAAAATCCTCTGATTATTCTGGTTTACGTATATTTGGTTGTCCGGCTTATGCTCATGTTAATGATGGTAAACTTGAGGCGAGGGCAATGAAGTGCATATTTCTAGGGTATGCACATGGAGTGAAAGGTTATCGTCTGTGGTGTACAGAAGAAGGGAGAACTCCAAAATTTATTAATAGCAGAGATGTGACCTTTAATGAATATGCTATGGTGAACCAAAGAGGAGGTGATACAAGTCATGTAGGGAAAGATCAGGGTGCCAACCAGAAGGTGGAGTTTGTCACACAAATTCCAGACAGAATGGTGATAAATGAAGAACAGCATGTCGGTGATGATCAGCATAGACGTGATGAAACTCATGAACAGCCCAATGAGGATCAGTCTGGTGATGCTGAGGCCGATGGTGAGAACAATGAGGATGAATCTATAGCAAGGAGAAGAGAGAAAAGGAACACGAAGACTCCAGCTAGATATGCTACATGTGTCACTAATGGTGATATTGGTTCTGTTGCATATGCACTAGCTGTTGGTGGAAACATTGGTACTGATGAGCCTCGGTCCTACAAAGAGGCGGTGGCAAGTAAAGAAGGATCAAGCTGGTTGATGGCGATGAATGAAGAGATGCAATCTCTTGAGAAGAATGAAACGTGGGATCTTGTTCCATTACCAAAAGGAGTCAAACCGGTTGGATGCAAATGGGTCTTTAAGAAGAAGGAAGGAATTCCAGGGGTTGAACCCGCAAGGTTCAAGGCACGGTTAGTGGCGAAGGGTTTTTCTCAAAAGGAAGGAATCGACTATCACGAGGTTTTCTCACCGGTCGTGAAGCACAAGTCAATTCGGGTTCTTTTGGCTATGGTGAGTGCGTTTAATCTGGAGCTTGAGCAGCTCGATGTCAAAACTGCATTTCTTCATGGAAGCTTGGAGGAGAAGATATATATGTCACAGCCTGAAGGTTTTCCGGGTTCTAATAAGGATCATGTGTGTCTGTTGAAGAAGTCTCTTTATGGTTTGAAGCAGTCTCCTAGACAGTGGTACAAGAGATTTGATTCGTTTATGACTTCGCATGGCTACATTCGGAATCAGTTTGATAATTGTGTCTACTTGAAGCAGTTGTCCAATGGGTCCTTTGTTTATTTGTTGTTATATGTTGATGATATGCTCATTGCAGCCAAGGAGATGGCTGAAATTAATAACTTGAAGAAGCTTTTGGCAAGTGAGTTTGAAATGAAGGATTTAGGTGCAGCAAAGAAGATATTGGGGATGGAGATTCAGAGAGACAGGAAAGCGGGGTTGTTATATGTTTCTCAGCAGAAATATATTGAGAAAGTCTTGCAGTCTTTCGGTATGGATCAGTCAAAACCAGTTGGAACTCCTTTGGCAGCGCATTTAAACAGAAGTACTATACCAACTACGGATGAGGAAAAAGACTATATGAGTAGAGTTCCGTACTCAAGTGCAGTTGGAAGCCTTATGTATGCTATGGTCTGTACTAGACCTGATTTAGCACATGCAGTTAGTGTGGTTAGTAGGTTTATGAGTAATCCTGGGAAAGCTCACTAGGAAGCGGTCAAGTGGATCCTGCGATACTTAAAGGGGACTAAGGATATTTGTCTGGTCTATGGTGGTAATACTCATAGTAACTTGGTGGGATATGCAGACTCAGACTATGGTGGCGACTTGGTGAAAAGGAGATTGCTCACGTGTTATATTTTCACTTTGTTTGGATGTGCAGTCAGTTGGAAGTCAACTTTACAATCTACAATTGCCTTGTCTACAACTGAAGCGGAATACATGTCAATGACTGAAGGTATAAAGGAGTGTATCTGGCTACATGGTTTGGTGGAGAGTCTGGGGTTGAAGGTGGAGAAGCCTGTCTTGAACTGTGATAGTGAAAGCGCTTTGTGTCTAGCGAGGAATCCGGTTTATCATGAAAAGACAAAGCATATTGATATCCGGTTAAATTTCATTCGTGACATAGTTGAAGAAGACAAGTTCTCAATCTTGAAGATCGATACCAAGGTGAATCCGGCAGATATGTTGACGAAGTCGTTACCCAAGGAGAAGTTCGAGCTATGCTTGAACTTGGTTGATGTTCGCAGGAGGTAAGTCCCTACGGGGCAAGCTGGCAGGAGACGAGAGGAAGTTTTTTGGTTTCTAGAGCGAGGTGGAGCTATGTTGAATTCGCAATTCAAGGTGGAGATTGTTAAATAGTGAATTGGGAATTAAAACCCGGATGAATTGTAAACACGCGCGCCGCGGCCCATTAAGTGTCCGCGTCGCGTGGGCCGTGAACAGCTAGGGTACGGCTAGGGTTTCTTGTAATGCCTATAAATATAAAGGCTGGTCATTAGGGTTTAGCTGGTTGAGCCGTCAGGTCGTAAAGTCTGAAGTCAGTAGTCAGAAGAGGCCGATTTATTAGCAATCTAGGTACGCTCTGTAACACCTGTATTTAGCTCTGGAATAAAGAATACTCTCTCCTGCCCGTGGTCGTAGGTCATCTTGGACCGAACCACGTAAATCTCTGTGTCGATACTTTGTGTTTATATTTCCGCATTTATATTCTCGTTATTATTCCTGGGCAATAGGCTATAGATTTAGGTCTATTTCCTAACAGCTTTCTTTAAATTATGACAATGTGTTTCAGTGTCCCCTACAATAAGTTACAATGCCTCGCACTTTACCCGTCAGACTTGATCGTAGGAAATGTCTATTTTGAAACAAGAATTCATATCTCGAATAATATCGCTCCTATAGAATACCCTCTCACTATTATTAGTGATTACATCCTTTACTAAATGGGCTAACACTTTTTGTTTGCTTGACGATGGTTGGTTTGTATTTAGGTTTGTATACACGTGTGTTTATTCTTTAATATTCAAATTTGGAACAAATTAACATCTTTTGCTAATATATCCTAATCCTCCAGAAACATCCATCTTGACGACATTTGGGCTCAAACTTGTATGTCACATATTTCGTAACTATAATATTAATCTCTCTTGAACACATTACAATCACAATGATTCACTCAAATATCCTTTGCTTTTGAACAAATACATCATTTTGATGTTAGGTGTTGGTGTGAGTGTGATTTATGGTTTCTCTATGAAAACAGGATCTAACATGCATCATGGGGAAGGCATTCCCCAATATGATGGTGTTTCTGCACTACCATCTATATCATATTCAAATTGCTTTGCATTTTCGCTCAAGGCTCTCCATGTAGTTCTAGTCTATCTGTTTGCTTGCCTATACATTCTCTTTCTTATCTGCAATATGAGAGTAAGTACGAGCTAGCTTCCACATCTGTTTTGTACACTACACCGGGATTCACAATTCACAGTAAATGATTGTGTTTAGTACATTGGAGGAAAACAATAACTACATCCCCCTTCTACCTGGTAGATTCGAGGAGCATACTAACTAGGTCCCCTATTCTTTGGTACATTCGAGAAACATACTAACTAGCACCCATATCCATATCGTAAAGAACCATTCTTTATAAAAGGTGTTGGCATGTGTCATATCTCCAGAGTCAGCATATTACTAATTGATTGCTTCCGGCATTGAACCCATTCCACAATTGATCGATTTCCACCAACTAATGCAATATATAAATGATTTTGAACATCTTTAGCAACCAAATAAATAAGTATCATCGATGGATGCAAAGAACAAGCAACATCCACAAGGTGGCTCATGTAGATACGTCAACTATCTTGATTATATTAGACACTACAGGAGGTTGATAATATAAACTTATCTCCATTTTGGTTACCACAATATGGACCAAATCAACATACTTCATATTTGCAGGCAAATATATATCATACTCCTTCCAATCTAATGTTACGTATTGCATATCGCTATTTGTTCTTCGCCTCGTACCTCCTATATGTAGAGATCCTCCGATTTTTGGCATGACAGATCAATTTTCTGTTCTTTTTCGAGATTCTAAGTACTTTACATGTTTTCTTGAAATTTCGGAATAGATATACATGTTGGAAAACATAATTTCAAGATTAAATTACAGATTTAGTCATTGGTCCTGTTATTTACACCAAATTACAGTTTTGGTCTTAGTTTTGAAAATCTTGCACCGGCAGTCTTTGTGGTTTTCAAATCTTTCACTTTTGATCCCTGTGGTTTACACAAACGGTAACAGATGGAGGAACCCAACGTGAAAGATTTAGAAACCACAAGTACCAAAAGTGAAAGATTTGGAAACTGTAGAAACTATTGATGCAAGATTTTCAATACTAGGATCAAAACTATAATTTGATGTAAACTACAAGGAATAAAACTATAATTTACTGTAATTTCAACTTTATTATGATTTTCAAAAAATTTGGACATGTTCCCAATAGGGGTGGAATTGGTACGGTACCAATTCTTTTTTCTCCAAACCGTGTAACGTACCAACTATAGTTGGTACAAAATTTTTGCTACCAGAACCATACCAATTATACTTGGTACCAACTTGTTTGGTTACCAACAAGTTTGGTTGGTACAAGTTGGTAATGGTATATACCAAGAAATTAGCTATGTAATTATTTTAATTTTTTAAAGACTTTTATTGAAATAACATCTTCGTAAATTTTTAATTTCTAAATTTAATGTGGCAATAACTATGTAGTATCGACTAATGTGGCTAAATAACTATTGAAATATGATTTTGTTATACACACAAATATATATATATATATATATATATATATATATATATATATATATATATATATATGAATTGGTTGGTACAGTACTACCGTGGTATCTCAAATTTTATACCATTACCGTACCATGTTTACTTAATTGGTACGGTACTACCAACCAAACATGTTGGCTACCTAGCATATTGGCTACCAGTTTTATTGGTTCGGTTGTGTAAGAACCCGCGAAATTGTAAAAGGGTAAAATGGTCTTTTGTCACATTATAAGACCATTATGTAAAATAATATGTATTTCTGGAATAATATCACAAGAAATAAACGTCTATGTAAAATTTGGTGTTTTATCGCGTGAATAGTGAAACTTGATCAAAAAGGGCAAAATGGTCATTTGACATGAAAATGACCAAATTGTCAAGAAAATGTTAAGATGAAAGTAAATGAAACTTAATTTGTAAAGATATAAACCATAGGATCATTTTTGAAAGAAAGTTGAGAAGAGAGGGACTAAAGGTGTAATTATCTTATAAAAATTTAATTATAAAATAGAGAGTTAAACTCTCATTCTCCAGAAGATTGAGGAACATTTCAGAAGATACGAGAGAGAGCTAGAGAGAACGAGAGGGAGAGCACGGAAGAAGAAGCAATTCAAGAAACGTTGCAAAGGAATCAAGGACAAGCCTTGGAATTGGTAATTCCAAGCTCTTAGAGGTAAACATTCAAAGCATTAAGCTCCAAATTCATGAACGGGAATCAAGTCTTAACTTCTGATTTCCCAGGAATCATAGTTCTAATGGAATCATCTTGTTCAAAATCATCAAATAGACATGTTCTAACCAAGGAATATGTTAAAAATCAAGAAATGATGATTTTGATCAAGAACCCTAATTCACGAGTTTACAAGATTAAGACCAGTTTTTATGGTTTTTTTTCTAAGTCCAAATGATCACTTAGGATGTATTAAGACACTCCTAAGTGATTAATTTCAAAAAGTTGGATTTTTGGTAAAAATAATCAAAAACGGGTTTTCAAGGAATTGGAACTGAAATCAGTGATTCCAAGGCTTAAAACTTGATGTAAAGCAAGGGTTTTAGTCATGGAATGATAGTAAACGATTAAGTTAAGTATTAAGCACTTAATAGGGCAAAATAGAGGTCTACAGCTCGAAAAATCGGACCCGAAACCCACCCAGAAACATTACACGGCCGTGTAATTTACAGGGTAAATATTACACGACCGTGTAACTTATATAAGGCCTGCAAAGTTACACGGCCGTGTAATTTGCAAGGCAAAAGTTACACGACCGTGTAACATACTGAGGGGAATTTTGAGTTTTGATTTTTGGAAATTGGGGTTAGACTTGTCCGTTTGACCTCAAATTTGAAACACAAGTCTAATATGGCCTAAGATTTCATGCAAAAATGTCGGAACTGAAATACGACCCCTCGGGGGTACTGTAGCAAAATACGCGTCTTTCGGAGAAAAACTATAAAATGAGTTTATTAATGGTTATACATTTGTATGGCCTGTAGTTATGTTATATGAGACTTTTAAATCATAGAGTTAGTTGTAGCATGTATTTATATATATACTACTTGTATAGGTGGTGCTTCGAATACTGTTGAGCACGGAAAGGGGAAAGGAGTACGTGAAGCTTAGAAATTTGTAGCTACATCGAGGTGAGTTTTATGAGGATTTTTATAGTACATAGCAAAATGTTATTTTCAGAAAAGTAAGATTTCCAAATGTTTGCAAATACTAAATTTTGGAAAAAAATAGTTTTGAAAGTAGCTCTGTACAAGGGCTTAGTGTTCAAAGAGATTTTTAAGTAGTATGATTTGCAAAGTATTTTGAAAGAAGTTCCTTATGTGAACTAAGATGTCAAGAAATCAGTTTTTGAAAGTATTTTCAGTAAAAAGTTATAAAATATTTGAGTATGAGTTGTTTACAAATTGTGTCCCATTTTAACCAATTTGGGATGTAATGAGATAAGTATGAAAGAAAGAAAGAAGTAAGAGCCAGTTGTCCGGACTAGGATCACCCACATAATCGGGGGATCAGAAGACACTACTGGGATGGTACCTCCCGTCGCGAAGTAGTTGTCTAGCTTAGTATACCCTTGTGCTTGAATCTGTTCCAAGTCACAAAGGGGAGTCAGAATGAGCGTAACCTTGTGGGCGGATCTGTTCTGTCCCACGAGGGGAGTTAGTAGAATGAATTAAAATAACTTAATTCATGAGTTTCAGTTGGTCACAAGAAAAATGAGAAAGAAAGCAGTTTTGAGAAAGAAAGTGTTTTTAAAGTTTGAAAGTAAAGAATAATAGATATTTTGAGATTTATGAAAGAAATCAGTTTTCAACAAGTTTACTTGTAATATTTCAAGTTTTGAACAGAAAAGTTTTTGGGTCTAAACCCATATTACTCACGAGACTTTATGTCTCACGTATACTATTTTCGAAATGCTATGTACTTAGGTGAAAGGAGCGAAGGATTGCAGTTGGGACCAGTTTGTACACTGTAAGTTTAAATTATGGTTATCTGTATTGAGTCTGTAATACCCCCGTAAGTTTCAGTTTGTAAAATATTAAAAAAAATTTAAGTGGCTATTTTATAGTCACGAGTTGTAAAATATGTTTGTATGTTAAACTGTATTTGTATTAAAATACGATAAAAGAAAAGGGGTGTTACAGGTTGGTAGCATGTTGGTTGGTTTTCCGTGGTACATATTTGCCTGCCCTAGTTCCCAATTTCGAACACACTTAATGTCAGAAAAGCATTTCAAAAAGAGTAATTGTATTCATTTCTACTCATATTCCTACCCATACGAAATTATGACAAGTATCACATTTAATAAAACTAATAATATTTTAAGACACATGTCACAATTTCACATGGGTAGGAAGATTAGTAGGAATAAAAGGTATGAACAAAAACATTTTCTCTTTCAAAAATATTAAAAAAACTTGTTCGAAAATTAGATTTATTTTAAAAAGTAATTTATAAAATGATTTTTCGAAAATATCAATTTTTCAAAAACAGTGATTAGTTGGGTAAACTCCAATGTAAAGTGATCATCGAGGTATTGAGGTCTATACCCCTCGATTAAATCATGAATGAAAATTGACTTGCTTTTTCAATGTAATTAACGTCTATTATAAATTAATAGACGTTTAATCAGTTAAATAGACAGGAAAAGCCGCTCAAAGTTAGGATGTCTAGATCTAGAGGGTGTGAGATAAGCTTTCACCATCGCTATAAACGAGAAATGAAACTTTTCACGTTCTTATTGATATTATATTGTTTTTGGAACCGGCTACTGATTTTATATTTTACTGTAATATTATATAAAGGATACATTTATTAAAGTATGTTTTTGATTAGTTAAATTACTAGATTTCTTCTCTCAACTTTAATAGTATTTGATTTGTTAACTTTATGGTAGTGTGTTTTTCAAACAAATACAAAATCTCCGCTAAAACTAGTATAGTGCAAACTCTAGTTAGCAATATAACAGAAACTCAAATGCAAGGGTAAATCACATTTTTAGTCTTTGTAGTCTCTTGATTTTTACAGATATGGCCCCTGAAAGCTGGTTTTTAACATTTTTCGTCCTTAAAAAGTATTTTTACCACATTGGGGCGTTAAAGTCGGTTTAACTTAAATGCTAAAGACGCCAAATTCATACAAATGACCATTTTGTCCATGTCATCTTCATATCAGTCGTCACTTAATTCCAAGCTCTAATAGGTTAGTTTAAACTTCTCATTGCATTTAATTGTACATTTATAAGACACTATCACTTTAAAATACAAGCATATTAGAGTACAACGGGACAGTTAATCATTAAAATAATAATAATAATAACAGACTTCAACAAGAACGGTTGGAGGCATCTGAAAACTATAGAATATTGATGAGTTGAAAAATTAAAAAACATGACAGAATATACAGCTTCTGCTGATATAGAATACAACTTTTAGCCAATTTCTAGCATCTTTTTATGCATATTAATTCATGTTTGAAAAAGCCTACTTGTTTGTGTGTATCGGGTCCAAAAACATTTGTATGACTCAATAATGTAAACCTTCACTAGTATTAAAAGAAACAAGAGTTATGCAATTTTTAGGATTAGAGATGTATAGGTATCCTCAAACCATCATGTGCAAGTTGAACTGGAATTCCTTCTCTGTAAAACAAGCAACACATCAAGAATTAATGGTCTATTTGGTATGATGGAATGGAATCACAACGAATAGAGTAAACAAACTAATGGAATTGGTCATTCCGTCATCACATTACATCATGTTTGGTTGGTTTAAAGGGATGGATCAAAATATTATTTTATAAAAATAAACTTTAATCAAATAGAAAAATAGCTAATAAAATCACACATAAACATATATCATGTCTTTTGAAATACGTTTATCCATCACTTCAAAAATACCATGAAATCTTAAAATAGAATTATGATCATAAAATATTTGTGAGAAGATAACAGAAAATAATTTAACTGAAGTTTGAAAAATTTTAAAATACAATATTGTTATTGAAGAATATATAAATAAAAGCAATTTACAATTATAAAATTTTCATTCCGTTTGTATTTTGTAATGCTCCATTCCATTCCCTTTTTAATTACTGCATACCAAACACTACTTAAAGAAATCTCAAGGGTAGGTAGGTAGGTACCTTTTAGACCAATCCCGAAGGAATTCATTATCTTTATGATGATCAAATTCATGAGTCATTCCAATTAAAAATGCTCTCTTTGGTTGCAATCTTTTGATGGCTTCAAGGGTCTGTTAATACAGGTATAAATTTAAATAAAATGAGATGCTAATTGAAGTAATTTAAAGCGATATTTTTACAAAGGAATCAAATGACAAACCTGAGGGAAGCAAAAGTGGGTATTATGAGATCCATTCTGCAATTTTCAAATAAATATAAAAAAGAAAATTCCATGAATACAAGCCGATAATAAGGTATTATGGACCCAAAAAGATATTAATGAACTGGAGTTTTTACCTTGTAAAGTGTATCCAATATAAGAAGATCTAGCTGTTGACCTGTTTTTTTAGATATATCTGCAAATTTTTAAAAGAACTGAGAATAAACTGCAAGATAAAGAGGTATGTATGAATATATAAAAAGTAATGGAAGAAACACTCACAGAGTTCTGTGTCTTCTATAAAGCGAGAAATATCAGATATATAAGCTACTTTGCTATTTTTACCAAAAGAAAACCCTAAACAAATATAATCCTCCCCATGCATCACCTAAATAAAAGTAAACAGAAGTCAGAATTATTATTTCAACCAGAAAATAAAAAAAAAGAAAAAGTTTAGAATATTAACTGGCAAGGGTACAATTTCTAATCCAGATGCGACAAATGGACTCTTAATATCATTTTCAATTATTTTCCAATCAAGTTGTGCTACACGTCTGACTTCTTGACCAGCCTTGAGCTTTCTTTGAACCAAGTAGGGAAATTTCACTTGTAAGCTGTTTAACACACAAGAAGGATTTACAAATCATGCAATCATAACTTCACTATTGCAGTTTCAAGAGATGAAATTAAACCAATAAATTGAATACCTGTCCATTGCATGTTGATTTAGAAAAATAGGTGTAGGTTCAATGTCGTTTATTGGACTGAATGGTTGCACTGCACGGATGTCATCAAGACCAAGAACCGCGTCCGCGTGTTCATGAGTCAAAATAATCTGCATTTCATAACAATTATTGTAATCACCATGTTACAATTTTTCTTCCAATTAATGAGTTTCATAAATAGTAGTGGAAGAATATGAAGTAGAAACTGTATTAGGGAGAAGAAACTTACAGAATCAACTTGAGGGATTTTATGAAAGGTGAACCAACGGAGTACTTGCTCCCTAAATGTCTTTCCCACATCGATTAGGATGTATTTATGTTCCCCAGCACTTGGACTATAATCAATCAGAAGAGATGTATTGCACCTGTAGAGCATATAATCATAGTTCTTATGAACCACCATTAACAGCAGAATAAGCTGGATGAAAATATATGTGGCAATGCTAAGCTCGATCTGAGGCTTGAATTGTTTGTTTATTCCATGTATGTTTTTCAAAGTTACATTCACAAAAGACATGTTGCCAATCAACTTTGAAAAGTTTTGATGCATATATCAGAATTTCCAAAACATTGTGTTTGAACTTCATAACTAAGGTGGAAGAAGTTGATACTTTTCTCATTGAGTTGAACTTATTCATGTTTTCTCTGTGTAATCAAAACAATTCTTACCGAATTTGGAACTAATAACCAATACATTTTTGTCTAAAAGTCAAAAGTGAACTGTAATTGGGAAGGAATGATGAATAGGAACTATTTACAATGTTAATGTAGTTATTAAAAGTTTGTCCAAAAGTTCAGAATCCACAACAAGTTTGGACATCAAATTAATCCATCATAAGTATCGATTTCTATGCAGGCAGATCTACAAAAACTAACGGTTACAGATCTATGACAATGCATTGGAGAGGGAATATGCAACTATAAGTCTATAACCCTAGAATTTAGTCTAATTTAATAGATTACCTGTAATTAGGGTTACGATCAGGTGGAGTCGATAAAGACTGGAAGCAGACTTTACACGGGGGATCAGATGGTTGGATCAGGCACATTGCGTTGGGAACAGCACTCGAACATCCAGTACCTAAAAAGATCAATGCTGACTGAGGCTGATCGGAATGGCCGTTCTCCAAATAGTCGTCCATAGAAGCTGCCGGAATGAAACTGGAGATACGAAATAGATACGGAATGAGAGAAACCTTCAATGGTGGAATTGGAAGGAAAAAGGGTGTAGAAGAGAGGGGAATTTAGCGGTTTGCTACCTTTATGATTATTCCTCGTTGGTGGAAGTGGAACCCACACACGTTTCCTTGCGGTAGTCACGTTTAGGCTCTGTTTTTACTTTTCAGCTTCTCTATGGTGGTTTTTATATATATATATATATATAGATATAGATTTTGCCGTTTAAACAGAGAGTTAAATTTTAAATTTCAAATTAATTTTAATGGATAATGATAACAGTTTAGATAAAGCATTTTTTATATGAACTTTATTTTTTTTAGGCAAAATGACACCGTAGCCCAACCAACTATTGGTTGTTGGTCTAAAAGGTCCATGAACTATTTTTTTTGCTTTCTAAGGGAATGAACTTATATTTTGTGTGTTTAAATAGTCCCTAAATCGAAATTGAAGGGGTAATCCGGTTACCCCTGTCTAGTCATCCAATTGGACTGCCACATCATCACATGACTTGTCCTCGTTTGACTCGTTTGACTCGGGATCTTTTGGCACCGGGATACGAATTACATGATCAGCATCAAAACACCGACCTACTCTCACACTCATTGCCAAAATCGATAACCATCTTTGCCTTCTACTTCCTCGGTTTCCCTTCTTGTTAAATTCAAGACTGTCAGAACCTCTTTGGCGTTGAGCATCGCCGCCGCTTTTATTCTCTTATATCGTTTCCAAGCCGCTTGTATAAAAGACGGCACCCAAGTCCACCACCGGTGCGAATGAACCCTAATTGTGTGCCTCAATTTCTTACTATGCAGCTTCCGGAACTGCCTCGCCACAAATTTTTAAATCTTTTGAAGCAAGAGCAAAAGTTTCCACCTTAAAAATGGCGGTGACAGTGCGTGTGGATAACGGGGTCACCGCAATCCACGTTGTGCGGTTGGAAACATACGACAAGCAGGGGGAGGCGATTGGCATGTGATTCTAATAGTCGGTGTTTTCCCGTCGAATTGGAATTCGTGTTTTTATTGGCGATTAGAACATCACAAAATCGTACCAGAAATCGTAGAAATCGTATCAGGATGCGACTGGAACTCTAAAAAATTGAACCAGGTAACATTCTAGGAATCGATCGGTACAATTGTAGCTTTGATTAGGCGCGATGTAGAATCAATTGGGTACGCAAATTAGAATTGATTGGATCGACTTCGAACTACGAGAACTGCGATCGGGTACAGAGCGACCAAAACGAGATTTTTGCCTCTTTTAGCGAACATAATAGAGAAAGTGCGCTAATGAAGGAGAGATATCAGACGAGCAAGAACTGAAACAGAGTATGCAGACGAGCAAGAACTGAAACGAGATAATTCATAAATAATTGAGTTTTGATCATTCCAAAGTTTAAGTCTTTGTTTGATGTCAAACGAGCAAGAACAAAGACGTCAAACGAGCAAGAACTGAAACAGAGTATGCAGATATTTAAACTTACAGCGACTTAAATTAAGTAGCGATGGAAATCAGCGGTGAAGAAGAGAACCCATTTTTTGTTATTGAGTTTGATTTTGCAAATATGTGATGATGTTGGGGATCCATGGATGGTAGTCGGTGAACCACGGGGAATATAGAGAACGTGCACTAATGAAGGAAAGATATCATATTAGATAAGAGAAAGAGCAGTCTCGACGATGCCCTAATCATTTGCTCAGAGGAATGGGAACAGCAGGCGAACCGGTAAGAAGGTGTTGGTGGGGTAAATATGGCTGACAAGTGGATGACAATTGGGATAATAAGGACACGTTCGCATGGAACCGGCTTTAACAGGTTGTGTTCCCTTTTTAGACAGGTTAAACACAAGTTCCCTCGCCTAGAAAGTCAAAAAAAATACTTTAGGGACCATTTAAACCAGAAGCTGAAAGTTCGATGGGCTACAGTGTCACTTTGCCTTTTTTTTTAAATCGAACGGTTTGAATCTGAATAAATTTATCATTATGTTTAAAAATAAAAAATACTAAATAATCATTTAATTATTAACTATTATAAATTAAAATTTTTATATTTTCAATAATTGAAAATATATAAAAAATTTAGAAAATTTAAAAATATCCTAATTAGTAACTTAAACTAAATACAAGTTTTAAAAAATTCCGACTAGTAAACCAATTATCATTACAATAGATTAACAATTTTATTATACATACTACATTTAACTAAAGTTTCACAAAATTAAACAAAGAACATAATTCATAACAAACAAAACAAAACTCATTATATCAATGATCCAATAAAAAATCAAAGTGTTTAAAGTAATATGCAAGTGAAATTCAAGTGTTAAATACACGTGAAATAATGAGATTGTACATCTGTTTGTCCTTTTCTTATTTTGTCATGTTCTTATTATAGCTTTTTTTAGGAGTAAATTACAATTTTGGTCCCTGTGGTTTACATGAAATTTCACTTTTGGTCATCTTTTTGGATTTTCATACTCATGGTCCCTGAACTTCACTTTTTCTTACACTATTGGTCCCTTAGCCAGGTACAAAGACCAATATATCCTTTCTAATTTCTTTTTCTTTTTTCTTTTGAGATATTATTATTTTGGAAATTAAAAAAAAATAAAAAGTAGCCATTTTTATATGACCTGCGTAAAACCCCAAACACGTTTTCCCCATTTTTCAATATACGTCCAAAAACAAAATCAGAAGGAGAGAGAGAGATCGAGAGTCGGGAACGCATGGGAGCAAAGAGAAATCGACACACACATTAGTGTGTGTGAATCCGATCGAGAGAAGAGGAAGAAAGGCAAGTCTAGGCCTCGTTTTCCGAGCAGACAGGAGAAGAGAAGGAGCTGCAGCAGCAGCCTCCAGCGACAGCAGCAGGAAGTCGCAAAAACAACACCGCCGGCGCAAAATTCCGGCGATCGGTGGTGCTCGTCGGCCGGCGGACAGCAAGGGAAGGGCAGGGAAGATCGATATATACCTAAAGCATCCAATTGCTTCTTCCCAGAACCCGTGGGCCCTACTCTGTTTTTCTTAGCAGATGAATCCGCATTTGTGGTTCCACCGCTGCCGTCGTTTAAAGAATCCAAATTCCCACCACCACCAGAAGGAGGAACAGCAGCAATCGATTGTTGAACAATGTATTGTTGATTTGAAAATAGCCTAAATCTTGAATCAATCAGTGAAATAAATGTTGTTTGGTCCAGTTTCTTTCTGAAAGACCTTACAAAGATGTCGTTTATCATGGAGTTCGCCGAGAAATTAATCCTTGGAGCAATGGAGGATCCAAACGAGAGAGATCGCAAATTCAGAGACCATATGTATGTACGATCTAAAAGAACGTTGTGATAAGAACCCAGACGGTGGAGAGAGAGAGAGAGAGGGGGGTGGTGGTGGGGGTGGGGGGTTTAGGTATTTTTTATTTTTTTTTAATTTCCAAAATAATAATGTCTCAAAAGAAAAAAAGAAAAAGAAATTAGAAAGGGTATATTGGTCTTTTTACCTGGCCAATGGACCAATAGTGTAAGAAAAAGTGAAGTTCAGGGACCATGAGTGTGAAAATCCAAAAGGATGACCAAAAGTGAAATTTCATGTAAACCACAGGGACCAAAATTGTAATTTACTCCTTTTTTAGTTATTAATTATAAAAAAACATAAGATCTCCACAACGAATATAGGGTTAATGATCCAAAAGGGCAATCAATAAAACAAAATTTACTCATTAGGTCACTGAAGTTTTAATTGCATCTAATAGGTCATCGAACTTTCAAATGTGCATCCAATAAGCCACTAAACTTTCAATTTTGCACTCAATACGTCACCGAACTTTTAATTTTGGTTTTAAAATATCATTGTTTTCAATTTTAATCGGTTTAAACAGTTGTGATGAGACCTCATGACTGGTTGTTGCCCTCCGACGAAGAGAGTAGTAGTGACAGGAGGCTGATTGGGTATCAGAGGATGAGAGTCGTGGGAGTATGGTCGAGGTGGTACGACTGTGGTGAGATTGTGGATAAACTTTGAACCTGCTCCAGGTGGTAGAACTATGGATGAGTTGAGGAAAATGGTCTACGCCTGTTTGGCGGATATGGAGGTGTCGCCGGAACTGGAAAACGGTGGTTAAAATTGGAGACAATGATATTTTAAAACCAAAATTGAAATTTCAGTGACCTATTGGATACAATTAAAACTTCAGTGACCTAATGAATAAATTTTGTATTATTGATTGCCAATTTGAATCATTAACCCACGAATATATTACACAAACAGTCCATGAAATTATCAATAATGTCAAAAAAACAACGAAAATAAAAACGGTTAAAAATGTCATTTTACATGCATGTAACATAGGGGTGAGCAAAAACCGAACCGCATGGTAAAAAAACCGGAAAAACCGCAAAAACCGAAACCGATTAACCGCAACCGAAACAATAACCGACGGTGAGGTTTTCAATTTTGAAATAACCGCAAAATTGCGGTGCGGTGCGGTTATATGACATATGCCGTACCGAAATAACCGCAACCGCACCGCATTCAATAACCGCAAACATAACCGCACCGCTAACCGCATAATTGAATAATTATATAGTTTTTATATTAATTAATATGTAGTTGTAACTTGTAAGTTTGAGAGATGTGGTTGTTTATTTTAATCTTTAATTGGTTTAGTCGTAAAACAAGTACCAAATTCATATGGTTAAAGAGACCGCACATAATAACCGCACAAAATAATCGCACCAAATATATGCGGTTAATAACCGAAACCGCAACCACAAAAACCGCAACCGCATAAAATAACCGCATAACCGCACCGCGCTATTAACCGCACCATTTGGTTATTAAAAATTTAATAACCGCATTTGCGGTTGGCGGTACGGTTTTGGCCAATAACCGCGCCTAACCGCACCACGCTCACCCCTAATGTAACATATAGGAATTAATGGACTTAACCTCAAGGACCATGTGTGAAACTTTTAGAAACCACAAGGACGAGCCATGTCAAAAATCTAAAAGTTAGACTAAAAATACATATGTATGTAAACCACATACACCAAATTAACTCTTAACTATTATTAATAATAAATATATGAATATATATTTATAGAAATATTATATTTTTATAATACCCCAAACAAACAAATATTGTACTTTCTATACAGAATAAATAATGGGTCGTGCTATTAATACCCTTCTATTTCATTTTATACCCCCCTATTTGACTATCAAATTTGTTTTATCCATATTTTGTCTTTTGTTGTCTTTTCATTTATTATTATTATTATTATTATTATTATTATTATTACCATTTATAAAATTATAACCGTTCGTATTTATTGATAATCCAATGTTTTCTTTTTTGTCGTTCGAATTTATTCAGTCGTTTATAAACTAATTGGTTGTACGTATAATTTATTATTTATAAAATCTTTCGGGTTTATATCGTTTGTAGGTAATTGAAATTCACGTTATTATTAGTCGGAAATCGTCATTTTTGATCCGTCGACCCAGTTGTACACCATATCCGTTTGTCCAGGATTGTGCGTGCTCAGAACATTCTGCTGAATAGAAAACATTGTATAGTGATCGACTAAATATTTATGTTCGTTATCCATATAACGCACCGTGCAATTGTAATATTGGACCAAACTTTGCATTGATATTATTATTTATATTGTTATTTTTCATACATTCGTTCAACCATTTTGATACAAGTTGACATAATTTTATAAAATTATAAACGTCGTTCGTTGTATCGTAATTACTTTAAAAAATTATTGTTTTATTGTTACTAAACGTAAAAATTATAAATGCTAAATTCATTAATTCAACATTTGGTCAAATTTGACGTAACCGTTTTGATATAATTTGACATAATTTTATAAATTTATAAACGTTGTTCGTTGTGTCGTAATTACTTAAAAAAACTATTGTTTATTGTTATTAAAACGTAAATATTATAAAAGTTAAATTTATTATGATTGTTTTTCCAATAATAATAATAATAATAATAATAATAATAATAATAATAATAATAATAAATCAAAATATATTAATAAAAGAAAAGAAAATGAAAATGAAAATGACAACAAACAAACAAAATAGACAAAAAAACAAAAAGAAAAACAACAAAAAAACAAAAAAATCAAATCAGTGGGGGTCTAACTAGACTATAGGGGGATATGTATAGAATCACCCTAAATAATTCATACAAATTTTGTTAAATTTGTATAAAGTTAAATGCATCAACAAGCGATTTGATTTGCAGATTATAGCAATCATTCTAAGAATATAATATCCAATTTGGGGCAAAGATTAATAAACACGTCTAAACATTAATTAAATACTTAACGTAAACTATAATAATATCGAAGTAAAGGAGACGCTATGAATTAAAAAGAAACAAAAAAAAAGTATCAAATCTGTTTTGAAACGTGAACCATCTCTTTGACCGATGTTCACGTGTATCTTCTGTTCCACGTTTTGCGCGAGACCATGATCATTTGCATCTTTTATTCCACCCTTTAATATGTACCAAGTTTGCGTGTAACAATGGTTGTTTGTTTTTCTTCAAAAAGTCTTTTTCTACGTCTGCGGGCGGGTAGACGTTTATCAGAAAGACTGTTTGTTTTTTGGAAAACAAAATACATGAAAAAGTCTTTTTCATGTCTTTTTCCAAAATACATAATTTTTATCTTTTTGCCTGTTTTTGGAGCTTTAGTTCGCGACTTTCTTCACCCTCTTTCGTCTCTCACTTTCTCTATCAACACTCGACTACCGAGAAGAAAACCCAAGTCTCCGTCTTCATTACTCCACAAACATTTTTTTATGAAGAACGAAGACATGGAAAAAGACTTTTTGATCCACATCTTCTTCTGCAGACATGGAAAAAGACAAAAGACATTTTACATCTTCCAAAACAAAAGTGAATGCAAGACTATTATTTTCAAGGTCGTCTTCAATGGACACTTCACTTTTGCCATCACAACCAGCAACAAAAATCAAGGATATCCATGTTTGCATTTTTGTACGGTGATTTTTTTTTAGCAACAACACTGTAAATCAGAACTTCAATAGCCAAAAGGGTTTGATGCACAAAACAATAACGTCTTAAAAAGCGGAGGATTATATGATTTTGTCATAATCACTTTACAAGAACCAATTGTACAAAAAGTTCAAATCTAACTCAACCTGAGAATTTAGTTTTAATGGAACTACAAACATCCAACTGTTCCTATGAATCCAGTAAAATACACGAGATCAAAATTAGATTACTCCTCCGGATTGCTGTTTTCAATCTTTGAATCATCCTCACCAGATTCCTTTTTGTCCGCTTCAATGGCTTCCACACTAGCATCAACATTCAAACCACTCTCAGGGATGTCAATTTGAGTTTCTTCATCTGGCTTGTCATCAACTTCCATACCACCATTAACATTCCCTGTTTCAGCCTCCATTGCTTGTTCCCCACTTCCCACATTCTGCAAATCAGTTTCCATATCATCATTCTCATTCGTTTCACCCGTTTGCCCAGAATAATCTGAAAACGGTTGGCTCATCATTCTCGCCTGAAACAATTGCGAAAAAGTTTGTTACAATTCATAACAAAAACCCACACCAAAAGTAAAAGAAAAAAAAAAAAACCTGATAAACTTGATGCATTCTGAAGTTAACAATCCCGGCCATTTCGTCAGTCCCGCTCACGAAATGTGTGGGTCCCGTGTCTTCAACGAGACGATCAGTAGTGGGTGCAATTTCATGCAGATTGAGTGCAAGTAAGTCGGGCCTCTGAAGTAAAAGCTGGAAAGTGGGTTGGAGTTCGTAACATTGTTCAAAAAGTGAACGGCGACAAAACACATAAAGTCCCAAACGGGCACGTGACATGGCAACTATCAATCTTCTAACATCACGAAGATGTCCCACGAACCGTGTCCTCACAAGCGACAGTAGAATAAAATCATTCTGCTGACCTTGAAACTTGTCAACCGTTGCAACCTGTACAAAATTACATTTTCCAAAACAAATTTTAGACAAATACAAACATATATCAAAATGAAAAATCCACAATTCACTATGTTCCCACTAACCTTGTTTGGCAAGCCAATAAAATCATACGGAGCACATCTTCTATTAAGAACATCGCGTATGAGAAGTTTCTGGCCATTATAAGTTGTCAAGATTGATATTTTATTTGCGGGATACCCCAACAACCGCATATAAATATAAACACTAACAAGATACTCGGCTTCCCCTTCATTTTGATAAAACCAAGGTGAAGGCGCGCTCTCACCTTTCCCATGGTAATCAGGAACATCAACCAACTGATAATCAAAACAGAATCCCGCATTTGCTTTATGAAAAAAAGGATTCTCTTTCACATAAGGAAGATCACCTAAATCCCTATATCTCCAATTATAAAGCTTGGCTAAACTAGGTCTTGCCCTACCTTGTGCATTTAACTCGATGTACGGGATTCCTAACCTAACAAACCGTGTAAACAAACTTTGGTCCATGTGGCTGTACTTTTGAAACGCCATGTTTTTCACGACAGGTGGCAGTTGGTGATGATCACCAATCAGAATGCAGCGTTTGAGTCTCGCGTATCCGTCTTCTTGTCTTTGAAGTAACATCGGGATGAAAGTTTCTATTTCAAGAATTTGCGCGCTTTCTTCCATTAACAAGTTGTCGTATTTGAATCCCAGTTGTAAAAAGTCCTTCCGTTTTAAGGCCGCGTGCGTACACGTCATCGCCACGATCTTTGCTTGTTTTGTCATGAGATGATTCGCGCGGTCGACTTGCGATTTTAGTAATTCGAAAGCACGGCATTCGTCGAGCTCCTGGAATACGGTTTTCAAATGACGAAAACACCCTTTAGCAGCTCGCATGTCTTCTTCGAACGATGTACCGGTAAAAACCGGATTCGGAGTGTTGGAGAAAAACTCGGTGAAGGGAAACCGGTCTTTGACAAAAGCGGGTTTGTCTTGGTTTTCTATGGAAGCATCTAGAAACTGTTCCCATCGTGAGTAGACATGAAGCAACCAAAAGTAGCCAGCTGTCTCACATGTGTAACCGACATCTTCGGGTAGTTGTAATGATCTTGCAAGCCTTTCAACTTCACTGAGTAATTCCAAACGTCTCACAAGCATTGCATTTACACGGCCTTGACGACTGAAGTCGAGATCTGTTGCGAGTTCTTGCTCGCCTTGACCGAGTCGGAGAAGATAACGAGCTGGCACATCCCTCTGTTACAATTAACAAATTCAAAACATTTAATTATATAAATATGTATAACTAATTTTAGAAGTAGATATTGAGATTGGTTTAGGTTCGTAGTTCGTACCTCCATTATTTTTTCAAATAGGTCATTCAGTGCCTGATTTGAATGGGTGATTATTAACGTTCTCTGAGAAGGGCAATTGTGGTAAAGTACATTCAATATCTGGACTGCAGTATCAGTCTTTCCAGTACCAGGTGGGCCCACTACCATTGTTAATCCTGGTTGTATCCCCGAGATTATCGCTCCAACCTGAGTAAATAAAAAAAAAAGCAATATTGAGGCAAACAATCAAAAATTTAGCACAACAGTAAAGCTTTTTAGTGACACGTCAGCAGTGCACACATACCTGTGTGGGGGTAAATCTAACAGAATTCTGTTTTGGCTGATCTTGAGGATACGGGCCAGGGTCAGGAGGCAAGTAAGCCTCAACAACAAGTTCTTCTTTCTCAAAACCCTTCACACCAACAGAATCCGTACTACCAGACTTTTCATTTCCAGAAACAGCATGACTATTTCCTTTCAAATCCCTAGGAATATTAATCCGAAACGGTGGGCCCGGATTCAAATTCTCCGTCCCATCAGCATTTGTAAACTTCACACTATACTCCGAAAAACACTCTCTAACATGATCAGCATCAAGAAACGTATCTTTAAAATCAATCGTCTGTAAAAGATCCGGCATATTAGTCCATTGAGCCGCAGAAGGATTCCCATACCCCAAAAATATATCATGCAACCAATCGGGAACAATACACGTCTCATTCATCAAATCCCTAATACTCTCCAATATCGCTTTAAAATTATTCTCTTTCGGTTTCCTCCTCATTAAAATATTAAAACTACCGTAAACATCTTCCGCTCCTTTTTCAGCAATATCACTAACATCCATATGATACTGTGCGGTATCAAGCGCGACAGTCACGGTTCTCAAATCCCCTTTTGGCGGTTTCCATTCGTCTCTCTTAATCCTACCTGTAAAATCATTCATTAAATTCCCTTCTTCGTCTTTCATTTCAATAATCTCGCACCCTCTCACAAATTGTAACCCGAGTCTTTGCGGGACCGACGCGTTGGCCGCCTCGTCAGCACTTAACGGTTCGAAAGACGGACGGATACAAAGTAAAAATAGCACGTCATGTTCTTTTAACGCGTTCCATTCCGACCGTATCTGCGCTTTGTAACTTGAAATGACGAAAGTGACCTCGGCGGTTACGGATGACGGTTTTACTTCACCGATGTTTGGTTGTTTCACTTCGGTGATTTTGAATTCTTTGATGGGGACCGCCATTCTTGACCAACCGCGAAAAGCGGGGTCCCCTTCTTGGTTAGTGTACGCAAGGAGATGTGGGACCGCTTCTTGAATGTCTTCACGGATTTCATAAGTGGATTCGAGGCGAAAAAGATTAAAATTTCTCAAAAGATAATCGTGAAGGGTTAGAAATTGTAAATTTAGTTTTGGAAGTGCTAAACAACCTTCTCCTGAATAGTTTATACTAGGGACAAGGCTTTCGTCCCACATTATTTGTTCATTTGGATATAAAGGTAACGCGTTTATGGCTTCTTTTTGGGATTGTTGTTTCTCGAAAAATGAGACCATGACTTCGATAAGAAAGTCAACTCTTTCGGTCCATGGATCGGTCTTTGAAACCAGTTTTAGTTTATTGCAGACTAAGTCGCGTAATTCTTCAGGTGAAAGTATGGATAATTTCTTTGAAAGGTCAACACGTTTATCGATTGACCCGATGTTGGCAAGCGCGAGTTCTTTTAATTTGGGGATTTTTTTGAATGAAAGAAGTTGGAAAGCTTGAAAGCGGTCATAATGGGCTTGAAGGACTTCATCGTCCGTCATTTGTCTTCCTAAATTGTCATCAATTTCAAAACCTTCATAATACTGCAGCAAGTCAACCAACTGTGCAAAGAGTTTGCCTTTTTCGTGTCTGTAAAGAACACTCAAATGACATTTTGCAACCACCGCCACGTCAGCAACGAGAGGCTTGAAGTATCTGTGGACAATTATTTATCAAGATAAAATAACAAATTGAAAAAAAGTAAACAGCGGATATATTATTGACTTTGTGAATATTAGATACCTCCTTGTCGGAAGTTGGCTTAAGAGATCAATTAAGAACTCCATAAATCTCTCACAATACAAGATTGATGCTTCATTGATTTGTTCATATCCATGAACTTTTGACCCTTCATTGTCATCATCATGATAAAATACTTTGGAATCAAGAACCTCTAGAAATTCTTCAATGAAATTCCTTAAGAACTTGACTTCTAGCATTACTGACATATCAAAAGATTCCCCTCGTTTCTTTGCCTCCTTTGCTTTTTTTGCTATTCTTTTCCATTTCTTTATCAAATCCGGATTAAGACAAAGTTCCATCTATAAAAGCAAATCAAAAGAAAGTTACAAAAGTAATATGAGAATCAAGTTTGAAGAATAACAAAAAAAGGTGTATTAACTAACCTGAAAACGACCAAAGGATAGACTATGCCAGCAATGAAGACTTGCCAATCTCATGACTTTCTTGCTTACTATATCATCCTCAAGGCTCTGTCAAAAAGAAATACAGGAAGCGAGAGTGACTATCAATTAACTATACATTAAAGAATAACATGCAATAAAATATACAAATTGTTATACCTGAAAGGCATTAATCATGAAAAGTAGGTAATTTGTCTTCTCTGCAATACTCAGGCTTCTTCCCTGTATCAAAATTTTTAATGTCAACCATTAATCTTGCTTGACCTATGTCAGTAGTTAGCAGAAAGTAAAGTCACTACCTCCTTCAAGCAGAGAACCCTCTCAAGAAATGCCTTAAATGTATCTTTTCTATCATAAAAGCATATCCAAGCAGCAACATTTTCTCTAAACTGCAAAGCCCAAAAGAATAAAGTTAGCATGTAAGTCATTGTTCATGGCCTTCACCTTCTAGTTCTGCATAAAGGGCATATGAACCTATTGTTTACTTATTTCAGGGATTCAAACCTTAAACTGATAAAATAAAAAAATAAAAACATATATATTCAGGGATACTAATACCTTCTCGTTAATCATGAGAATCATTGACATGACATGTTCAAAAGATGAAGTCTCGGGATCGAAATTGGGCCATAGGTAATTCTCCAAGTACTGGCTGACTTCAAGAATCATAACCCTCTGCAACGGCACTGTTCTCCTCATCCTCCCACCTTTCTCCTCCTTCACCAACAACTCTGTCTCGTAAATTTCCTTCACCAGCTCCGCACTAAACGGGGGTTTCTCGTTGTTTGATGCCGTTTTCGACCAGTTCGCCTCCGCAATCTTAGTGAGCCGGTCCCGCTGGATTTCAACAAGGGTTATCGAGCTTGGCAGATTGGTACCTGGTTTTGATTCCGGTGCCCTTTCCGGAACTGGTTGGTCGGAAGCAGCGACCGTAACAGGGTACTCAGCAACACGGTGGCGCCTGAAGTCGAATACTCCAGTGCCGTAGACTTTCGTCATTGTTGGGACTTTCTGGATCGACGATTTGAGATTCTTTTGTCAATTCCAAGTAAGAAATGTGCAACAATTTATGTTAGGGTATGTAAGAACTTCAAATTGGATGATTTTGAAGAGGGGTTTGAACGTAGTTCTTTCCGAAATAATAACGTGAAACCCTACTCGCCCGCTGATAGTAGTAGTACAGTGGGGGCGTAGAGAAGGCGGTGGTGAAGGCTCGAATCCAGTGGTGTTCGGAAATAAGCAATTTTTAATTTTATGACGTATGACTTTTCCAAAAAGTCAATAAGTTATTAAGTTGATTTTATAACCACAACCAAACAACCCTTAAGAAGTTTGAAAGTTTTTATATTAAGACAAAACTGTAGAAATGGTCCATATGGTTTAGTGTTTTTTATGGTTTTGGTCCAAACCTTTGGATTATTGTATGGATAGTCCTTTTTGCCAGGTTTCATTATGGAAATGGTCCTTCTACCTAACAGACATTACTTTAAGGATGTTAACCCCATCACGTGCTTTGCACACGAGGGCATAAATGTCATTTTGCTTTGGGGACCATTTTTGCAAAACCTTTTGTTATAAATTAAAAGCCCTTATGCGAATCATCTCAACGTCTCTTTGCAACGATTCATTCCCGAATAAATTCGGATACGACTAATTGGGCAAAATTCAATCACAATGGTGCTCTGTTATTGTGGAAAATTTGCAGTCGTTAAAACTTCTTGGACAGCGACTAACCTAGGAAGACGATTCTATGCTTGTCCTCAAAAGGTAAACTCGTACATTTGCATCCAATTTGATAGCGATATTATCATGATCTAACTACCTAATTTGTTTCCATTTTAAAGGATTCGGTTTGTGGGTTTATCGGCTGGGTGGATCCTCCAATGTGTGCACGGGAGAAAGTAATAATACTTGGACTCCTAATAAACATCATTAAGTTACAGGAATCGTGTCGGGGATTAGAAAATCAGGTTGTCAAGCTGAAGATGTTGTTGTTGTCTAGTTAGGTTCTTTTTCTTGTGCTTTTTATATGTTATGTTTAGGTATTAGGGCTAGTAGTTGGTGGAAGATGCTATAAAGTCATCTTTGGTCTGTTTAAGTTGTTTTGGGGTAGTTTCAAGTCTTTTTAGTAAGAATTAGTTGTTTGTAACTTGAAATTGAAATGGTTATGTTAGCAAAAAGTAGTTGTTTGGGTAGTTTGACATCTTTTGGAAACAATACATCTATTAAAGCAAAGGTTCAAAGAAAGACTGTCATTTTGGAACCAACTCAGTCATTAAGTCAAAAGGAACAAAAAAAAACCATTAAACAACAACATTTCAACAAACATTTCAACAAACGAAGTACAAATTTCATAACATTAATCCAAGTTCATAAAATACTAACATGACACAAACATAGTTCAAAACAGCGTATCATGACAACCAAACACAACAAAAGTTCACAAAACACACAAACAAAGTTCACAAAAGACAACCAAACACAAACAAAGTTCAACCACCACCAACTTCGATTGCAACTCTCATCTACCGCCTTGCCCTTTGCAGGTCCTAGAGTTGTGGCCATTGTTTTTGCGTTTTGCACATGTGACACTGACAAATTTCCTTGTCAGTTTACAAACTCCATCCGGACCAACACTTGCACCTGCTTCCTAACTAACATCTTGACTACTCTTATGGCTTTCTCTTCCTCGCTTATTTTGACTTCCTCTTTGACTTTGACTTAACCTTGCATCCTCAGTTTCATTCTCTTTTTTCTTAGGTCTACCTGGCTGGTTATGATGTGGGGGAGGAAGTAACTTGATTGGACATAAACTTTTAGTCCACATTATCCTCCCTTTTATGGGCTCCACCTTGTATGAATAAACTGTCTTCCACGTGTCCTGCCAAGAAACCTTATGCACCCACCTATAAATGTCTCCAACATCCTCTGGATTTGCAGTTATTTCATTAAGGGTTACAATGGCATGTTTACAAGGGATGCCAACTAATTCCCACTTTCTGCACGTACATGTTTGATTCTTAACATCAACTACATGTTGATCTTGCCATGCCCCTGTTACTTGGTATTTTTCTCCCCCATTCCACCTAGTAATGTATTTTGAAGCTTGACTTTTGTTTTCCTCTAAGATGCTAGTTGTTGTGGGTGTTAGATGTCCACTTGCCTTTTCCATAACCTTCATTACATTACAAATTCTTTTCATCAAGTACTGCTTAATATATTCCAAACATCCTATAATAGGCTTGTCTCCCCCTTCAGATAATTTGCTGTTAAAAACCTTACACAAATTGTTCAATAATATATCAGATACTGCTCTTCATGTTCAAAATAATTACATAATAATATTAGTGCAATTACAATTGTTACTTTTAAATGCATAACTATCATAAACTAAGTACTTGTGAAGTGGCTTCTTGCCCAATGTTTAGGTGGAATCTTCCTTAGCATTCGCATGCCTTAGTATCATAAAAACTAAACTCACTCATGTAATGTTCAAACTCAGGTATTGTTGTGGCAGTAGCACATTTCCACAAATGTTCCTTGTACTCACTCAGTTTCCAAGTCTTCCTCATGTTTTCGTAAATGTGTCTAAGACAGTACCTATGTTCAGCACTTGGGAACAACTCTGCTAATGCCGGTATCAGACCCTATAGGAATAAACAATTTATTAGAATATATGAAAGTCAAAGTTTGAATCTTAGCAAGTAAATGTTACCTTTTGGCGATCTGAGATGAAGGTGAAGTTTGAATTTCTTTCAAGGTCCAAGTCATATCCTAAACATCTTAAAACCCATTTCCAGCTATTTGAGTTTTCTGTTTCAACATTTGCATACGCTAAGGGGTAAATGTCGTTGTTGGAGTCCTGACCTACAGCTGTAAGAACCTGTCCATGGAATGGCCTTTCATAAAGGCACCATCGAAACCCAAAAGATCTCTAAGCCCAGCCTTAAAACCCTTTTTCAGAGGACCCAAGCATATGTATATTCTTTTAAACATTCTTGTTGGATTTGAGGCGATAGGTTCACTATAGACTTCAATGTTGACCGTTGTGCAGGGTTTGTTGCTTGTAGTTCAATACCATAATCCCTCAACAGCTCATATTGCTTGGTGTAATCCCCGATAACAAGTTTAGTCGCAGCAGCCTTCGCTCTGAAGATCTTGTCAATCGAAACCCCCACGTCAAACTTCTTTTGAACTTGATATTGCAAAGCTCGAAAGGGAACCCCTGGATTCGATTCAACTTGGTCCATGATTTGTTTAGATAAAATAGTAGCGGTACAAGCCCTAAGCTTTCTGGATTGCAAAAAAGTGTGGTTGGGATTTAAAGTCCTCACAATCCAGTCGGATGTTAAGTCTGACCTCGAAGCAAGAAGGGCTCATGTGCATGCATCTTTAGTTTAGTTTACCTATTTACCCTTGCCTTTACTTGATTCAACTACCCCACTAGCATTCATAACAGGGACATGACCTTTACACTTTGCACAAAGTCTAATGCTGTCATTCTTTTTAAAGTACAGATTTCTTCTAGTTTCTATTGCATGAGTGTCAATTTTGTTTTTCAACTCAACCTTTGTTTTAAATATTTTCCCAACATAAAAGCTAGCCTTATGAACACTACCAAGACTGCGTGTTTTTTCCTCAGCCAAGTTCTTAAAACACATCATCTTTTTTCTGTCTTCATCAGGCTGATCATCTAAAGAATCCCAAGTATCATTGTCTATTACCTCTACCTCACATTCTCCAACCCCAATATCCGTAACCCAATCTGTTCCAACCGAACCAACATTTGTTTCAATAATGACTCGAAAATCTCTCATGTAAACTTCCACTTTTGGTATATTATTGTCCTCGTCAACTAGTTCTTCGTTGTCTTTATCTAAATATTTGTTAATGTATTATTCTATTTGATGGCCATTGTCAACCTCTTCATTGTGTTCATGTATTTGATCTTGAAAATCAACTTGTTCATTCTATTGTTGTTCTTCATATTGATCTCCAAATAAGGGATCAAAATACTCAAAATCATCGAGTGTATCTTCATTTACAAAATCAGTATTAAGAAGTACACCTTCATCTACAGTTTCATTATCTTCAACCACAACTTCATCTACGGTTGAATTTTTAGGAAGTACACCTTCATCCATAGTTTCTTTATCTTTAACCACAACTTCATCCATGGTTGAATTTCTAGGAAGTACACATTCATCCACACTTGCATTATCCTCATCCGAATTGATTTATTCAACCACAACTTCTTCCACAGTTGCATTCTTACCAGAATGATCATCAACCACATCTTCCAAGTCAACCAAAAGAAGCTTCTTGCTACAAGAACTTTCACTTATTCTTGATTTCCCACCTCTGTTTCTTCTATACTCTGGTGAAACTGTTATGGGATACTTTCGTTGAGTATTATTGACATATATTCTCCGAATTGTTCTTAATTATCACCCCATTTCTGATAAGGCTTATAGTTGGTGGTGGTAACGCAGGTACATTCCTACATTTGGAAAATCTTCATCATGAAGTTCTTTAATTATAACTTTTTGCTTCCCTTTAGGAGACATGAAATAGGTTAACAAATTAGTTTTCACATGTTCATTGTATACATCAATCAGCTTGTTATCTCCAACATATTGAGCCAAATTCAATACATCATCATCATTACCCAAAGCTCGAATACCAAAATCTAAACCTTCATATGGAATCCTAAGGTGGTAATATATAACAGGAGGCACGGAGTAACCTAATTCTAGCATCATTGCATCTAATTCATGGATCGAGAACTCATCAATATCCACTAAATCGATATAATGAACTTCCCCTTCAACGTAACTTGTGCTTGGAGGCTTGGTGAACTTCCCACCATGATGTAGCTTAATGGTAAACATTGTCGGTACAATCTCTATAAAAACAAAAACATCTCTTAGAAGTTTGCATTACAACCCTAGTTATTCTGATCACTAAGAAAAATTACAAATATTTTTGAAGTAGATAATCAGAGGAACTTACCATATATTATTGAGGTGTCGACATTTGTCTGGTTTTTTGGTCTAATTGTCTACATTACGAGCACCATTTATTTGGACCAAGTAATGTGATTGTAATCTGATTAGGGTTTTCCCGTCGTACACCTAAGAGCGATGAACGAAGAAGATGAAGTGATGAAGCGACTAACTGAAATTTGGGGATTATAAATACGAAATTATGTGATAATCGTACTTGATATTAGCTCTAAGATAGGTTTTGAAAAATGGTCCCCAAAGCAAAATGACATTTATGCCCTCGTGTGCAAAGCACATGATGGGGTTGACATCCTTAAAGTAACGTCTGTTAAGTAGAAGGACCATCTCCACAATGAAACCTGGTAAAAAGGACTATCCATACGATAATGCAAATGTTTGGACCAAAACCACAAAAAACACCAAACCACATGGACCATTTTTGCAGTTTTGTCTTATATTAATTATAGACAATACTATAAAATTGGTTTCATGGTTTGTCAAAAATTATGGATGGGGTCTAAATAGTTTTCAAGTTGTATGGGTTTATAAGACATCCAAAATCAAGAATTTCTCGTTGTTTGGTCCTTCATTTGAAAAAGACAAAATTACCATTTTAATTTCCTTTTTTATTTTCGAATACATATTTTTATATTTTTGTTTTCATTAAAAATAAAAGAAACCCAACCCCCACCCCACCATCCAGTACTCTCTCTCTCTCTCTCTCATTTCAATAATTCACCCCATTAAAGCTTTGACCATATTTCACCATGTACTTGTTCAATTAATATGAGCAATCAAAACTAACAGAGCATGGTTAGATTCTATACTCCATCAATCTAGTACTATTCTCTTCTTATTCAAAATTTAGATATCGACTTTGATTTTAAAATTGAGCATGGTTAGATTCTCTTATGGACCTTTCAGAAGTATTTCACCTTGGGCTTGTTCAGTTAATAGAAGCAATCAAAACTAACAGAGCATGGCTAGATTCTCTACTCAATCAATATGGTATTGTTATCTTTTTATTCAAATTAGATACCGACTTTGATTTTGAATTTGATCAATTCCTCCAATTAATTTGTTCATGATTAGTTCATGATTAGATGAAACACGATTCGAGATTCATAGCTTTCAATTGTTTAACACCTGAATTAAATCATATATATACTTGATACATCTATATCATAGCTAAATCTACTAAATAAAAACTAGCTTAGCTTCTTTGTGTCAGGCTCCACCTTGACATGCCTCCAATTTCATCTGGGTAACCTGCTTCACTTGCCAAAATGACTGCAACCTCACTCATCCACATTCTCTGGTAAATTATTTGAGAATCAAACCCTAAGAAGATGTCATACCTGACAACGATGGATTTTTTTTGATAACCGAGGACCCCACCCGACCCATCCTTTGGATGACCCTGATGAAACAACCTCGGGGCCCACGTACACCTGGCAGCAGGGTGGTCCGGGTCAATCACCTACGGGGGTAGAGAGGTGGCCAATGACCATCCCCTGATTGAAACCTAACACTCCCTATGGGGAAAGGGAGGGAGTGAGATTAGAACTCATAACCTCCTTATGGGGGAAGAGAAGGAGTCCTAAGCCTTATCCACTAGGCCATCAGGGTGATGGTTGACAACGATGGTTTTAGAGGCGTTGAGGAGACACCTGCTGTCACACCCCGATCCTTGGCGGAATCGATCAAGGCGTGATATATTGTTCAAAGTCTCATGACAACTATGTTATAATATGATTAGATTCAATTAAGTACTAAGTAGGCAAACAAGATCCACAACATACAAATACAAATTCAAATACAAACAACATTTATTACATCAAATTTAAATACTCTTGTGGGTTTCTAAGGTATACCCTACTTTTTATCAACTTTATTCTTCAAATCTGCATCATGGGTAAAAACAAGTCAACTACGAGAGTTGGTGAGTAATCTAGTTTTATTAAAGAAAATTGTGAGTTTGAATAATTTGAAATTTGTTTTCTTTTGAAGTTGGCAAGCAAGTGTTATTGAGATAACAGTTTATAAATCAAAAATTGATTAACAAATGATAACAACAACAATAAGTCCTCACCCTATATATACATATATATGTATATATATAGGATGGAGCATCTAATCATCATACACACTCAACCACGTGCAATCAATCACCTTAGCGTCCCAAGGCGGGGTGGTCAACCCAATAGCGCTATTATTGTCCATAACGTACCTCAAGAATACGGGCATAGTCATGGAGATTAGACTAAAAATGATAATGCACTACAAGTACATGTAGCGTAAACAAACAATAATTATACAAATAATGATTCAAGTATAAATGTCCCAACAATGTCTCAATTGTGATAAAATAATAAAATGAAGTTGAAAACATATTAGAACCACATGATACACCCCAAAAGTATTGAAAAGTATAAAATACGGGGTAGATTACTCACTTTAGTCCAAACGGAATACGCGTGTCGTACGAAAAACGGCTCTGGTCAAAATGACGTAGAACCTAATATAATTAATAGTTTTGGCTTAGGAATCGATAAACGGGAATATAGTATTAATAAAAATAATTAGACATATATTCTTATATTAGATGAATTAACAATAATCCAAATTTTGTTTTGAATATTAATGTATTCATATGTTAAATGAGTTTTAAATTGAATTAATTACTTTGGTTAATTAATTTATATTTTCACTTTAGGCAAGATTTTAATAATTTCTTATTAAAATAATAACTAGTCAAATTATAAGTATTTATAGATTTTATATATTATAAACAATTATTTATATGAAATAATCATTAAAAATGCATTTTTACATGCTTAGATATTTAGGAAAATGGTTTTAAATACTAAACAGTAATGAAACATTCTGAAATTATCAGAAAATCATTATTTCATAAAATAGTAATTACTGTAAAATTTTCATATTTTTCTTAACTGTTTTAGTATTTATTTAGTATTTTAATAATTAAACCACAACAAATTTCGGGAAAAATAATAAATGATTCCCAAAAATTTTGGAAAATTAACCATAGTTTTATAACATTATATTGCGCCTACTGTAAATATTTTGGATATTTTGGACAATGGGAAGTATTTATTATGTTTTTCATTATTAACTAATCAATAAAATCATAAATAATAGTAAACTATTAAGGAAAATTCATTAAACTTTTTATCTATGATTAATATGTCATATATGATATTGTGACAAGGGTTTATAATTTTCGGACTTGTATAGCTATTTATTAACAATTTAACCCATTAAACAATCCTTAAATTTGGAAAAATAAGAAAACATTCTTACAAAAATCTGTAAATTTGTTCATGGGGTCTTTATAATGTTATTAAGGTGCGAAAAATATAAAATCGTGTTTTTGACATACATAACTATATGTTTCTATTTATTTAGCTTCAACAAAATAAAATACAAAATAACCATAAAACTGTAATATAAATGCATGAAACTTCATAAATTATGTTTTCTCAGTTTATGGGTCATCCCATAATTTTCTCAGAATTTATTGAATACAAAACGTATTTTATATGAATTATTGCCCTATTTTAGTGCAATAATTATAATAATTCGATAAAAATGAGTTAATTTCTGAAAATTTCCAGAACTTCTTATTTTATTAATGGGATTCTGAGAAAAATCAGGTTTATACATAAAATGAGTTTTAGATATTTTGATGGATTTAATTTGTTTCATGTATGAATTTGAAACTTTTAACAACATACCTTGAAGAATGCTTCAAGAGGGATGAAGATTTGAGTATGAGGGATTGTTCTTGGCTGGAAAATGAAGCTTTCTTGGAGAAATTTCGAGATTGAGAGTGAGAGAAAGAATAGAGAGGGTTTGAGTGGTGATGAGAATAATGTGGTGAGAGGAAAAGGAAAGGAAAGATGATGGGAGGTGTGAGTGGGAGACCATGGGAATATCTTTTGACTTTTGGTGGTCTTCATAATTTTCCACTAGCACAAGCATCTTAAGAGTTTTATAAAATTTAATGTAGTGTTTATAAAAATAGAGTTTTATAAAAAAATAGGTTATTATTTGATTATAACAATCTACTTTGATTTGAAGTTTAATTATAGCATTCAAGTTTGATTCTTTTAATTTAGTTAGAGAATTATACTTTTATTTGATTATAATATGGTATCATAATTTAATTTGATTATAGTTATAACATTATACTATGCTATATTGCTATTAACATCAATTTATAACGTAGTGTATGAGTTTTGATCCTATTAGCGTCAAGTAATCTTGATTAGGGTTTATTAGATTTCCAATTGGGTTGGGTTGACTCGAATCCATTTTAGGCGGATGTCACAGTCTCCCCTACTTTAGGAAATTTCGTCCCGAAATTTAATAAGAAAGTACCTTAAGAGAAAAGATGCGGGTATTTGGTACGCATATGATCCTCACGCTCCCATGTATACTCGGGTCCACGTGCCGACTGCCACCTGACCTTGACCAGGGGAATGCGACTTCTTTTGAGTTGCTTTTCCTTCCGGTCGGCAATTTCTAAGGGTATCTCGATAAATTGCATTGTCTCGTCAATTTGGATATCCTCGAGAGGAACATGAAGGTTCTCGTCTGCTAAACACTTTTTGAGGTTAGCTATATGAAATAATGGGTGAACTTTCTGAAGCTCTGTTGGTAGATCCAACTCATAGGCTACTGGTCCGATCCTTTTCAGGATCTTAAACCGGCCTACGTAGCGTGGTGCCAATTTACCCTTGCGTCCAAATCGAACCACACCTTTCCATAGGGACACTTTTAACATGACCATGTCACCCACGATAAATTCAAGCGGTTTGCGTCGCTTGTCGGCATTACTCTTTTGTCGGCTACGAGCTGTGAGAAGGTTATTGCGAATCTGAGTGATTTTGTCGGTTGTTTCCTGGATAAGCTCAGGACCAACGATTGGAGAATCCACTGTTGCGCGAATTTCGTGAGACTCCCCAATTTCATGCCAGCAAATAGGAGATCGGCATTTACGGCCATACAATGCCTCAAATGGTGGCATCCCGATGCTTGAATGATAACTGTTATTATAGGAGAATTCCACCAACGGTAAATGAGAGTCCCATTTCCTCCGAAATCTAAGACACACGCCCTCAACATATCTTCGAGTGTTTGAATTGTCCTCTCAGATTGACCATCAGTCTGAGGATGATAGGCGGTACAGTATGTATGTATATATGTATGTATATGTATGTATGTATGTGTATGTATGTATGTATGTATGTATGTATGTCTGTGTATGTATGTTTGTAATGTCATTTTATAGCTGATACGCATAAGAGGAATAAAATATGCAAGATACAGGTGGACCACGAGCTGTATATACGCCAGGTGAGTAGGTTCTAATCCATTATTATGATATTATTTAATTAAATGTTCTTTGAATTATTTCCACTTTCCGGAGATATAAATTTTTTTTTATAAAGAGTCTTTTCGTTTTCCCTGTCCTTATCGGAGTTAAGCAGTGAATGTTGAAAAAATAGCACTTTGGGTAGTCGAAAGGTTTTTAAAAGTCTATTCGTTTTCCTGTCTTTATCAAGTTAAGCAGTTAATGTTGAAAAAATAGCACCTAGGGTAATCGAAAGGTTTTTAAAAGTCTTTTCGTTTTCCTGTCCTTATCAAGTTAAGCAGTTAATGTTGAAAAAATAGCACCTAGGGTAATCGAAAGGTTTTTTAAAAGTCTTTTCGTTTTCCTATCTTTATCAAGTTAAGCAGTTAATGTTGAAAAAATAGCACCTAGGGTAATCGAAAGGTTTTTAAAAGTCTTTTCGTTTTCCTGTCCTTATCAAGTTAAGCAGTTAATGTTGAAAAAATAGCACCTAGGGAAAGGTTTTTAAAAGTCTTTTCGTTTTCCTGTCTTTGAATATAATCTCAGAAGATCTAGGGCCTTCATCTTTGGGCTTTGCTTATGAGCAATCTCAAAACTTACTTCCAGGTTGAATTCTAGTACTTTTATGTCAGTTTGGTTTTTATCATCTAACATTTGTTTTTTTTTTTGTTTTTTTTTTAAAGCTCCACTAATGGATAGTTTAACGGATTACAATCCATTCATGGACGAGCACTTAACGAACAGTGAGATTATCCCCATGAATGAAGGATTCATGGCTAGCATACAGAATGACAATCAACTACAGGTGATTCATAACGACAGTGTTGGAATGAATCCTGAGTTTGAGGGAGGTTTTCAATACCAGAATCACCTTCAGATGATTCAAAGAAATCTAGAGGGATTTCAAAACCCTGGGTTCATAGCTGAAAATCAACAGTTACTGCCGACGTCAGATACTAATGTTATTGCACCAAAGTTTATCTTTGGTCAGGATCATGCTCAATTGATCCAGAATGACAATAGCACAACCGGATTTGATTCTTTGAGTCCAAGAGCCACAGTAGTTGGCAGTGGAAGTGGTTCTAGACAACCATTAAGTAAGGAAGCAATAACTCAGCACTTTAACAAGCATCTTTTGGAAGCTGCAAAGGAACTCAACGTTGGATCAACCCAGTTGAAGAATCGTTGTAGGGAGTTAGGCATACCAAAATGGCCTCGAAGACAGCTTAAGAGTCTAGAAACTCTTATTAACAATACTCAGGTTAAAAATTGCATTTTTTTTTTTTTTTTCAAAATTTTAGTACCATGAGATTGTATTGACTGAAGGTATTTATGTAACAGGAATTGAATAATATTGCTAATGAAGCAGACGTAATACTTGGTATAGAAAATGAGAAAAAAGCAATATTCGAGGGTTCCAGTTCGAAGATGACTGATACCACAAAGAAATTTAGGCAAGCTGTCTTTAGAGATGTTTACAGGAAACGAAAGGCCGAGGAGATGGAGGAAACTTCATCAGGGACCCATGCACAGCAGCAATCTTTGCCATCCGGTTCTGCTATAGAGGTTGATTTACTTGGGCATGTAAATGATGAAGGCTCACATCCTATAATAGAAACTATGGTTATTCCTATTCTTCAGGAAGGTCCAAGTCAAGTACTTTTTGATGAAGATTGGAGTTTCTTAGATCAGGAAGATATGAATCTTGATTTACTTGAGAATGTAAATGATGAAATTTCACATCCTTTGATAGAAGGTATGACCATTCCTATTCTTCAGGAAGGTCCAAGTCAAGTACTTTCTAATTCTGATATGAGTGGTTTTAACCCTGACTTTCTCAAGATCATAAGTGAAGAGAAAATAGAAGACTTAACAGGTGAGATAGCCTGCTTTCGGCGTTCAGATTGAATTCCAACATTAGTCTAATGAAACCGTTGGTACCGTTCCTGTTTCCGTTTATGCCATTAATGCTAATGTTTGTCATGGCGGCTGCCACAACGACATGAAATATAATGGTGTCCACCAGTGGAGTCATCGGTCGATCTGTTGATGGTGTGATGGTATGTTGGTTACTTTGACAAGGTGGCATTCTTGTGCTATTGAGATTAAAGATGGAATGATTGTAGGTTTTCGATAATAGTTATTGGTCAGATATTATCGACCGTGTAAGGGTAGGGGTATAACATGTACATAAAATGTCTAGATGTATGGTTCTGTAGTATTATAAAATACTCCTATAGTATTTTAGATTTGTATTCTGTTTTAGAGTTTATTTGTATATGGTTATTGATAAGTTTTTAGACTTGTTGTTCACTACAATTATTCCTAAACACATGTTAGTCATACCTTGGACCAATAGAGTTGATCAGGCTCTATTTATCCTAGATATGATTACATAACTATCTAGGCCTACTCGTAGTGTTCAACTCATCTTATTACTCTTGTATTGTTTTGGTTATGACACTGTTCTAGTATGTATGTACTTGTACTTATACTTTATAAAAATATCATTGTATTGGGCACCTTCTGGGCTTTCCATGGGTATTAAATGTGAATCATGTAGCATTTGCGTGGGCCCCCATAATACTAAGTTTTCACATGTTTTCCCACTTCTAGGACCATTAGGGAACTTAATAGTCCAATGAGTTGGCCATTTTAGAGTGTATCCTTTCGGATACGTTTGATAAGGTCGGGTATTTTGATGGCTCAAAAGTAATGTGAATGACGCGCTTTGGCCTATAGGTTTGGGAACTCTCGCCTTTGGTCCCCAGGTAAGCAAACTGGTCCCTCGGTTGATTGGGATGTATACGAATGCTTACCTAGTCAGGACTTTCAGGCTACCGGCACCTCCCCCTTCCAGTTACTACGCGTCCATTACTATGATCCTACCCAACTAGAGTGGATGACTTGGAATTTCCTATGAGTTCTAAGGATTATATACGTATAATTTTTTTTTTGAAACCACTTGAGTATGTGTGTGATTTTCAGAGAAACAAGAGAAAATTTACAAGTGTAGGCACACATATAAGTGTCATGAGTAATACGTAAGCACATAAGGGAGCAATTAGCACACAAAGGTATTCCTAGAATTTTCTAAGTGCGAATTGCATGCAGTTGTGTGTGCATTTTATAAACTAGCATACGAGAGGACCCTAGAGGCTATAGACTAGGTCAAGGCAATTAACCTAATTCCCTATAGTCAAGGGCTCTGATACCAATCTGTCACACCCCGATCCTTGGCGGAATCGATCAAGGCGTGATATATTGTTCAAAGTCTCATGACAACTATGTTATAATATGATTAGATTCAATTAAGTACTAAGTAGGCAAACAAGATCCACAACATACAAATACAAATTCAAATACAAACAACATTTATTACATCAAATTTAAATACTCTTGTGGGTTTCTAAGGTATACCCTACTTTTTATCAACTTTATTCTTCAAATCTGCATCATGGGTAAAAACAAGTCAACTACGAGAGTTGGTGAGTAATCTAGTTTTATTAAAGAAAATTGTGAGTTTGAATAATTTGAAATTTGTTTTCTTTTGAAGTTGGCAAGCAAGTGTTATTGAGATAACAGTTTATAAATCAAAAATTGATTAACAAATGATAACAACAACAATAAGTCCTCACCCTATATATACATATATATGTATATATATAGGATGGAGCATCTAATCATCATACACACTCAACCACGTGCAATCAATCACCTTAGCGTCCCAAGGCGGGGTGGTCAACCCAATAGCGCTATTATTGTCCATAACGTACCTCAAGAATACGGGCATAGTCATGGAGATTAGACTAAAAATGATAATGCACTACAAGTACATGTAGCGTAAACAAACAATAATTATACAAATAATGATTCAAGTATAAATGTCCCAACAATGTCTCAATTGTGATAAAATAATAAAATGAAGTTGAAAACATATTAGAACCACATGATACACCCCAAAAGTATTGAAAAGTATAAAATACGGGGTAGATTACTCACTTTAGTCCAAACGGAATACGCGTGTCGTACGAAAAACGGCTCTGGTCAAAATGACGTAGAACCTAATATAATTAATAGTTTTGGCTTAGGAATCGATAAACGGGAATATAGTATTAATAAAAATAATTAGACATATATTCTTATATTAGATGAATTAACAATAATCCAAATTTTGTTTTGAATATTAATGTATTCATATGTTAAATGAGTTTTAAATTGAATTAATTACTTTGGTTAATTAATTTATATTTTCACTTTAGGCAAGATTTTAATAATTTCTTATTAAAATAATAACTAGTCAAATTATAAGTATTTATAGATTTTATATATTATAAACAATTATTTATATGAAATAATCATTAAAAATGCATTTTTACATGCTTAGATATTTAGGAAAATGGTTTTAAATACTAAACAGTAATGAAACATTCTGAAATTATCAGAAAATCATTATTTCATAAAATAGTAATTACTGTAAAATTTTCATATTTTTCTTAACTGTTTTAGTATTTATTTAGTATTTTAATAATTAAACCACAACAAATTTCGGGAAAAATAATAAATGATTCCCAAAAATTTTGGAAAATTAACCATAGTTTTATAACATTATATTGCGCCTACTGTAAATATTTTGGATATTTTGGACAATGGGAAGTATTTATTATGTTTTTCATTATTAACTAATCAATAAAATCATAAATAATAGTAAACTATTAAGGAAAATTCATTAAACTTTTTATCTATGATTAATATGTCATATATGATATTGTGACAAGGGTTTATAATTTTCGGACTTGTATAGCTATTTATTAACAATTTAACCCATTAAACAATCATTAAATTTGGAAAAATAAGAAAACATTCTTACAAAAATCTGTAAATTTGTTCATGGGGTCTTTATAATGTTATTAAGGTGCGAAAAATATAAAATCGTGTTTTTGACATACATAACTATATGTTTCTATTTATTTAGCTTCAACAAAATAAAATACAAAATAACCATAAAACTGTAATATAAATGCATGAAACTTCATAAATTATGTTTTCTCAGTTTATGGGTCATCCCATAATTTTCTCAGAATTTATTGAATACAAAACGTATTTTATATGAATTATTGCCCTATTTTAGTGCAATAATTATAATAATTCGATAAAAATGAGTTAATTTCTGAAAATTTCCAGAACTTCTTATTTTATTAATGGGATTCTGAGAAAAATCAGGTTTATACATAAAATGAGTTTTAGATATTTTGATGGATTTAATTTGTTTCATGTATGAATTTGAAACTTTTAACAACATACCTTGAAGAATGCTTCAAGAGGGATGAAGATTTGAGTATGAGGGATTGTTCTTGGCTGGAAAATGAAGCTTTCTTGGAGAAATTTCGAGATTGAGAGTGAGAGAAAGAATAGAGAGGGTTTGAGTGGTGATGAGAATAATGTGGTGAGAGGAAAAGGAAAGGAAAGATGATGGGAGGTGTGAGTGGGAGACCATGGGAATATCTTTTGACTTTTGGTGGTCTTCATAATTTTCCACTAGCACAAGCATCTTAAGAGTTTTATAAAATTTAATGTAGTGTTTATAAAAATAGAGTTTTATAAAAAAATAGGTTATTATTTGATTATAACAATCTACTTTGATTTGAAGTTTAATTATAGCATTCAAGTTTGATTCTTTTAATTTAGTTAGAGAATTATACTTTTATTTGATTATAATATGGTATCATAATTTAATTTGATTATAGTTATAACATTATACTATGCTATATTGCTATTAACATCAATTTATAACGTAGTGTATGAGTTTTGATCCTATTAGCGTCAAGTAATCTTGATTAGGGTTTATTAGATTTCCAATTGGGTTGGGTTGACTCGAATCCATTTTAGGCGGATGTCACACCTGCCAGCATAATTCATTCTACCCTCATAGGGTTACAAAGGAGGTAGAGCTTCTAGGGTCCTGTCATTGCCTAAAGGCATGAACTTGCCGCACCTGCCAGTGATACTCTCGCTGGTGTTGGCCACATAGTTCTTAAAGCACTTTTCATTCTCAACGATTTTCTGACAGTCCGACACAACAACGACTCCAAAATATCATATTTGATTGCTATTTTTGCAAGTACGTACAAATTTTCAACTGGTCATTTTTGTGAATATTTGTTTAAATAAATTGTTATATTTTTCCTTTATTTTCATCATTTTAATGATAAGTCTAAACAATATGCTTTTATCTTTACGTTGAGCCGTTAAGATCAGAGGTTCACATTTGCCGGTTTAAAACGATTCCGGTTTTTAGGGACTGGTTTTTTAAAAAAACTATTTCGGTTTCGGTTTTAACCTAACCGTTTATTGCAGTTGTCCGGTTCGACTGGTTTCGGTTTTCGAAAACTGGTTATTTAAAAACTGCTTTCGGTTAACCTAAAAAAGCCTATTTTATACTAACCATCGAGGAGTAAATGGAAATTTTAAAGGTTAAAACTGGTTATTTCTGGTTTTTTTCATTCAGTTATTTTTGGTTTAAAAACCGGTTATAAAAAACCGCTTATAAAATCGGCCAATAAACCAGTCCACACAATATCCTTCAACCGGTAACCGCCGGTTCTAATTTAACCTAAACTGGTTATACTCCAACCGGTTATTTAAAAAACCACTTTCGTTTTTTTAGGTTTATTTAAAAAAGCGGTCTAGGATTTGCACCTTTGGTTGAGATACACAATTATCCTATTAATCAATCCCTGTGATTTTCGTCATATGGTGTAACGTTTTTTTAAGCTTTGTGATGCGCGGGTATTTTGCTGGATTGGGGTCGTCTGTTTCGGGTTTAGATTCGGATCTTTAAGGCTCCAGTTTACACGTGTTTGTTGTAGCTTTTTCCTCTCTTCCACGTTCTTTTTCTTTGTCACACGCGACTTTCTCGATGTCGTCTTCTCCACCGGTTCTCCACCGACTGTGTGCCGCCGCTATGTAGGTTTCCCGTCTTCCCGTCGGTGTTTCTGCAAAGCAATTTTCGGAAAAGGCTTCATCGCACTCTTCATCCTCTCCGACTCATCCACCTTCGCCACTGCTGCCACCCCTTCCTCCCTCCTTCTTCCTTGTCTGTAAACCCTAGCCGAAGCACCGCCTCCGCTCCTTCTGCTACGCCTCTCCGATTCTTCAGCAGCAAGGTTTGCCACCACATCAAAACCCCAAACCAGAAATGCACTCCAGATTTCCTCATCGAAATTGACGACGAAGACGAAGGGTTTTAGTGGAAGAACTTGCAGAAGATCTGGGACTCACCAAAACGACTTTAACAATGGTGGATTCAGAGTTTGCATTTGAACCTCCAAGCGATGAATTTATGAAGAAACAAGAGGTATGCTTAAAATTCTGATTAGTATGCCTTATTTTCAAGTATTGTAAATTTCATGCCTCATTTGTAGATTTTTCAGGTTTTTTGTTGCTTGAATTGATGTTGAGAACATATATGAAAAGATCTTGACCAGCACACCAAGTGTTTGACAAAATGCTGCTGCGAGTTTAGGTAATATCCTTGACATATATTACATTCCTTTCAAGTTAAATGGATTTTTTGGAGCTTCTTTTGGAGTTTTTCTTGAAAGTTTCACATCTGAATCTATTTGATTATTTTTAGCTATAGATAATCAAGAATGGAATGTGGTTTATGGATCCTGGAGAGCCTCAACACTCACCCATTTCCATCAGGAGGATGCAGTTGGCTTGAGCTGTACTATTTTGTAGCCTTCTTTTTCCCTTCAAAGTGTTGAAATCAGTGAATATGCTAACAACCATGAGACATTGTTGTTAGAGGCAATTCATTATGGTGGATATTCCGGTGCATTGGCCAATCCTTTTCTTGCATCAGAAGGCTCATTAAACAGATTAAACAGTTCCATATTGGAAGAGTTTGTAGCTGTAAGTCATACAAATAGATAGCTATATATGGTTGTTATAATTGTTTGTTGAAATATAAGGGTAAATTGGTCATTTATTCTCATTCAGACGATTTATTTAGTATAGAAATCTAGAAAACAAAGATACCTTATGTATAATCAATATCAGGTAAAGTGGCTGAATAAGTAATGATATCTATATGGATAACATCGTGTATACACATACAAATTGTTAAACAGTCATTTACAAATTATTTGTTAAAATTCACAATTGTTAAAGATTTTTTTACAGGGAGGATCTTGTGATGACTTTGTAACTCATCTTATCTGCTGCAGTTGTGCAATGGGTCAACAGTGGCGGGAAGTTGAGCTAAAAGACTTTAAAGGTATCTAAACCTTTTTATGTTTTTTGACTACCAATGACAATTTTTTTTCCTCAAAAGAATTGAGTCGACACCATAAGTGAAAATGTATATTAATTATTAAGACATATAGTAAACAGCTAGCATACATCTTCTGCAGGTTGCCAAGATAGTAAGATGGTTCCCCCACCATACTGCTTTCATCCTCGGGCACTTTTACTATCCTTTTATATAACATTTGGTCTGATTCATATGCTACAAGTTATTTATACGGTTATTGCCCTTCTTGGGCACTTTCTTGGCCTTGCCGTAGACAAAATTTGTTGGGGAAATTGTGGGCTATCGGACCAATATTGTTTGTCTTCAAGAGGTATACATTATTATTTGCTAAACAAGAGAGAGCTTCACAAGAGAAATAAGTCGATTCCTTATTTTATTCTATTATAGGTAGCATGCACAGGAAAGAGAGAAGAACGACAATAAGATATCAACAGCCCCAAGGAAGTCAAGCTCAGAAGGTAAGAATTTATCTATTTGACTTTGAAAGTTGGGAACGGGTCCTGTTAAGCGCTTCGCCTCGAAAAACACAGCAAAAGACATCAAATCTGGAGTGGATTTTAGGGATTTAGGGCTTAGAGGTGTTGAATAGCTTGCTGATGCTATAAGAGTAACTACGGTCCCAAATTTACTTTCTCATTAACCTTAAATACGATTATTAGCAACAGTCTTATATAAATTTATTGATGATGACTTTATAAGGGTGTAATGTGGTGAACAAACAAAGTTTTGTTGTCCCAAAAGCACGCATGATATCTTTTTTAAGTACATAGATTTGTTTTCAACAATATAATTTTGCTAATGTAGATTATTTGTGATTGTTTTAGGTGGAAGATTCTAGATTTTGCAGAACTCAAAAGAAGTTCTATATCGTTTTTTGATGTTGATAAACATGAGACTGCCACATCACGTTGGGCCAGAGCAAGAACAACAGCTGCCAAGGTATATTCAAGGTATATTCCCGAGGCTATTTCTATATATTTCCAAATCAAGAAACGTAAAAAAATTTAAAAGTTTTCATGGGATTTTGTAGGATTCTTGGAGATTTGGTGGGGTTGGAGAGGTTTCAATTGATTTTGCAAGTTATGTTGACGCTACAAATATTTATTCTTTATATGTTCCTTTAAAAAATGCAAATTTTGCAGCTATATTACATGTTAGTCCCTTTTTTATTGTGCACGTTTTTATTTGAGTAGATTTGTTGTTCATCTTTGATTGTTGTATAATTTTTTTGTTTTCAAAATTAGGTATCGATTGAAAGGGTGCATGTATCTTTTGATAGGTAAAATAGGTTTTTCAAATGTTTTAGTTTCCTGTTTCTTTAAGAAACTTATTTAAAGATTATATATACACTTGTTTATATCAAAAGACAAAAGGGAAACGGCCAAGCGGACAAAAAAACCCATGCGGAGCACGGGTACCCGCTCGTTCTATTAAAAGATCATGATTCAAAATTAGATCCAAAATATTCTAGCTCTAAGCCTAACCGGAATGGTCAAACCGCATGGTGCGATGTGTTAGGTAGACAAAAAACCTCTTGCGGGAACACCACCCTTCTACATGTAAAAAATAGTGTGGTGCGAGTGGTAAGAATTTACCCACCTGATGGGCCGGACGGGTACCGTCCAACAATTTGGTTTAGTTCCCGCTATTTTCCTATTTGTATTGGGTAAAACCTTATTCGGTTTTTCAATTAGGGCTTTCAGCTTTAGGCGTTTCCACTTCCACTCCGGCTATTGTACTCTTCATAAGCCGATTCATTTATTTTATGGAATAGCTTCAATTGATATACCTGCTTGCAGCCTGCCTTTATACCTGCTCATCTTTGCAGGTAATAAACGTTTCGACAAGAGTCCGTTTCTTAAGACGGTTTACTTCCAAACGATCTGCATTTTAACATTTCTCTTATTGCACTTGATTTGGGTTTGTGCATAATTCTAATTGAAAAAGGTCCGCAGTACCAAGAACTTTTAAAGTAGACAATTCCTACTTATTCTTAATTTTAGTAGATAGGGACATATGGTTTCAAATGCTAAACCTATAATTGCTTCTACGCTCGTCTCTCTTTACTTCAATCTTATTCTTCATCTCTGCGGTGAGAACATCAGTCTTTGCATTATCGAACCCTAATAAGTTCAGATACGAGTATGTTTGGAATGGCGTTTTGCTTTTAAAATAACATTGCACCTTCACACTTTTTCGTTGAAATTGGTATGGACCTTTTCATATCCTTTCAAGTACGAAGACCTTTATAACGATCATTTGGACTGTTGCATATTATATTATTGAGATAATTCTGAAATTTGTGTGTTTAAATCTTCAGGAAGTGAAGAGGTTTGAAAATGAGTTCCAGAAGTAAGAATGATGAAGATAGGCTTGGCTCTTTGCCTGAAGAGGTTATTTCACATATACTCTCTTTAATGCCTACAAAATTTGCTGTGCGAACTAGCGCTTTATCCAAAAGATGGAAGTCCAGTTGGACACTAGTCACAAACCTGGACTAGAATGATTATCACCCCACCTATGGTTCTAGTTGCTTTTCAAAATTTGTGGATCGGGTTATGGAGCTTTACAAATCACCACAACTTAAATCATTCCGGTTAGGTATTGTTCGTCATACGGTGCAAAATTCAGACGTGTTAAAGTGGATTAATGAAGCAATTAGGTTAAACGTTTGTGAGCTTGACATACAAGTTAGGCTGATTGAGTTGCCTCTCAGCTTGTTTACTTGCAAGACACTTACAAAATTAAAAATGGTTGCGAGTTCTGATGATTTGGATGTTTTTAATGTTTCATATCCAGTCATGCTTCCTGTTTTGAAAACTCTTGACCTCCGTGTTTCTGGTATATATGTTGTCAACGTATTAAAATTCATCTATGGATGCCCGGTACTTGAAAGTTTATCTCTGGAGATAATATGGCCTTGTAATGAAGAAGACTGCTCTAATATCAACATCCCTACTTTGAAGCGATTGGAATTAAGAACAATGAGTTGTTTATCTAACAACACCACTGTTTTGAATCTCCCTAATCTCGAATACCTTATAGTTGGTGGGAAGTCGTGCCCACATTTTGTGATGGAAGATGTGTCATCTTTGGTTCAGGCAAATGTTGTTTTTGGTGGTTTAAGAGATTCTCATCAGAAGGCTGGGCTTCTAAAAGGATTAAGTGGAAAAATTTAGAAAACAATAAATTTGGGTTTAAGAGATTTGGGTGCGTTTAGTTGCGGAAAACTGCTCTGTTTTCCGGAAAAATTTTCCAAGAAAAATGAGAAATCGGAAAACGCGTTTAGTTCGTCAATTTTTCCAAAGTTTTCCAAGAAAATGAAAATTTTTCATTTTCCAAAAATTACAAAGAATTTGGAAAATTTTGAAAAACCCAAATTTATTGTTTTCTAAATTTTTCTATTTCTAAAATTTTTCTAAAATATACAAAAAACACACACACACACACATTCATTCTCACATACATCCCTAAAATTACTTCTACACCCACCCCCACACCACCACCTACCCCACCCAACCACCCTACCCACCCCACCCACCCCACCCTACCCCCACACACCCCCACCCCACCTACCACCACCCACCTCCACCCACACCCACCTCCCACCCCCACCCCAACCCATCTCCACCTACCCCCCACCACCCCCATCCACCCCACCCCACCCCACCCAACCCTCACCCACCACCACCTCACTCCACCTCCACCTCCACCCCACTCCCACCCCACTCACCCACCACACCCACCACACCCACCCCTACCTCACTCCACCTCCACCTCCTACCCCCACCCCACCCACCTCCACCTACCACCCCACCCTACCCACCTCCACCTACCCCAACCCCACCCACCACCCACCCTACCCAACCCTCACCCACCACCACCCACCCCCACCTCACTCCACCTCCACCTACCCCCTACCCCACCCACCTCCACCCCACCCCACCTCCACCCAAACCTCACCCACCAACCACCCACCCCCACCTCACTCCACCTCCACCTCCACCTACCTCCATCCCACCCTACCCCACCCCACCCCCATACACCCACCCTACCCCACCCCACCCCCATACACCCACCCTACCCACTTACCCGCACAACCCCAAATCAAAAATTGGAAAATGAAAATTGATAGAAAATAGATATCTAAACACGTTTTCTGTTTTTCTAAAATAGAAAATGAAAACGGAATCGGTTTTATCTAAACGCGTTTTCTAAATTTTCAATAGAAAACTGAAAATGAAAACTTATTTCGTTTTTCTGAAAATGAAAAATGGAAAACGGAAAACTATTTTCTACAACTAAACGCACCCTTAGTGTTTAGAGTATGTGATTTTTCAACTTTTAATGTACTATTTGTTAGCATTGCTAAGGGATTATTGTTTTTGCTTTTTGTTGAAGGACTTTGTAGTATCACCTATGCCCAAGTTTCCCAATTTGAAGCACTTGGAATTGAAGGGTTCTTTTCAATCTCTATCCATCTTAGTCATTCAAATTCTTGAAAACACTTGCAAGTTGGAACATTTATCTATTGAAGAGGTAACTGGGCTGTTTTTAAGCTTTAGAATGTGCTATTCAATGCTTCTGCTGTTATTTTTCCATAAATAATATTTGGTTTTCTATTTGCTGTTATAATTAAATTAAAGCCGCAAGAATCCGGGTGGATTGAGCCGCAGTCAGTTCCCACTTGTATGATTACGAACCTTAGAACCATGATAATCACAAAATGCAAGGGGCGTAAGTGTGATTTACAGTTCCTAGAATACTTATTGGGAAATGCAGAGGTTTTGAAGACGCTAACAATCATATGTGGAAGCTTGCGCATGAAGCAAGAAATGGAAATGTGTGCGCGGTTGTTGAAGTTTCCTAGGGCTTCTAGGTTTTGTGAGATTCATTTTGTTGGGAAATGGCTTAATTCTATAGGTAAATAGAACAAGAATATTTATTTTCTAGTTATTTTTTTTGTTTGTGCTTTGCATTCAACTTTTACCTGGTTAAGTGGTTGCTTTTTCCCATGTTTTCTTACAACTTTATTTGCTTGTATAAATTCAATAGATTGGATAACAATTTTGGTAACACTGATTAAATATTGTTTTTTTATAAAGATCAAAACCCTTCGTTTAGACAAGAGAGAAAGCAAAAAAGTGTGATTTGGTGAAATAATACCTTAGGTTAAGATGAGACTGGGCGTCATTTTGAAGGATCACTTTCTGTAATAAGTCTTTTTTGGTTAGCTTATCTAGTAACCATTAAAATAACTATATATACTCATGAACCACTCAACACAACTGATTGTCTAATTGTTATAACTTCAAACCCGTAGAAACAAATTTCGACCCTTGTTCTAGTACAAGTCAATTATCCCATTTTGATTATACAGTTTCATATTATTAGTTTTAAAACACGCATCCAAACACCCCCCTTACACTAAATTCATCGAAAATGTTATGTTATGTTTTGGGTTTTGTCCTCATATTTATGCTTATACATTGGAGTGATACCTATGAAGCAACACATTTCGTCTTTCTCCTTTGTTTAAAATGTACAAGTATCAAAATAAAATAGATGCAATAAGATTTAACTTTTACTAATTAGGGTTTTATCTTTTTCTAAAATCAAATCTATGAAGCAACAAATTTAAACGACCTGTTTCTATCATCTAGTTCAAGAAAACATGAATATCAATCTGAAAACCAGATCTTACGTTTTCAATCGGATTGCATGGTTTTCCCATATTCAGAATCTAGGAATTAGTTCTAGTTCGAGAATACATTACCACCTCAAATGTTGTAAGTTCTTTACTATGTATTTGCTATAATAACAAGAAAAATCAAAGCACCAGTGGTCTAGTGGTAGAATAGTACCCTGCCACGGTACAGACCCGGGTTCGATTCCCGGCTGGTGCACATTAGTTGAATTGCAGTGAGGAAGTCTGCGCTCAATGTGATGTTGGGTCATCACAGTTGTTCGATTCTTCGAATTAAAGCGCATCTGAGCAATATTTTTTTCCCAAAAAACAGATTTATAGTTTCCTCCATACTTCACAAGAATACACGTAACGTTACTAGCTAGAATTGTATTTTATTAATTTCCTGTGGGTGGTTGAGCCAGGAAACATATAAAGTTTCAATAGTTAGTTTCAAATATGGTTTTTATAGTCCGGTCTCAGTCAGTCAACTAAACCGGTAACTTTGGGTTGAGATTTTTTGCAAACCAAACCAACCGCCTTATTGGTTGCAGTCGAACAAGCCAAAATATCATAAAATGGTTTGGTTAGGTGAATTTAACATTTTCAAGCATTTTGACCTGCTCATTTAAACACAATTTAAGCAAATTTGCTGCTAAAATTTTAAATAGATATAATCGACCATTACAGGTGTTAATAAAAAAAATTAAATAAAACTCAGAAGACCCACACACCCAAGTCAAACTTATCACGGTATCACCGATATAATGGGCAGATCGAATGTATTAAAAAGGGGGAAGGGGAGGGGAAATCCCTCTGACAAGAAATATTTACAAAAATATCCTCGACTTTTGAAAATCTACTTGTGAGACCCTCCATCCAACAAGGCCATGATATTTTTTTATGAATAATTCCAAATCAATCGATGTGATCCGTCAATGATTTAGACTATTTGAACATAAATTGCTAGAACTATGTGAACACATGTGTTTACTCATTTCGACTCTCAAAATATAAGAATTTAATTGATTCGTCTAGTCTAATACTTAACAAATATATATTAAACTTCACATATTACAAGGTTATCTTTCTATTAGAGAATGCCAAACAAGTAAAATTAACAAAATACATTGTCTTTTGACTTGTCTTTATTACATAAATTCTCCTCGATTAGACGATATACCAAACTATTGACATAGAAGATGATAACAGTATCAACCATCAATGATTATGTTAAATAATTTGACTAAAATTTTGTAATAACAATACAAATGTACTTATAAAAGTTGTATAGATATGCATATTTTTGTTAAGCCACAACAATAAAAAGCCACAAGATTGTTAATTGTTTCGTTATTTTTTCCAATAAATTCATTTTGAACTATCATGGGGACTAAAACATTGTCCATTAATACAAGACAATAAAAATGTACAGCATGAATTACCAGTAATTAGTAAAGGCAAATATGATTTTACTTTTTTTTTTTTTTTTTTTGGTTCGACTTGTACATCCAAATAAACAATCCTCTAACTACTTTCTTTGCAGCTTGAATCTTGACACGGGTTTTGATACAGGAGCAGGTGGTTGACCTGTTTGACTCTTCTCCATGTTATGTGTGTGCTCCACAATAGAACCCGTAAATGCCTGCAAAAACATAAATTTTAATCATTAAAAATTCATGTGATTAGTGTCACCTAAATTCACTTTCAATCCCACAAAACTTGCCTTGCTTCTATCATTGCCTGTGCTTGAACTAGAACTAGACAACTGCAAAACGTTACACGAGTTTTTAATTAATTATCATAACAAAATTACGTAAACAAAACAAAGATTGTTATTATGATTTATTATTATACCTCGTTCTTGTACACAGGTGTATGTGGCAAACTCTCTAATTTCTTTTGCTCTACAGGTTTTGGAAGAGTACTTGATGCACTGGATATTGGAACTTTTATATTTGAAGATAAATCTGAATCTGGGTAACGATAATAAACAAACAACTTTTTTGAATACAATGATTTTGAAAATAACGAATTCAAGTAGGCAAATGAATCAAAATAAAGAATAAGATGACTTGAAAGCAGACTGACCTTTGGATACAGAAAAAGCTGACGTGTCTTTGAGCTGCAAGTTTTGTTGAGCATCCTTTTGCACAGATCTTTTGCTTACTGGGTGTTCATTCACAATTTGCTCCTGAAAATCATTTAAAAGCATCAATAAAACAAAATTAACAATAATTGAGCAAATAAATTTACTTATCATTTAATAGCTCAAAATCTAACCTCTGAACTTTTAACCTCAGGTTCAATATAAGTGCGACTTAAAATGTGACTTAAATCAGCTTTATCTTCCTCTTCTTCTTCACCTTCCTCAGCCATTTCTGATTCCATTTCTTCTTTTTCAAGTTCATCAATTCGGGACAAAATACGCGCATATTCATCTTCACCTGAAATTCATATTTTTAACTTAAAAAGTTTTTGGCCACAGATGTAATTTATTAAATTAGTAAGGGATAGGAACCTGCCTGGTGTGGCTTCATCTTCATTAAAAGATTCATCAACGTAGTCTTCTCTTATTTCTACAACACCCTCCTGTTTATATCATTACATGAAATAATTAAAATATTAATGACTGTGAATCTGGCTTCATTATTAAAGAATAAAAAATGGGGAAGAGAACATACTGCGGCCTCTGTAGCTGTTTCATCAAAAAATGAGGCCTCAAACTTGAGATCCTTTATTACAGCATTTAGGGATTCAATTTGTGACTCTAGATCCTTTCCTCTTCTTTTCAGAATCTCGATTGTTTGTTTGGATGTTCTATCAGCATAGTAACCTTCTCCTAATAGAACCTGAAAGTAACTTGATATGACTTGTAATGTCGAAACATAAGTTATACTTGTTTGAATCTAAACATAGCAACCTGACAGTAGATGAACACCCAAATTATAAAATTACCAGGAATTCGTTGGTGTGAATCAATTTGCCAGGAAAGAACGCTGCCTGCCCAAAAGGAACCTGCAGTATATGCCATAAATAATCATAAATCGTAATCGCATTTGCCCAAACACTGAAATTGCCATTAATGAAATGAGAAACGATTCCAGTTGTAGAAGACTTACCATGATATCGTGGTGCAATTGATCGGGAAGCTTTTTAACAAGATTGATAAGGTTGGTGTTGTCATTGAGGAAGGCTTGGAGCTGTTGAATCTGTTTTTGATGTTCGGATATCGTTTCTTGGACGCGGACCGATGCTTTTTGGGCATCCTCCGGTGAGTATATTGAAGATAACGATGTCACCGTTCCCTTCACAGGTTCTCCCATGGCTTACCCTGTTCCCTCTGAATATTGCGTTCGGTTGTTGCAGGGATCCTTGTGTTGGCAATTTTGTCCCTTCTTTAACCTGCGTAGTTGATCTGAATAGTGAATTAGGTTACCTTAATTCTGCTACAAGCAGAGGATGGGTAAGGGTTAGGGTTTTTGCTTTTTCGGTAACTAAACACTAGTTGCCTAGTTGGGGAAAAGTGAATATATTGTTTAAGCTTCGGTATTAAACCCTCATACGACGTCGTGTTATATGGATATCACTGATTTCTTTCTTCCGGTATATTTCCTTAATTTTCTCATCGACCATTACTCTCATTCAATGAAACATTCTTCCTGATCGTCTGTTCCTCCTTCACGAAGCTTGATTAACATCCCATTCTTTCTCACATATCATTCCCGAATGTTAATTAAAATCGGATTCATCTCATTCAATCAACGTTTCTTTACTCACGGTTCTGGTTCTGATAATGGAAACAATTTGAAGCTTAAACAAACTTTTAGAGGGTGTTTGGATAAAATTATTTCACTCATTAGTATTTTTAGGCAAAAGTATTTATTAGCTTATGATTTTTCAAAAAATAGTTTTTGAAAAAGTGTTTGGATAAGCTTATATGATGGGAAGAGTTGATAACAAGGTTTAAAAAGTGTTTTGACAAGCTTTTATATATGTAAAATGATAAAAAAAATATTTTTACATATTCACAATTATTTACCACTTTCACATATAATATGTGTATTGGTAAAAAAAAACCTCATGATATGTCATATGTGTGTAGATGTCAACCCATACAACACACACACCTACACACATAAAGAGAGTTTATTTAAGATCACCCTATAATATTTATACTTAACCATTTTTTTGACAAAATGTAAATTTTTGTTACATCTTTTTTTTAAAAATAATCATTAACAGTTCACACATAAATTAACATCGATTCATAAATTCAACAGAAATAATTTTCATCAATTCATCATAAATAATGTTCATCAATTCAGCAAGCTTTATCTACATAAAAGTTCAATTTTTATCAATTCATCATAACAGAAATAACATAAATAATCAAATTCAATCTTTATATGAAATAATCATTAATTTCCAGAAACTTAATTGCTATTTTGCATAAGTTTTATAATTTTTTTAACTTTATATATGCTATATAACCTGTTTTTTAGATTATTCAGTTGCATTAACCAAATAAAAATATAATAATTTAATTAGATAAAAATAACATAATTTTTTAACATCAAAAGATAATAATCATGGGCTTTCGAAACATTTCCCTACTAGATTTTATGAAAACACTTGTATATTTCGTGAAAATAAAATTGCATGTTTTTATCAATTTGCTTTTTTATAAATGTCATTGTTATTGTTAAATTTTAGATATTGTGTTTGTAATTTATTCTTTTGTGTAGGGTGAGTGTTTGGACTAAAACACCGAATCAGAACTGGAACCAGTTAGAACTAGATAGGGGAAGTTCAGTTTGGTTCCAGTTCTCAATTTATTGTTTATTCGGTTACCGATTATTTCGGTTCCGATCTGGTTCGGTCCGGTTTCAAAACTATTAACGAGTGTTTGAACTGAAAACCGGATTAGAACCAGAACCAGTTAGAACCAAATAGAAGGAATTCGGTCCGGTTCCAATTATTTTAATTCCGGTTCTGGTCCGATGTTATTCCGAAACCGACTACATCCTTAATTTTATGGTTTGGTTATAAAAAGTGTTGCATTTTAGAAAACACAAAAAATATGTATTTAACCATAACCTTTTTAATAGGTCCAAAAGATAACACGTGTAAGAAAGCGTCATCTATATTCCATGGGAGCAAAAGCTTCCGCATAACTTCCACAACCATGGCGTCTTCTGTGTCCCAATATCCATTTTTCTCTTCATCAATCAAGTCCTCCATTGAAACAACTCCCAGAAGAAAGATTGCATTGATTAAGGCCCAAAAGGATTCATCACCCTCTTCGGATTCCCAGCCTCCAGACCCAGTGAAGCTCGCCCTTGCTAGAGCCAAAGCATATAAGAAATCAATCCAGTCAAACCCAACTCCTAAAATTTCCCAAAATCAAAACCCTGTTTCAGAGATCGCAGAATCCGGGGGAAACAAAGATGGGTCCCTCTCCAAAGTTACAATGGAGGGAGCAAAGGCGTATACTGAGAAAAATAGAGGTAAGGAGAACACGAGTTAGTAAGGCATTGATGAACACGAAGTTTAAAAGTTGAATTGAATCATCCCTCACAAAATTTGTTCGATTGGCTAGTGATTTTACAGATTGCGATGAAGGATAATGTTTGCCATATATCCAATAGCGATTAGTATATGATTAGTTTGTAAATGTACCGCATTTTATCACTAGTTTTTATGATTTCTAGTTTCTACTTAAAACTCCTATAATTTGTATCATAGGACTCCAACAAGGAAAGAGTGAGATTTTGATGGATGAATTTGTTGAAAAGAAGGACGGACCCAAAGTTTCAGCAATTGACTTTGTGGGGTTAGGGTTTGCTGATAAGAAGGAAGGAAGGGGATTGCCAGCTGGCTTGGTTCCATTTAGCGATTCTTTTCCAGCAGGCGATTTGCCTGATGTGGAAATCATTGTAGGTGATACGAGTAGGTTTGGAAAAAAAACCTCCCAATCAAATACAACTACACAAGAAGAAGAAGATTCAGAACTTTATAAGCCCAAAGTCTCCACATGGGGAGTTTTTCCTAGACCAAACAACATTTCCAAAACAGTAAGACGTTCTTCATATTCACCATTTTGATTTTCTCTATTAAGTCGTTCTTTCTGCATTAAGTGAAAAAAAAACATACATAATTAAGTCATGTGATATTGTTCAGTATGGTGGTGGGAAAACTATTCGTCCCGGAGATGTGCTTGAGACTGCAGAATCCAAGGCTGCAAAAGATGCACGGACAAAACAAATGATTGCTGCCTATAAACGCCAAATGGGTTTAAATATTGATCCGAAATTGAAAGCTGAGTGTGAGAAGGTTTGCTTCAAACTTGATGGTACCGAATTTTATTTTTATCTCTTGAAAACTGGTATATGTGTTTGTTGCAAAATGTTTTCATAAGATTTGTATCAACATGTATAGGATTTGAAGGATGGAGACTCGTTGATGGAGATTGGAAAGCTTAGGGATGCACTACCCTTCTATGAGAAAGTCATGGAAAAGTTGGTATACCAGGTAATGGTTTTATGAAACTTGCCAATTCCTATTAAGAAATCCACAATTTATGTTGCATCTTAGTGGTTATATTGAGAAAATATCATGGTGAAAGAGCCATTTGAATCTTGTTTAATTCATAATCTATTATTTCCTGCAGAGTGAACTTCATGGTTTAGCTGCATTGCAATGGTCTATTTGCCAAGACTCCCTCAACAGGTATTGCTAATACTAATTTTGTATGCCAAACCTATTATTTCAAAAGTTGTTATTGCAGAAATAACAATTAAATTGTTTTTTCTGCTTGACAGATCCGATGAAGCTCGCGTTATGTACGAGAAGCTGCAATCTCACCCAAATGTTGGTGTCAGCAAGAAAGCAAGGCAGTTTGTGTTCAGCTTCCAGGTGAATTACTCTAAATAAAAAACCTATTTAATTGTATAAATTATAAAATGAGTTTATATTTGAATGTTATCATCTTCTATCTGACTTTCGAGTGTATAACATGATAGCAAATATATTATTACCAAAAATACTAACAAAAGTTGCATGTTAGGACGTTGTATTTGAATTTTAAGCAAAAAATAAATCTTGGAGATAAACTAACAAACAAAACATCTGTTTAATTTGAAGAAAACCATGTTGTTGATTTTGCAGGCAATGGAGATGATGAAGGTTACAAGTTCAAGTGTTTCTAAACGTAAAACCGGGTACCAAAATTTCTTTGATGCATTTGTGGAAAATAAGAACAATTTGTCTATAAATGAAACTGAAGTTGAGGATGATGCAGCAATTCAAGCTCTACCATATGTGATTTTTCTGGTTTCTCCTATCCTAATGATACTCGTAATTGCTGTACAGAAAAGGCTAGTATGAGTAATGGAACATTTGTAAATGCAATCACATACAAGTCTTCAAAACGATATGTGTACTTACATTTTTGTATTATACTATATAAATATAATATGGATCAAAAGGTTATCATTATTCTTGTCTACAAACTCATAAAGTCAATATACGGATTGAAGCATGCTTCTGTCGATGGTATGCTAAATTTTCTACTGCTTTACAATCCAAAGGTTATCATCAATTCATCATTCTCCCAATGATTGTTCTTTATTCCTTAAAAAACCAACTATTCCATTGTTATTGTTGTTACAAGGGCATTTTAGTTTAGCTTAGGGTACACGGTGTAGTTTTCGGCTCGATGCGGGATCGGAAAAGTTGGGTGCGGTACCGCTGCCCCCTCTCCATCGGGTTCGGCGGGTTCGGCTCTTTTGGGCTCGCTTGGGAGATGGTGAAACCGCCCCATCTTTCAATTAATGTAAAAAAAAAAAAATTTAATACTAAAAATTAAACCTTTTACCCACTCCTATAAATATCTCCCTCTACCCATTAACAAAATCACACATTTCTCTCAATCTTTCACTCTATTCTCTCAACCTTTCATACTATTCTCTCAACCTTTCTTTCTAAATATTTTATTTTAGATTTCTAAAAAAATGGCAGCCAACGTACAAAGGATGATTCGATCTTGGTCTAAACGAGAAGAGGTGGCTTTGACAAGAGCCTGGGTCACCGCCACCGAAGAAATTGATACGACATCCTACCGATCATTCTGGGTTCGTGTGGAGGAAGAGTTCCACAGAATTCTAGGCGCGATTCATTATCGGAATCACCATCAGCTTAACGCAAAATGGAAAGATATGAAGAGAAAATTGGTACAATTTAACCAAATTTACGTCAACATATCTTTCAACCGAGCAAACGAGACAACCGACGAACAGGTCGTGGAACAAGTCCTACAGCAGTATCTGGTGACATATAACAGAGAGTTCAATCACACAGAAGCATGAGATGTTATGAAAGACACACCTATGTTTTTTTTTAGATTCTAGTATTTAGGATTTAATTTCTCGTATTTAGGATTTAATTTCCCGTATGTAGGTTGTTTTTAAAAATTTTTAATGGTGTGTTTTTTTAATTAAATGTCATTTGATTTTATTAATTGCGTTTTATTATTATTTATAATATTAAATTAAATATTAAAAATCATTTATTAAATTAATAAATGCATTTAAAAATCGAAAATCTGATGTGACATTGTGGGTTCAGTGGGTACTGGTTCCATGGGTGAAAGATTGGTGAAAGATGGAAGTGAGAGGAGAGAGAAAAGCTGACGTGGCACGTGGGTTCAGTGACTTTTACTCCCCCATCCTTACTGTTAAGTTCAAGTTGTTGGTTAATTTGTTCACACCATATGTATTTTTTTGGTGTATATATTGTTGACTCGGTTGTAATTGAAGTTAATCGAAGTAATAAAATTCTCTCGTCTTTTTCAAAACTAAACTTGTAACAGAAAGGCTAGTATAGTCAAATTTTGGTCAACATGGGCCAAGAAAGGCCGGCACCATCCGGTTCAATGGTCCTGGCCCGATCCATATAGTTTGGTCTGCTACGATTTTCTAATTAACATTAATAATTTATAAACATTATTTATGATTATAATTAACGCATTGCTTCTTTTCTACTAACATTAATAATTTATAAACATTATTTATAATTTATAGCCATAAGGTGCTGGTTTCATCACGTTTACTTTAGCATACACAATAAAGAGAAAAACATAATTAATTTTCCACTTTTACTAATAACCCGTAAAATCTATATAAAACCATAGTGAAAACTTATTATCAGGGATGCTTTTCAGTTTTCTCTTTACATTTACTTTAGCATACACTTACATTTACTTTAGCATACACAAATACATAAACATAGCAAAGTATTACCAAATCCTCAGTAAGCTGTTCCAGTTGACATTTTATTGAACTAGTGTGTTAAAAATATATATAAAAGTTACAAACTCATTAACCCATAAGCTCACGAATCTCGTGTACTGAACTTGAAGGTACATCCAATAGAGTAAACGAGTTATACCACTCTTCGGGTATGGAAGTTTGTTAAATATCATTAACCACTAAGCATCCATGAACATGATGAAAGACATGCAATCCTAAACTTTATTGCAACACCAAAAAATATTAAAATGAATTATGGCTGAACATATCTCTATTGAAAAATTGCAACGCTTTAAAAAGCATTGACATGAATATCAATATATATCATATAATCTATAATATGATTTTACCCAAATTACCTCAGTCAAATATCCTCTCCCCTGTTGAAAACAACAAAAACACAACCGAACTCAAAACACACAACAACCCCGGAATAAAAAACACCGCTCTCCAACTCTCCGGACTCGAAAGTTCCGAATCCATAATTTTAGCACTTTCTAGAAGTTGACCAGTCAACCCAACCCCAATAATCCCAGCCAAAGTCCCAGCTGTATTAGAAACCCCCATAACAATCCCTGCATACCGTGGTGCAATATCCATGTGATTAACCGCAAATCCCGCTCTCCCTAATGCCAAAAATCCCAAAGCCAAAGAAGAACACACCACCACACCATTAACTGTCCTAAAATATGGAATCCCAATTAACGCAACAGACGCCACAACAAATCCAACAGAATTCAACAACTTTCTTGCTTTTGTAACTGACATAATCTTTTTAGTTATCACATGGTCGGCAATTACCCCGCCAATATTTGAAAACAAAAACATGTTCAAATAAGGCATCATTTTGGAAGACCCCATTTCTTGAAGACTTGATTTTAATCCTAGTTCAAAGTAAGTAGGTAGCCAGTTCATTAGCACGTATAACGCGTAATGAAATGTGAAATTATTCACTACGATCGCCCATACGGGTAAACTAAAGAAGATTTTCCGCCACGGGATTTGACTAACTTTTTCGTTTTTGGTCCTTTGACCATCTTTGACCGGGAGTAATACTTCACCGAACCCGGACGCGGCGGCTTTCGGGTGATTCGAGCGAGGTGGATCGCTAGCGAATTTAAACCATAAAATCGACCATAAACCACCTAAAAAGGCTTCAGCTAAAAACACGGATTGTGGGCCTTTGAATTTTACAAGAGTAGGTAACAGAAGCATGCCCATGGCTGCCCCTAAGTACATTCCGGATGTGGTCAAAGAAACGGATCTTGACCGTTCGTGTGGCGGGACCCATTGAGCTAGAACAGTATGGATGGATGGAAAAATGAAGCCTTGTGCTATACCCACGAGTAATCTTGCAATTACTAAAGTTATGACACGATTTGGGTCGAGTGGGACTAATGCAGAAGTGAGAGACCATAAGATGAATGAGAGAAGGAGTACACGCCTACCGCCTATTTTCTGAGCTGCCCAACCGCCCGGGACTTGTGATAAAGCGTACCCGTAATAGAAGGTTGAAAGTATGGTGCCTTTACTTGATTGGCTTACTCCTGAAGCATCTGCAGCAACTGTGTATGCGATTGAGAAGCCTACACGTTCTATGTAGCATACACAGGTACAGAAGAAGGTTAGGATGACAATCAGATAGCGTGTTGGAATTCTTGTAATGCTCATTCTGCTAGTTTGGATATAATTTCATCTATTAGAGTGATCTATGCTCGTTTCACAGACAAAATATTGTCAAGTTAGACAATTAGATGCGCCTGCAAAGATACATTGAAAAGAAAAGCAGAAAGGGATTAAATTGGATATTTGACCTTGCAGGTAATGATAATATGAAGTTGCATTTTAGTAATGGGTAAATCATTTGATAAGAACTAGCTGAACATGAAAAACGATCCATTAGACCATAGAAGTGAAATTGCACATCCGAATTTGGAAGAACGGCGAGAAATATGTTCGAGATTCAACCAAAATTCTCGAAACAGTTGCATAAACGCATTGCCAAACCCGATCACTACTACAAATTTGATAAGAGCTGGCTTAACATGGAAATATGATCCTTCGATCATAGAAGTCAAACTGCATTGAAATTGGGAAAAAGGCAAGTAACATGTTTGAGATTTGACCTAAATTGTTAAAACGGTTCCCTAAAAAGTATGACGTAGAATGATAACTGCTATAAGGTTAGGGAAAACTAAAAAAAGAGCAATGCAGCATGGTTATCATGATTAAGAACCACGAAAAAGAATTTAAGATCGAGTTGCAGCTTCAACGAGATTTAGCAAGTGAAAAGTTGTACAGAATCAAATTACCTGAAATTGGATGTCAGAATCGTCGTTGCATAGTCCACATCAGTACAGATTCTCCTCCGGACTGAATTCGTAGGCAGCTCGTGGAATTATTTTGATAGCGGGGGCAATTGGGGGCTCTGAAGAAATGATTTTGATAAAAGAGTTATGAGAATTATTACCGGACGTAGTTAAAGATCTATAGTCAACTACCGGAGCCTGAGATGGCGCAGCCCTTTTGGCTTGAGATATTAGTTTTAAATTTTTTCAAAAAAGAAAACAAAAATTAGCCATAGCCAAAAAATTATATAAAAAACCAAAATTGACAAAGAAATTACAGCTGGGTATGGCCAGATGTGAAATTCTCAAATTAGTGACATGGCCTACGATTCTCTCAACGGGCTGTGATATTGAGTTGTGTGCAATTTTTTTTCTCATTTTGCAGTAGGCTGAGATTTTCTTTGGCCCAACTGCAATTTTCTCTTGGACCAACTTTAATTTTGGGTAGGTTTTATTTTTTTTACGACGTAGGGTTTAGGATTCTGGTTGTACAGTACTTTTCCTGACATAATTCGTATGGTTTCTGACAAAGTTTTAAATTCAGGTTGACCCGGTCGGTTGAACCCGGTGAAGAAAGCGGATCAACTATGATCGGTTTTTGCTAATTTTCGACTCGGATTATACCAGCCGGGTTTATCAAAAACCTAGTTAATAGCGGTTAAAACAAGAAATTAGAATTTGGGCTTTAAAACTTGTCTAAATAGTTCAAGGCCCAAACTTCAAATTTAGTAAAATTTTCCTAAAGAATCTTGACAAAGTATCTTTTTTGGTACCAAAAAAAATGAAATTAGATTGTTTATGTTTTATAAAAATATAAGACGTTTGAAAATTGTAAAAACTGGGTTGCCCAGCGGCTGAACCAGTTGACCCGTGGGCCGTGACCTGGTCACAACATCGAGTCAACTAAAAGTACATTTCTTTTTTTTATTTTATGAAATGTAATCTTACGGTTATTAGATAAGAAAATTTTTAGTAAGTTTATTACTTTTAGCTTTTAAAGAAAAGAGAAACATGAGTTCACAGTCTAACAGGTTATCCGTTGTTGTTTGCACTAACGGGAGATGGGAGATTGTTGATGATAACCAAAATATGTTAGAACGTTTGTTAAAAATTATGGTTTATTGAAGCTTTTTAGGTCCATAATTAACATGATACTTTCAAACACACCCGGAAATAACAATGTACTTTCGGTTCCTTTTGGTTTTAGAACCGAATATGCGGTACCGGAATTGGAACCAAACTAGAATTGTGCCCTTCTATATGGTTTGATTTTCGGTTCTTTACATTCCTATTTTTTGGTTTCCAGGTTTTCAGTTCAAGTTCGGTTCGATTCGGTGCGATTTGGTTTGGTTCTAGGACCGATCTTATTTCTACTTTGCAATTCCACACAACCAATCCCAGGGCATGTATTGATTTTAGTGTAAATTACACGAATGGTCCCTGTAGTTTGGGGTCCTTTGCGTGTTTGATCCTTAATTCTTTTTCTAACTCGGATCATCTCTATCGTTTGATCTTCTTGAGCGCTTGGTCCCTACCTGACATAAAAAGTCTATTTTTCCATGAGTAATTTCTTTTCTATTTTTTGCTTATTTATTTATTATTTTTAAAATTAAACAATAAGAAAAAATAAAATCTCAATCACCCCCATCCCATTCAAACAGACTCTTTTTCTCCATCCCTCTTCACTCCTCAAAATCATCAGGCTTGATGATGGGATCTCATATATAAGATGGGATCAATGGTGGGTGCTTTGAAGATCTCATGCTTGAAAACATTCAATAAAACTAATACAAAAACATCAGGCTTACAATTTTAACTCTGATTGTTTTTTTACTGAATTTTAATTAAAACAAATACATCAAGCTTGAATGCTTTTGACATGATCACCATATAATTTCCAGTTTCTCATAAATAAGGGCATCGATCATACCGCAACCCCATCTTTCTTCTTTTTCTCTCACGGGTTACACGAATTTTTAATGGAGACCAAGCTGAGCGGGGAATTAGGACTGGTGGCAGGTCTTGCATTTAGCGGTTCAACAGTGGCGATATAGGTTTTATGGTGGCTGGTGAACTTATTTATGGGAAACTAAAACAATCGAAGATTAATTGTGGTGCTTTGAAGATCTCATATGAGATCCATTATCGATTGTAAGATCCACCCATGGAAGAAGATGAAGATGTGTTGTTGAACAAAAGCACCAAATAGATTGAATGAAATAGGAAGAGGGAGAATTGGGTTGCTGAATGGAAGTATTAGAGGGATCGAGCATCTGGAGGGTGTTCAAGGGAACGATTTGTTCGATCTGTCATCAGGTATACTATCTTGAACGATGTTCTCCTCCATTATTGTTCTTCCACCAGTGGGTAATACTTGTTGTAACACCCTAGAAAATATACACCTTAATTGGTGTAATATCTTATAAAACACGTTGTGTTATAAAAACTCGTATTTAAAAAAACACATTGTTTATGACATTAAGTCACATCTTTAAAATTTTGGGCCCAATAAAAACAAATAAGTTTAAAAGTATTTAAACAACATTGGGGGTTACAAACTCATATCAACCAAACCATAGTAGACTTTATCTTGGCTACTGGTGAGAAGGTCTCGTCATAGTCAACCACTGGGGTTTGAGTAAAGCCCTTCGCAACCAGTCTTGCCTTGAAAGTGTGTACCTTTCCGTCCATGTCGGTCTTCTTCTTGAAGATCCATTTGCACCCGACTGTCTTTCGACCCGGTACGTTGTCAACCAAGTTCCAAACTTGATTGTCATACATGGACTTGATCTCGCTATCCATGGCCTCTTTCCACTTGGCCGACTCAGGGCCCGCCACTGCTTCCTGGTAGTTAGCTGGTTCATCCAAATTTATCAGTGTCCTATCACTGACAAACGTGTCCCCATCCGAAGTTATATGGAACCCATAAAACTCGGGTGGCATGCTAACCCTACCGGAACGCCTAAGAGGTAAGGATACACCTGTCGGACCAACAGGAACTTCTTCCTCATGTTGGTTGCTAGTTTCTCCTAAGGTTGCGTCATCTGATGACTCTTGAATTTCTTCCAGATCAATGGTACTCCTACTGTCCTCTTTGAATATGAGCTCTCTCTCTCGAAAGACCGCTCGTCTAGCTACAAAGACCACGTCCTCGCTCGGTCTGTAGAATAGATATCCAAAGGACTGTTTGGGATAGCCAAGGAAGAAACACCTTTCGCTTCTTTCTGCGAGTTTGTCTTGAATCTCTCGTCTAACGAAAGCCTCACAACCCCAGACTTTGATATGTGCCAACGAGGGAACTTTCCCCGTCCACATTTCATGAGGTGTTTTAGCAACCTTTTTAGTAGGGACAAGATTGAGGATATGGGCGGCAGTCTCTAAGGCATACCCCCAGAAGTGAATGAGAAGTAAAGCTCGACTCATCATGGAACAAACCATGTCCAACAGGGTTCGGTTGCGCCTCTCCGCAACACCGTTCAATTGTGGTGTCCTGGGAGGTGTCAACTGCGAAACTATTCCGCATTCCTTTAGATAGTCTAGGAACTCGATACTTAGATACTCTCCGCCTCTGTCGGACCTGAGCATCTTTATCTTCCTGCCTAATTGATTCTCTACCTCGTTCTTAAACTCATTGAACTTTTCAAAGGTGTCCGACTTGTGCTTGATCAAGTAGATATAACCGTATCTACTAAAATCGTCGGTAAAGGTCACGTAGAACCGCGTGCCATCCTTTGTGGTTGATCTGAATGGACCACACACATCCGTGTGAATGATGTCCAGCAGACCCTCACTTCTTTCAAAAGATCCTTTGAAAGGTGATTTAGTCATCTTGCCCAACAGACAAGATTCGCATACATCATCCGACCTGAGGTCGAATGATTCCAACACTCCATCCTTTTAGAGTTGGGCGATGCGTTTCTTGCTGATGTGCCCGAGCCGACTATGCCACAGACATGCCTTTTCTACACCACTAGTAGAATCACTATAATTTACACTATGTCCTAAATTGTCAACACATTCAACAGTTTCATACACACCATCACAAGGATAAGCAGTAAAAATCAAAATACCATTTTTGAAAACAGAAATCGAACCAATTTTATTATCAAAAGAAAATTTCATGAAATCCTTGTATGAACAATGCGTGAAATGAAATAATGTTTCTTGCCATTTCTGGCGAATAGCAACAATTAAATAATTCTATACTAACATCACTACTAAGCACTAAACTGTAAACGCCGATCTTGGTAACATGGGACGATCTCCTATTGCCCATGATCAAGTTCAGTCTACCGTGCTCCACCTTCCTGCTTTCCTTTAGGCCCTGCAGATCAGAACAAATGTGAAAACCACATCCTGTATCAAGGACCCAAGAATTAGAAGATGGTGAGTTTTTAGAGATAGTGTATATACCTGCTGTCGATGGCTTTACTTTCCCATCCTTGACATCCTGCAAGTATTTGGGGAAGCTTCTCTTCCAATGGCCCTTCTCTTTGCAGTAAAAACAGTTGGCTTCATCGGGGTTGGCCACACAAGGAATCTGGGAAGACTTGGTTCTTGAGCCATTTCTTGACGACCCGACCCGAACCTTTTCCCTCCAATTTTGCTAAGGAGGGCCCTTCCTCTTCTTTCCTTTGCCACTTCCAATGGCTAGGACGGGCTGATTAACCGAGGGTACACTTTTACCCTTCATCCCGTCCTCAGCAACTCGAAGCATACGATGCAACTCAGTCAGGTTAGCTTGATTGTTGTTCAAATGATAAGCCAGCCTGAACTGGTCATAAGAACTTGGTAAGGAGTTAAGCACTATGTCAACGGCCAACTCCTCAGGTACAGGCATCGCAAGCTTTCTAAGCCGCTCCACGTAACCTTGCATTCTTTGCACATGAGCGCAGATGGACTCTCCATCTTTAGGTTTGCTGTTCGTGAAGTCTTTGACCACCTCGCACCTCTCGATGCGCTCTTGCTTGCGGAACTTTTCCGCGAGCTCCTTGTGCATCTCGAAAGGCCAGTAGTCTTCGTATATCCTTTGCAATTCGGGGTTCATTGTGGCGATCATGATGCAGACCACTTTGGTTGCATCATCAGTATGTTTTTGGTACGAGGCAATTTCCTCGGGAGTAGCAGTTTCAGGGTCAACATCGACAAGCTCAGTCTCAAGAACATACTCTTTGTTCTCGTACCTCAGAGCCATCTTGATGTTTCTAATCCAGTCATTGTAGTTTGTCCCGTTCAATTGAATCTTGGAACACAGTGAGAGGATAGAGGGAACACTGGAGTTTGATTGGGGAGCGGATTGATCAGCAGAAGACATCTATAAAAGAAGGTAAGTTTAATTAGATACACGTCGGTCCTTATAATAACCCAATATAAAATAAGGTTAGGATCCAACTATAACAATTTGAAACATGGAAGAGGGATGCCGTAATCTATAAGCAAATTTTATAAAGGTAGGCGAATGACGATTCAGCCAATTCCACTGCGGAAAAATAATCTTATTATAAATGGAATTCCTAGTTTCTTTTGAGATTTATTGAACTGTTCAATAGCATGTTTAATCTCGGATATGCCCCACCGTTTGTGACTGGGATGCCGAGGATCACAAACCGGGTGTGAATAACCATGCAAATTAGCTTGGTACTCTCGGGATCCATTATCATCTCAAATTGATGTACCGGTTAACCACACACGCTCCATCAACAATGTTAACACCCGAGACACCCATTGCCACTCTTTATGAACCCCCATTGGTGTGCTGGTAAACCACACACGCTCCACTAACGTTTCATAAAGTGCAATGTGCAATTTCATGGGGTAGCATCAAATTCACATTTTTCCTAAAGTAACTAGATTGGGATTTTGTGTAAGGTTCTAGTACTTTGATCATTATACTTTTAATGATTAAGTGGTTCTGTCAAACCCGTTCGGCTAACGACCCTCCACTGATCAGGCGAGCGGTGGGTGAGAGTGTTCACCCATTAGACTACCATTTTATAGGCAGTCTCCTTATACCCACTTTATAGACCAGCTTCGTGAATGAGGCCTACTATTGATTTGACTAACCAAATTTATCTCATATATATATAGTATTAACTTTTAATAACATATATAAGATGTATTTTAAAACCCTTTAAAATATCCAAGGTTTATCTTTTAATTTTACCAAATTTAACAATTAAATTTTAAATTAAATCAAACCTTAAAATCGATTTAATCAATTTTAATTACCAATTAATTAAATTAATTAAATCTAAATATTTTAAACATTTTAAAATATTTTTCCGGATTTTTCCATTAATTTTCGAAAAATTTAAAATTAAATAAATCCCTTTTGAATTATCTTTTAATTAACAATTAATTAAATTAATTCAATGAAGATAGGTTTATCCAAATTAATCAAATTAATTAAAACCTATCCTAAACCCCCTAGATATCGAATTCAAATAATAGGGTTTAAGGTTATCCATTTAATTAACAAATAAAGTTACCAAAAATAGAAAACCTCCTAAAACCCTAATAGCAAAAATCGAAAATAGCAAGGGGGGATTAGGGTTTCCAAAACCCTAATCCTAGAAATCGATCCACATTAAAATTAGGGTTTATAAGCTTTAAACCCTAAAACAGTTATATCAATTCAACAAGAAAACAAGACAGTCTCTGATACCACTGAAAGGTTTTCTGCAACCATGAACTAAATAACCTAAGTTCACATGCAACCTATAAAGATCTATGTTTTCTACTATTGAACATATAACAAAAAAAAACTTAAAAGCCAATAAAGATATCTAAAGAATAAAACTAGAAAAACTAACCTTTAGATTTCTTAGAAGCAAAGCAGCAAAAATATCCTGCCTCAAATGAAGTCACACCCTTAGCCGGGAGGTTTATGGATCGAAATTCCAGAGAGAAAATAATAGAATGAGCAACTGATAATGAGGTCTAGGGGTCCCTATTTATAGGGAACCAAAGGGTAAAGCTAAAACCCTAGCCGCAGCCCTTTTTCCGGATTATCTGTACGCGCGCCGCGGCCAGATTGTTTACGCGCTGCGCGCCGCAATTCAACTATTGATTTTGTACGACTTTAATCCCTGACCTCCTGATTAATCTAATTAATGCCACATAAATTAATCCAATTAATTTCTGATTAATTATTAATCAAATAATATTATTAATATATTATCTCCATAATATATTAACAAACAATATCTTGATTTATTAGTCATATAATAAATCAACCTTTTCTATCTCTTTAACTTTCCAACAAACCTCTAGCTATGAGGGCAACCCAAATGGACTATGCTACTATTAATTAGGTAAATACTAATTATTAGTCATGACTTAGACACCTAATCCAACAATTTCACCTCTAGAACTCTAGAGAACATCCCTAAACCCTCTCTAAAGCTTCCATGGTGTTTTGAGCTTCATTTATGGGTTTGTGAAGCTTGTGTTCAATAGAAGCTTCCATGGTGTTTTTGGAAGAAGAAGAAGGTAGCAAGGTGTTCAAGAGAAGGTGGTGCTTAGAAGGAATCAAGTTCTAGATATTCCTGGACCATTGTAAGTGTTTAGAAGCTTGTTTTCCTTAGTTCTTAATGGAGTTATAAAGCTATTTCTAAGCTTTTCAAGACAATGATGGCTCCATATCTTGGATAAGGGTGGGATTTAGAGGCTAAGGATGAGTTCTTCTCCTTTAAGTCTCTGAATCCTTGAGAAAAACCCAAGCCTAGTCTTAGTATGGTTGTGAATGAAGTTTTGAGTTGTTAATCTTCATTTTTGGAGTTAGATTTGTCACCATGAGCTTGTTTGGCTAGGATTGGTGGTTGAAATTACGTTTTCATGAGTTAAGGAACTGTTTTGGACAACTCCTGAAAGTTGGAGCTTCTGTTTGAACGGATTAAGCACTTAATGGAGTAAATGGCTGAACAGTGTAGATAGCGGCGCTATCTTTGAAGATAGTGACGCTATCTGTCTGTTTGACCAGCGTTGACTTTTGTTGACCGTTGACTTTTTGACCAGTTTGACTTTTGGTCAAACTTGAAGGTTTTGGATATTGGACTTATAGGATTTTTCCGTTCGGGATTTAGAAAGTTCTAAGTGGGGTTTATCCTTGTTAGAAAGTACGTATTGTTGGGATCTGCGGGCACTCGCAGAGAGTGCTGTCTAGCTTAAGGTCGCGAATCAGGTGAGTCTTCTCACTATACTATGGGTGATATTACATGCGTAGATAGTATTTGTTACTTTGTGTAATAATGTGATTATTTGTGCTTACGATGTTTATCGGCGGATCAGGGCAAGCTCGAGAGTTGAGGACGGATCGGGGCAAGCCCGAGAGTCACACGATGTTTACCGACGGATCGGGGCAAGCCCGAGAGTCACACGATGTTTACCGGCGGATCGGGGCAATCCCGAGAGCCAACGATGTTTATGTGATGGATCATGTGGTATTTTTGGGGAACTCACTAAACTTTGTGCTTATCCTTTTACCCTAAATGTTTTTCAGGTAAATACTGGCTTGAGCTTGGAGCACGGCACGACTGTACCTCATCTGGAGATTTCAACGATTAAGTCTTCCGCTGTATAATGTTTGTAAATGTTTTGATAAGTACGTTTTATAGGTTTAAATACTAAGTTTTAAATTGGATGGTTTTTAGTTGGCAAACCTTTTTATGTATTTAAATCGCTTTTAAAAATGGAAATTTTACTATGGAATTTGGGACGTTACAAAACAACATCAAAACCGAACCATAAATCAAAACTCATAAACCAAAATCAAACTTCAAAATACAATTAAGTCCAAAACTTGGAATATCAAACAATGATACGGGCGCCCCAACATCGAACTCCCCTTCATGGAATGAAATACATCCGCCCATAAGATTGTGTCGCGTAGATCACTCCCCTCCATAGGATTGAACACACCCATCCTATAAGGTTGTGCTAAAGACTACTACTTCGCGACGGGAGGTACCATCCCAGTAGTGTCTATGTGACCCCCTTCCAGCGAGTAATGTCCTAGTCCGGACAAAAACAAACATATGAATGCATTGATTACCGACTTCAAATTCCAAGTTAATAATCAACGTTCAGACATCAACATTAATCCATGCTCAAAACTTCATAAGACTTAACATGAATATAATCAAACTCAAATAAGGAAATCTACGACCAACTCTTCAAATCTCAACAATAATCAATGATCAAAGCATCAAAAGAACACAACAATCACTTAACCAAAAACCCAAATGACTTAATGGGTAAAAGAACAAAACTTCATTACTTTAGTAAGAAATTTACCAAAACTCACATAGATCATTTAATAACCTTAAGGAAATTTATTACATATATCTATCATGCCAAATTTCTTTTAAACTATAACTTGTGAGCATACTTATGAATTTGTCTAAAAATAAAGCGTTTCATAATCAAAATCATTTAGTATGGAAAATATGGTAATTAAAGAAATCTTGTTTGCTATGTACCCATTTAAAAGTCCACATGTACTCACCTCACTAGCTAGGTATGTCTAGCTACACTAATCCACACGGTTCTTGACTTTACTTGCTTCGAAACGTCCCTCAACCTCTATTGATTTAATAAGAGGTTAGAACATAATACACAAGTAAACATATAATATTTGTTAAATCATTCATGAACTCTTTTTAAACATCATCCAATCGCATTCCAAAGGTTAAGTGTGATTCTTAAAACATATTAGTTATTTTGGACACTTTTACCAATTTTTGTCCCACTTTGACTAATTGTGTATTTCTTGGGTTTAACATGTAATTTAAACAAATTTATAGATCTAATATATTTATAAAGCAATACCAATTTCTTAGATGTCAAAACATCTCTCGTTTTACTCTTTTATGTCGCTTTGACAAATCCAACGTAATAAAGTTTCTAAAAATAGAAACGTTGCAAAGCATGCTATTTTTCATTCATATGATTTCAATACCTTCACAACACTTCATAATATCATTTCCATGACGTTTTTATGTTACATAGCACACTATTTTTATACATACTAAATTTGTCCCATTAAGGGTGGAATTCACAATTCCATTCCACTTTACCAAATTTTGTCCCATTAATCATGTAAGTATATATTTCATTTATTTTCCTTTTTAAATGATGGAATCACCAATTCCATACCAACCAAATCCACTATAAGAAAAGTCAAATTCCATTATAATACGACACTTTATCGCCATATTACATTCCATCGGTATTTAACATAATGTTTTTATAAAAAACCATAATTTTTCAAGATTACCCGTCATGTGTGCAATGCATAACAATGGCAATTAACTTTATTTCAAGTGTAATTATCTTTCTAGTAAAACAATCCTTTTTCAAACATTTGACATCCATACAAATCACCACATAATAATAAATTCCAAGTTGAACCTTACCTTCCAATTCGATCCTAAGATGGAGTTAATTAGTTTCATGGATGTGCTGTTACTCCATTTCTCAATTAAGTCCTCGGAATTTCTGTTTAAAATACATATAATGATAAAAAAATATCAAGCTTCCATTTACCATTAACTCTAAAATAATAAGTTCTTAACCCGATAAGCACAAACATTAGTCAATCAGTGTTTTTGAACCTATTGCATGACTATTTTCAGAATTCAATTACAATTCACCATAAAAACCAATCTCATTCCATTTTATCTAGTAACCAATATGTACTCTAAATTTCATTCATTTGTTTCATTTGGGAAGTTATCATTTCAATACATATATTCAACACATTCCATGTCAAACATTATACCGTTGCATTTTAGTTCACTTTTCATATTCAATTTTTCCCAAAACAGAAAATGACAACATGGTACCAAATTCGGAAATATTAGCTTAAACATTGCATATTTTTCCATATAATATGGCTTGACTCTTGGAGATTATGAACCCAACATAATATAGCTTCAAAAATCCCAAATCAAAACACCAAATTCAAACTTACTTGTGGTCTTGAACTCATAATATAGCATAATCAGAAAAATCACACCCAATTCTAACATGCATGCAGAGTTTTTCAACTTCAATAGTTAAGGTATTAAAATAAATCACATTTACCTTAAATTATCTGTTGAACAAGAAGAATTTGAAGATTCAGGAGCTAATTGAACAATTTTCGGTCTAGATAAGCTATTCCTGGCCACCATCGTACCCACCGGCAGCTCGCCGCCACCTGCAGCAGCAACAATAGCTACTGCCATTGACGCCTTTCTTTCTCGCTCTCTCTTTGCTGTATGTTTTCTCTCTGATCGAACCCTCAATCTCAATCCTTCTCATTCGATTTCCACTCTCGAATATCTCTTTCTCGATCTCCAAGTGTACCACACATACGAAGAAAATACCAAAAATCTGAAATATCTAAATTTTGACTAATAAAGTATGAAAATGTCTAAAATACCCCTCCTACCAATGCCTTGGAAAAATTACTCAACATTTTCCTGATTTTTTTCTTAAACTTCACACAAGCATATGACTTATTCATATGACATCCAAATTCTATAAACTTTATACCTTTAGAAATGTGGGAATGAGCTTAATATTTTTTTCTTACTTACTTAAGGCTAAATCTAAATAGAATTTATGTTACAGACCCTCAAACATTCCCCTTTGACCATTTTTGTCACTTTTGGCCATCTTTAAACCGTTATAGCTTCTTGTTAATAACTTCAAATGATCCGAATCTTTTTCCTATATTTTTATTACATCAAAAATTACAAAATTCTCATTGACGACTTTTTCGCAATTCCTTTTAGATTTTGAGATATTAATTTTTAAATATTAACAATTATTTTCTCACTTTTTGTCTCCAAATTTCCCTTTTGACCTCGGGCCTTTAAAACGAATTTCCAACTGAAGCAACATTTAATTATGACTTAACAAAAGGTGATAAAGGGCTTATAGCCCAGCGACATTAGGTGTTGCCCTCCTTATTTGAGGTCGAGGGTTCTAGTCTTGTAAGAGACATAGATGGCGTTAAGGTGTAGTTTAGGACTAGAAGTAGGATAGATTGCCGTTCTAAAAAAAAAAAAAAAAACTAAACAAAAGGTTTTAAAACCCAAGTTTCCATATTTTTTATATTATTTTACCATTTTGCCCTTCCGAATACAATTAAGCTTATTTGAACATCGAACTTCTTAACTTCGGGATGGTTTTTAAATTCTTATTTTATTTATCAAAATTTTAGGTTGTCACACTCGTGACCGCCTTCTCCTTACAACAATTTCTCTCCATAAAATAAGACACCTATAAGCACCACCGCTTCCCCCACACACTTCATCGTTCACTTTGTCATTTTTTTATTTAGATTGATGAAGAACCTGCACAGAAGCAATGGCTTAGTTTAAAATCATATTGAGTTTTCCTTTAGGGACCATCTATGTTCCTCTCAACCCATGATCTCTAAAATCAGTTTTTGGGTTTTGTTGATTTGTAAAAAAATTGAGATTTCTCTTTCCATCTTAGATGTTGGTGATGCTTCCCTTTGTGGCCACATTCACCAAAATCGTTGTTATAACTAAGCCATTAAACTCGACGTGGTAATCAGTTGTGTTGAAATTATATGCGTATATACTTGAATCGAATTAGAAAAACGGTGAGAGAGAGAAAAGAAGTCGTTTGGATGGGGTGGTGTAGTGGGGATTTTTTTAATTTAATAATAACAAATAAATAAAAATAAAATAGAAAAGGAATTACTGAGAAAAAAATAGACTTGTATGAGGGACCAAACACGCAACAAGACCAAGCAATATGTACGATCCGAGTTAAAAAAGAGTATAATGACCAAACGTACCAAACCATCTCGATTTTATGTAATTTGTCTATTATTTTAATATTTTGTTTGCATAAATTATCCTTATATTGATGTGTAAATTGTAATACATGTGAACACGTGACAACGCAAGCGTGCAAAAGTGAGGAGGTGAAAACATGTGATGAGAGGAATACTCCAATAATTTTTTGAAGGCAAAATGAATACTATAACTATTAAATTTATAGTTTTATATTATTGTTATTTTATATTTTTTGAATTATATCTTATACTCTTTAGTTTATTATGATACTATTTATAAATCGTCAACATGCAATTTGTTTTCGACCAAGTCCGTGCGATCAAACCCCACCGTAAAAAATGGATCACATGCTGGCTTTCTATTGAGGGATAATGACTTAAAAAGATAACGAAATTTTAAAAATATACAAAAAACACTATTAAACTATCATTTGTGCACAAGCACCATCAAAGTATATATTTTGTACATATTATACCATCAAATTATATATTTTGTACATATTACACCATCAAAGTTATTTGTTTGTTCACATTTGACTTTGGGTCCATCGGTATTAGCCGGTCAACTTTGATGGTGTAATATGTACAAAATGTATATTTGGATGATGTAATGTGTACAAAACGTATAATTTGATGGTGGTTTGTACACAAATAAAAGTTTAATGATGTTTTTCGTACATTTTAAAAACTTGGTTTCCCTTTTAAGTCATTATCCCTTCTATTTGAGGATAGCAATAACATCAAACTAAAATCCCGTTTTAGCTACTCTTGATGTCATCGACGAACTATTAAGTTGACCAAAACTCTTTGTATGTAATTATCTTTGAACAAAAAGATACTTAATTCATAAAATTACAAAACTGTAATTTAATTGATATATGTTTTATTAAACATAAGAGCTACGGAAGATCTAAGTTTGAATAAATTTATACGATCATTGTTTGTTATGGGTCATATCAAGGTTTTTTTTTGTATAAAAAACTACTCGATTAGTTTAGATATGATGATAAATTCAAGCCATAATTAAGATTTCTAGTTGATTAAAAATAACAAATAATAATACTAAAGGGAAGAAAATACCTGAAATAGATTCGTTTGGGGTTTTCACATGTCTCCGGTCTATGGTACATGTGAACAGCTCCTCGCACATATTTAAGTCAATCACCGCAAAATAGAAATATGACAAAATCATATGATTGGTTATACAATTTGTTAGATTTTAGAGTAAATTACAGTTTTGGTCCCTGTGGTTGGCACGTTTTTACACAAATAGTCATCCTCATTAAATTTCACGCTGATGGTCTCTGTGGTGGCAAAAAAATTACAAATTTGGTCCCTGTAGTGCCCTTGTCCATGTGAAAAGACAAAACTGCCATTTTCAATTTCTTTTTTATTTTTCTTTTATTTTTTTTATCATTTTAGTATTTAAAAATAAAGAAAAAAAATACCCACAACCCCCTACCCCCAGTATCCGGTACACATGTTTGGGTTTTTCCTTCGCCGACGATAATATTCGAGATTTCGAGAGCGATTCAAAGCATAAAAATGGTTTCTTCATTATATACGCACGCATAAATCGAGAATTGGATATATTTTTCTTAGGGCCATGGATCTGGAGGAGCGATTTCAAACCACAGAATGGACGGAGGACCTTTTTCATGAGGAATTAATACCCTCCCCAACTTCACCGCATCATCCTTTTCGTCTAATCTTGGACTTTGCTGTGAGATCGTTCCTACATAATACAATATCATCGCCGTTCTTCTGCAAAAATACCACCGCCGCGAGTGGTGCTTGGGCAAAGTGCATAAATGCAAAAGGGCGTGGCGGATTTTACAAGTTCCAATTTGAAGAAAAGGTGAGAAAGCTATAACAGGGGATAGCAATGAGGGAAAGCGGAAACCTTGTGTTTTGCGCCGGAGAAACAGAGTTGTACAACCTTGAACAGCTGATGAGGGCGTCGTTGGAGTTGCTAGGGAGAGGATCGGTGGCAACCACATACAAAGCGGTGCTTGACAGCCGCCTGATCGTCTGCATGAAAGGGCTAGATGCCGCAAGATCGGCCGGAACCTCCAAGGAGACGTTTGAGAGACACATGGAGGCGGTGGGTGAGCTGAGCCACCCAAATCTGGTCAAGAGTAGAAGAACCGAACAACACGCCTCTAATACCATATTAAAATTTCAAATCTATAACACTTTTCGTGAGAAAAAAAATGAAAAAACAAACTCTTGAATCAACAAAAGTGACGACAATACATATAAAGCCACTCACCAAATTAGTAAAATCAAGTATGATTGAACGATCAAGATCATTAATATATAAAAGCATCACTCACGACATTATTTTTCCCCTTGATCAACCATCTTCCTACAACATCACAAAATTAGCTATCAATGTGAACAACTCAATTCTGTAAAAATAAAAAATATAAGATTATCAGAAACTTGTTCGGTGATGGATCGTGTGGGTTGTGGCGGAGCAAGGTAGTAGTTTGGGTTTGTTGTGGCAAAGAACGGATGTGACTTCAATCCAAGAGGGACAGAGAAGATAAAATTGGATCAGTCAACAATTTCACGATCTAAAACCGATCTCAAGATCCCAAAATCGATGTTGGTTAATAAAATTTATATTAATATATTATCTCTTCGTAGAAATTTTAAAAACCATATGGAATAATTATCCAATTGATGTTAATCTTTTTAAATTGTGATTCTTTTTTGCGGCACCAACACAGTGCCTTTTGGCAAGTATATTTTTGAAAAACATAATTTCATTTAAAAACTTGTCTTTTTTTTAGGGGTTTTTTGAATTTAGATTGTCATATCCGGAAATCATAAACCTAATTTATTGGGATTTATTTT